>JAJHIY020000986.1:0-17500 GCA_022114975.2 Lampris megalopsis
AGACAACAAGAAAAATTGCATCTGTCTGCATCCATGTGGGGTGTGTAATTGGCCTAGTACGGAGAAAATTTACAATTTTAAAAGGAATTTTACCAACAGACACAAGGATAGCTAGCGCTGGTATGACAACAGTGGATAAAATTGCCTTGGTTTCTTGTGCATTGACAAATGTGTGACTCAGTAGCTCCTTCAGAATGATTTAACTGTCAAGTTATATATTATTCATTATACTTTTTTAAGAAACAAAAGCATTTAAAAATAAAGACATTTCAATTTTATTAGACATTTTTCAATTGTGTGTCAATCATCATCAGCAGTTATAAGCTCAATCTTAAAATTACATGGTTTGAATATTACTAGTACAAGAGGGAGAGAAATTGCTTTTGTTTTTTAAATTTGTTAACATACCTGTCTAACATATCGATAAGTGCGAGTTTTTCCATATAGCTCTCCTCAGCTCGTGCATCTAAAGCTTGTACATAATTCTTGATCAACCCAGCAAACATGCCTCTTTGGGGCCCATGTGGGGCCACTGTGGGCAGCCCACTGAAATGCAGGGCACTTGTGGGCCCCACACTAAAGGCCCCTGGTGGGGCCCCAGTGGGCAGCCCACACTCAGCCCAGAGTGTGGGCTGAGTGTGGGATGCCCACACTAAGCAGAGTGGGCCCTCAGTGGGACCCATTGTGGGCCCGCAGCATGCCCATAGTATGCCCACACTTTGGGCTGGGAGCAATGGTCCCACATGGGCCCATAGTGCCCCATGTGTACCTGGTATGCTAGTGACATTTATTGACAGCCAGCTCAAACAAAAAAAAAGAAAGAAAATATAAATTATACGAAGAATTTATTGAAAATTGGAAACAATTGTAATTGAAAAACAAAACTATATACCAAATTAAATGCTTTTATAAAACAGAACAACAAATATAGAACCACATTTGAACACAATAAGAACATTAAATCTAAAAAAAACCCAAACATTAAATCTATTTTTTGCTCCTTCTGCTCCTTCCTCCGTCTCTCTCCCTGGCATTTCTGAGCCACATTTTGATGGCAGCGTCCACCTCGGATGCTGTGGCCCGGCTGCTTTTTGTCACAGCACCTGAGGAAAACAACAATTGAAATGTAAGTGCACAGTATGAGATAGCCACAGGTGGAGCATTTAATCTAGCCTGGGATCAGAAGTTAAAATCAAGTTATGAATTAGATTAAGATTAAATTAGATTAATTTAGCTGGGCTAAGTATGGGATAGACCGGTTATACCTTGGACAACTTGTTTACATTTTACTGTCATTTTTGCAGAGGTCTGACTATATGCAGCATTGGGCATGGGCGGTAAATAAAAAGTTTGAGTACCGCTTACCCTAAAGCAGTTGTAATCTTAAAAACTGTACTGTCAACAGGGGGTTGACCTCAAAGGTCAAAACTGCTGTGAGCCCTGCATGAGCTGACCCACAGGAGGCCCACATCTCAAAGGGCAAAACTGCTGTGGGCCCCACATGGGCTGACCCACAGGAGGCCCATGTGGGCTTACTGTGGGCAAGACCACAGTGAGTTGCCCACAGAAAACCCTCATGCGGGCCTCAAAGGGCAAAACTACTGTGGGCCCCACATGGGCTAACCACATGGGGCCCATGTGGGATGAGTGCGGGTTTGCCCCTGCCCACATTGCCCCACAGTAAACCCACACCTACCCACCGTGGGCCCGCACGGGCATGTTTGCTGGGAAAGCCATCGTGGATGTGCAGAGATTGACCAAACAGTCGAATCTGATCCTTTGCATCGTTACACCAGAACATTGTGAAATTTGTTTTGCAAACTGTTTTTCGAAGAGTGGATCACAGCTGTGATGTTTTATTTCCGTACAATTTTCGCTTAAAATTTCGTTCTTGTAAACACATATCGTGGTTGCTAAGGTCTAGCTGTCCTCCAACATGGCAGAGCTGTTCGTTGGCAATGAAAAAGTCACGTGATTGAGAATACCCCATATCTGAAGATTATTGTGTTGTAGTGTTGTTATAGTATTGTTATTCAATGTTAAGTACACTGAGAGAACCATACCGGAGTCAAATTCCATGCATGTGCAAACCTAAACGGCCAATGAACACGATTGTGATTGGTAACTGACTGTCTGCTTGATCCTCTTTTGTCATTGCTCCTTACACTGTTCGCCTTGCCTGCCTTTCGTTTTTCTTCTTTCTCTACTTTTCATCATTCTTTTTGTCTTAGTTCTTTCTTGCTTTCTTTCTTAGAAGTCATCTCTGTAATGTCATTCCCCAGGTGGATGTGTGGTTTGTTGGCTTGTTAAGGTCGTTGTCTGAGAATGATGCTCTCCATTACTGCTGCTGGTCAATAGACAGCCTATCGATCAGCTCACGCATCGATCACTGCTCATTGACACTCCCAGCTTGTATCTGTGTGTGTGTGTGTGTGTGTGTGTGTGTGTGTGTGTGTGTGAGAGAGAGAGAGAGAGAGAGAGAGATAGATACTGGTGTGACCTCTGTCACCTTGCTTAATCATCTCATCAGGCTGTTTACATCCGTTCTAAGTAGAGATGGAGAAGTGTGTCTGTGTTGGGTCAGGTGTGTGTGGAAGTTTGTCCAGGTACTGAGGTTGTTTTCACTTGTGTCACGTCTGGCTCTTTAACACACCTGTCCCCTCGTTAGCTGACTAACCATCTCGTTAAGACCCACCTGTTGTCTCGTTAGTTAGTCTGACCTGGGGGTCAGACTAACTGAGGAATCCACTTCTTCAAACAAATCAAAGCAAGTTGAATCAGTTCATCTGGACGCATCGTTTATTGCGAGAGAAACGTGTCATCACTCATCTAAGTGGCCTCTTCAGTCTCAGCTGACTGCAGGCGTCCCCACCCTTATAAGGAATACAGTGGCATAACGACCGAAACCAACGATCATATGCAAATTGCCGTGACCATTAACTAGAATTTCAAAGGTCATGTGTACTATTCACCTAGGATTTGGCAAAGTTTGCAATCACAGCATTGTAAGATGGTGACAGATGTACTCATAACCCCCCCCCCTCGGTTTAGGGATGGTTGTTCCCTCTTCGCATAGATGGCCTCTTTGACTCACCGTTCAAACCAGCGTTCCTCCCTATCAAAGATGTGCACATCCTCATCCTTCAAAGAGGGGCCGCTGGCCTGTAGATGGGTGTAGACTGCGGAGTCCTGGCCTGACGTGTTAGCTCGTCTGTATTGTGCCATTCTCTTGGCAAGTGTCTTTTTAGTTTCCCCAATGTACAAGTCACAGCAATCCTCCTGACACTTAACAGTGTACACTATATTATCCTGTTTGTGCCAGGGGACCCGATCCTTGGGGTGGACCAATTTCTGGTGCAGCGTGTTTTGGGGTTTGAAAGCAACTGAGACGTAGTGTTTGGAAAATATGCATCTCAGCTTTTCTGACACTCCCGCTTCATCCGGAATCACCACTGGTTTACGCTTAGACAGCTGTTGGTCTTCTCTGCTCTCCAGGTGGCTGGTGAACTGTTTGGGCGTTTTCCTGGGTTTGACAAACATCCAGTTAGGATAACCACACTTAACCAGGGCCTGTTTAATGTGGGATTTCTCCCCTTCCCCGGCTGCTGTGTTGGTGGGGATGTTTTCAGCTTGGCGGTACAGCGTCCTGATGACTCCCAGTTTGTGTTCCTGTCGATGATGGGAGTCAAACCTTAAGTACTGATCAGTATGTGTTGTTTTATGGTAAACATCAACAAATGTCCCCCATCATCAATTGCAATTTCACAGCTTAAGAAGTCTAACCTGTAATTTTTCACATCCTCCCTGGTGAACTTGATGGAGTGATAGAGATAGAGTGAGAGATAGCAAACGAAAGAACAAACAAGCATGTGGGCGATGTATGTCTTCCAGCAGGGGCTTCTGCTTGGGTTTTTCTGAAGGTCAAAGGTTATGACCACAATTTTAGAATTTGCATCAGTAAAAATTATCCCTATGAAATATCAACTCAACCATAATTAATAAATTGATTCAAATTACATGATTTTGTTGTTGCAAAGATATTTTCTGAGAGAGAGTGAGAGAGAGAGACTATCAAATGCCCATGTCATGTTGCCAGGTTGGTCTGTTCCGAAGGAAACTGATGTTCCAACTCCCTACAGCGAGTCAACAGGAGGAGAACTCAGTGGCACGTTCAGTCTGAAAACATGCACGGTTTTGCTATTTGCTAACAGTGGCACAGTGGCATGCTGGTTAGTGCGGTCGCCTCACAGCAAGAAGGTCCTGGGTTCAAGCCCTGGGATAGTCCAGCTTTGGGGGTTGTCCCAGGTCATCCTTTGTGTGGGGTTTGCATGTTCTCCCCGTGTCTGTGTGGGTTTCCTCCGGGGGCTCCGGTTTCCTCCCACAGTCCAAAGACATGTAGGTCAGGTGAATCGGCTGTACTAAATTGTCCCTGGATGTGTGTGTGTGTCGGCCCTGTGATGGCCTGGCGGCCTGTCCAGGGTGTCTCCCCGCCTGCCGCCCAATCACTGCTGTGATAGGCGCCAGTATCCCCGCGACCCAGAGAGCAGGATAAGCGGTTTGGATAATGGATGGATGGAGATCGTAACACAGTCAGGCTCTGAAATGTCCTCGAAAAGAATGCAAAGAAAGGCCTTCTCAGCTGCCATAGTTGCAATGCTTGCATAACACAACAGGATGTTCAACATACCGCCGTTTCCGTTTTGTCGGGGCTGAATGCGCTACTGATTTCCCATTGACTGTTTTCACCTCCTGATTGACTGGTTATGGATCTGACTCTGTTGTCATGGTAACACAGACCAATAGTCAGGATCAGAGGTCAGGCATGACCCCCATCCCCACCATCACATCACCACTACAACTCTCACGTCTTTCTTTCTTTCTTTCTTTCTTTCTTTTGTGTTAAGATGAGCTTTAAAAGTTCTTCCGCACTGCTTTGACTCTGTGGTTGCTGAATGGACATACATTTATAAACATTAATGATGTCATTCCAAACAAGTGACTTATATCAGAATCGCAAGAATTTAAATTGTAATGATGACAAACTTTCTTAATCTCTGGAGAGAAGACAGTGTTTACTCCCCTCCAGTGGGAGGTCAGGGTGGAGTATGGAGCAGCTGCCCTGGACCTGGCAGGGTTTATTTGATGCCTTGCTCAGAGGAACTTCAGCAGGTTGGACATCTGCCGTCACAAGGTCTGCTGGTCCAGTTAATATGCCAAAGTTTTCTGTTACCTTGAAAGAAGTGTGAAAAACATCAATATCACAAGAAATGATTGTCTAAATTGAATTTGATTTTTTTTAATGGTGCAGCTATCAGACCAGTCGGCTCTGTGAAAGCAGGTCAACAGAAGAGCCCCCAGAGGGCAGCCATGTTAGTGATTATCTGAAACAACACAAACAAAGCAACAAAACAAACTAATTACCTGCAAACAGGATTGTCCGAATTTGCTAACGAGGTTTAACGAGGTCAAACGGTGTTTATTCAGAGAGAGAGAGAGAGAGAGAGAGAGAGAGAGAGAGAGAGAGAGAGAGAGAGAGAGAGAGAGAGAGAAAATAGAGAGAGAGAGAGAGAGAGAGAGAGAGAGAGAGAGAGAGAGAGAGAGAGAGAGAGAGAGAGAGAGAGAGAGAGCAAACAAACAAACAAACAAACAGAAGGCAGAGACATGGAGTGTTGGGTAAGGATGGAGAGCGGGGTTCGAATTACAGGGCAGCTAGGGGGAGCTTGGCTCCGCTGAAAAAGGACATGACCTGAAAGCCTAGTTTGGGGGGTGCCCTGAAACATCGTCCAGTTTTGTGTCACAGGTTATAGATTTTTATTTTTCTGTACATTAAGGTTCCTAAAAGAATAATAACAGTAAAATTATGCCAATGCTGTGTTTATTCGCTCATTATATTCCAGTTTCCGAACATTTGTCTCCACTGTCCAACTTTGGGGGTCATCCCCAGGTCGTCCTCTGTGTGGAGTTTGCGTGGGTTTCCTCCGGGTACTCCGGTTTCCTCCCACAGTCCAAAGACATGTAGGTCAGGTGAATCGGCCGTACTAAATTGTCCCTAGGTGTGAACATGTCGGCCCTGTGATGGACTGGCGGCCTGTCCAGAGTGTCTCCCCCCCTGCCGTTCAATGACTGCTGGGCTTGGCTCCAGCATCCCGCCAAAACGCTGTGTCGATTCCTGCTGCGGCCATCCATGCGTGGCGGCGCACTCAAATCTCTACGTTTACGTCACCGGTTGAACGTCTCTTCGCTGAGTTGGCTAGCTAACAACTTAGCTAACGCGGTATGTGAATGGCGAGTCGATGGAAAACAGTGGCCCTATCCCGCATTTTTGAACGGTCTGTGGACGAGTAGTCAGAATGTCAAAATAAGACTTTGTCGCCGCCGACAAATTTCCAGTGTCGGGCCCGATTTATGAACGTTGGGAACGACGAACGTCTTAACGTCTTTATCCCGCGTTGTGTGACATAACCGAAGAACAGCGATGTGGCGTCCGGGACGCCCCGACGAAAAGTCTAGCTAGCGTGTCAATTGTTTTGTATTTTCCTGCCTAGTCTGAAATCTCCTACACCGTGTTCCTTGACGTTGACCAATAGGATGACGGAGTGCTCTCTGGCGCATACGTGTTTAACATGGCGAAGAGAAAGAGGGATTCTGCCGCAGGGCGGAACGACGAAACCGAGGAAAGGTTCGCTGAGCAGCGGCAACAATACCCCCGCCTTTTGGACGTTTCCTCGAGGGAGAGGGAGGGGGGGGCCGTGACAGAGCCAAAAAAGATGGGCTGAATGTTGGCGAGAAGTAGCGGAGGCACTTCAGCAACCCGGTGAGTAGCTGGTTAAGCTATGCTTGTGTAAACTACTAATAAAACACGTTAATCCCTAGTTCACAGGTCTGACCCTTTAGCCGAGCGGTTAGTGATGTCGCCTTGCGGTGCAATACACCGCGTATCGAATCCCGCACCGGGCAAAAAAATAACCGGTTACACTAAGTTAGCATTCCCCGGTAGCGCGCTATCCGCAACAGCGTCCACACTATTTGTTTTCTTTATTTTATTTTCGGAACACAAGAGTTTACTACCTCCTCAACACAGAGATACTTGACTCGTAGCACTTTCTGTCAACAATCCGTCAGCCCCTTTCACACCCAATTCCTGACATCTCCCTGGGTTTAAATCCTGAGATTTTTGATAAAGCCTCCGTGGCACACGTACACACAGTAAATCCAGAGATTTCAGTTCCATCATATTCCACCTCGTCCTTTGTCTACCTCCGTATTATCGCCTCCTTGTTTACACTGAGCGGCATGGTGGGGCAGTGGTTAGCGCGGTCGCCTCGCCGTAAGAAGGTCCTGGGTTCGAGCCCCGGGGTAGTCCAATCTTGGGGGTCGTCTTGGGTCGTCCTCTGTGTGGAGTTTACGTGTTCTCCCCGTCTGTGTGGGTTTCCCCCGGGTGCTCCGGTTTCCTCCCACAGTCCAAAAACGCGCGCGTGTGTGTGTGTGTCGGCCGGCCGGCCCTGTGATCAGACAGCCTGTTCAGGGTGTCTCCCCGCCTGCCGCCTAATGACTGCTGGGTAGGCTCCCGCGACCCTGAGTAAGGGTAAGCGGTTTGGATAATTGGAAGATCGCCAGCATCACACATAGCGTTTCTGTAGCCATGATTGACGATTTCTTGACCCTCCTCCCCTATGAACGCTCTATGAACCCGCGCAAGCTCGTGAAAGGCAGCGTACGATGATTGGTCGGAGTCATACTTGTAGTGTTGCCTCTCTCCCGGCCAAGACACGGCAAGAATCCCGGCACCTCTGCCACCGAACTGTCCCACACCAACAAACTGCCCATGTGCAGAGGAAACCACACATAGTGAGCTTGGTTATTGTGTTCAGTGGCTTATAAGGATCACAAGTCTGTGGATGGAACGGCTCCTATACTAACGCTGTTTAAATAACCCGGTTATTGTGATTAAACAGACTGCTTAAAGTGACTATTCTGGGTCCTTCATAGTTGGGGAATTGAAACAAAAAACTATTTTAAAATGGAAGTAATGGAGGAAACCTAATGTAAAAATGTTTTATTATTATTTCTGCTTGCTCCCATGATACTGAACAGCGCCGCCTCCGCATCGGGAATCCGAACACCAGATCGCCTGAAGTGGCTCAGGCTTACTTTCATGTTTTCTTCTTCGCCCACTGTCATTAAAAATGTACTTCAGGCAACGATGAGCCATGTGGCGGCAACCTGTAGCCTATTTTTAAATCCCTGTGTGAAGCAGCTTTTATCATGTTAAAGTAAGTTAAGTCTAGTAACTCTGAGTACATTATATTTATTTCATAGGTGTAGTTGGTCATAAAATAATAATAATAAAAGAATACGTTACAGGAGAAACTGACCGCTGTTATTACCCCTATCGGCCTGGATGGATGTGATCACCAGCAGCAGTCTGCACTGTATGTTCATAAGGTGTGTAGTTACCTGCAGACGGCTGCCAGCAGCTTGTGTGTTGTCCCGTCTGTGGTGTTTCGACCAGGTGTGGTTCCCCGGCCCTGGTGGCGCCGGCAGTGGGGAATGTTTTCTTATATGTTTAATGAAATACTGATGAGAAGTGACACAGAACAACCCCATACATAGTAAAGTGAAACCAACAACAAACAAGCTGATGGGTTATTTAGCTTTGACAATTATTATTATTATTATGATGATTTTATTGTTACTTGTAGTAGTCATATTATTACGTTTCATTGGAATAGACTGGCAGGAGATAGCAAAGAAGTGCTTTTCTCAGTCTATCATGTGTGTGACTGTGTTTATATGAGTGTAAATGATTGTGTGTGAGTGTGTGTGTGTGTGTGCGCGCGCGTGCGTGCATGTATAATTCATCCGTTGACATGACAACTGATATTTTATTCAACAGAAGAATACACTGATTCATTGTGACAGAACACGCACAACCACACACACACACACACACACACACACACACACACACACGCACATAAAGACTGCACTTAGAAAATCAAAGCTTCACTCAAACCCGCTTTTAAAAGACCCTCCCCACCCTGTGCAGAGAGAGAGAGAGAGAGAGAGATAGAAAGAGGTTGAAGTGGAGTTTGTTGGTATTGTTTGGCATGAAGATATTGTGTTAGTATTGTTTGTTCTGTAGATATTTTTTTTTATTTTGGTCATGTAGCGATTTCTCAATACTGTTGGCCACATCCCAATAACAAGCAAGTTACACTCCTGTGTGTGTGTGTGTGTGTGTGTAATTAAATTTCAGGGGGTCTAAATATGATCCATGTCTATTGTCACAGTGACAAGTGACCGATTATCTTCCTGCTGTTCCAATATCAGCCAAGCGCGCGCGCGCACACACACACACACACACACACACACACACACACACACACACACACACACACACACACAGCTCTGTCCACGGTAATCTAATGTCAGCTTTATCACTGAAAGAGGCAACAAAGAGCATTTGAAGGTATTATATATTTACTTTCCTCCTCCCTCTTCTCTACTCCTTTCTCTCCTCATCTCTCCTCATCTCCCCTCTTCTTTCCTTGTCTCTCTCATATGTTCTCCTGATCAATAACTCTGACCACCGAGCAGTGACACCGAGAAACTCTTTTCAATAACTGATCAATTCCCCTCAACCAGTTAATGCTCATTCATGAATGTGGAAAGACGAGAGAGAGAGAGAGAGAGAGAGAGAGAGAAGTGGTATTGATCAGCCCATTGCTCGCTCATTCTGATGTTAAATTGTGTGTAATGGGAGCCCTGAGAGCGAGCCGCCGGCTGTTGTCAATACTGTTACTGATGTTTACTCCGTCAGTACTGTTACAGACGGTTAGTTACCGTGTCCGTCAGCACCGTCAGCCCCGTCACCCCCTCCTCAACTCATTAATACCGTCACCCGTGTAGCTCGATGCTGTTGTTTCTTTTATGTCTTCAATATCTTCACTGCTGTTATGGTGACATCATCAGTACTGTAACTAGCAGTACACAGCGGTCCTGGAACCAGACCTGTATGCAGATTAGCAGCTGTAGTGGAA
Source organism: Lampris megalopsis (assembly GCA_022114975.2). Taxonomy (NCBI): domain Eukaryota; kingdom Metazoa; phylum Chordata; class Actinopteri; order Lampriformes; family Lampridae; genus Lampris; species Lampris megalopsis. The sequence goes on from JAJHIY020000986.1 coordinate 10,044, forward strand.
GCGGCCCTTCGGTCTGTGGAATAAGGAAGTAACTGGAGGAGGGTTGCTCTGTTACAGGAGCTGTGATGACCCGTCTCCCAGCATGCAGCTTACTTCACATCTGTGTGGGTTTTCTTCACGTTCACTGGAGCTGAACAACACAAAAGACACACTATATGCGTGTGTGTGTGTGTGTGTGTGGGGGGGGGTATCCATGTAATACACAAGTAGAAAAAACCCAGTAGAGCACATGGGTCAAGGCGCTGTATGTGTGTTACTATAGTAAGAGTGAGAATTGATCCCGGTTCAGTAAAAAGCGTGAAGCTGATGTCCTCATGCAGATACGGTGTCATAAAGTCATTTACACAGAGATGGAAAACACTTTATTAGTACATCTGTACGTTAATGTGGTATAACTCCTTGTATGTATTCCAGACAAAGACAGACAGACCAACATATATAGATAAAAAGGTGTGTGTGTGTGTGTGTGTGTGTGTGTGTGTGTAATCCTGTCTTCAGTAAAAAAGGGTCAAAAACACAAATTAAGTTTCTCCTCATTAATTTAACCAGGATTAACCTGCAGCCTTCTGACTGTGTGTGTGTGTGTGTGTGTGTGTGTGTGTGTGTGTGTGTGTGTGTGTGTGTGTGTGTGTGTGTGTGTGTGTGTGTGTGTGTGTGTGTGTGTGCGCGTGTGTGTGTGTGTGTGTGTGTGTTGGGTTGGGTTGAGGGTTAATGGTGGTTTTAATTGCTTTCCATTCAGAAAAAAAATCCTTTAAATAATTTTCACTAACTCTCTCTGTCTCTCTGTCTCTGTCTCCCTCTGTCTCCCTCTGTCTCCCTCTCTCTCTCTCTCTTTCTCTGTCTCTCTCTCTCTCTCTCTGTCTCTGTCTCTCTCTCTCTCTCTCCCTCTCTCCTTTCTATCTGTCTGTCTGCTTTTTCCTGTCTGCCTCTCTGGTCTATCTGTGTCTGTATTGTTTGTGCTCCATCCATCCTTTAAACTTCTCAGGGTTGGTGTGAGCTACTTTTGAACTGTACCATCAGATGGTATGTGTTCTGATTTCTTGTGTTTGCAATGACTGCTTTGGCAATACAAGTGCCTATTTGTCATGCCAATAAAGCACTTTTGAATTTGGATTTGACAGACAGACAGACAGACAGACCAAGAGAGAGACAGACAAGAGAGAGACAGACGGACAGACAGAGAGAGAGACAGATAGACAGGCAGACAGAGAGAGACAGCTAGACAGACATACAGACAGACAGACAGACAGACAGACAGACAGACAGACAGACAAAGAGCGAAAGACGGACAGACAGACAGAGAAACAGGCAGGCAGACAGAGACAGACAGACAAAGAGTGAGAGACGGACAGACAGACAGAGAGAGACAGACAGACACGGAGAAAGACAGAGACAGACTGACAGAGAGAGAGGCAGACAGACAGACAGACAGACAGACAGACAGACAGAGAAACAGACAGACAGACAGAGACAGACTGACAGAGAGAGACAAACAGACAGACAGACACAGAGAGAGAGGCAGACAGAAAGACAGAGAGAGACACACAGACAATGAGAGAGACAGACAGACAGAGAGCGATAGACAGACAGACAGAAAGAGAGGGAGAGAGACAGACAGAGACAGAGAAAGACAGACAGAGCGAGAGAGAGACAGACACAGAGAGATGGACAGACAGAGAGCGAGAGAGAGACAGACACAGAGAGATGGACAGACAGACTGACAGACAGAAAGACAGAGAGAGAGAGAGATGTGCCGTTGGAATAAAACCTATTCTATTATTGGTTTTCAGTGTTGACAGTGGTCAGTCTCACGTATGGAAAGTTAAAGGAGGGATGTGTGAGAATGTTACTGTGGCCAGTCAGTGGTGGACACAACGCTCCATGTGGGTTTTAACAGACACAAATCATTCTTCTTTTTAAGCAAATACCGATGAACAATAACATAAGGAAAACCATGGAGTAGAATAGTTGAGCGATAAGATATGGCTTTAAACAGCAAAAAGCATACAAAAATATCAATAAATCAAACATCCAAAACTAATGACAAGACACAACTACGCCGCTGTGTCTTTTGAATCTGGAGGGTGGAGGTGCATTGACTGTTTTGCACTCATCCTCTGATATTTACTGATATTGCTCATGTTACTCTTCAGGATTACAGAAGTATCACATATAACATCTTCAACTCGACAAGCAGTTCAGTTCCATTAGATAATTAGCAGATTTCTTTAAACTTTTTTTTTTTTGCGCTGCTGAATCAAAATTCTTGTGTGTTTACACGAGATGGATTGAAATATTTTAGATCTGACGTAATTTTGAACAATGAACACCTGCCGGTACTGATACTGTCCGTAGAGAAGCCATGTTTCATATCTGACTCCTACTGAACACCTGCCTGGACACTGCTCGTGTGTGTGTGTGTGTGTGTGTGTGTGTGTGTGTGTGTGTGTGTGTGTGTGTGTGTGTGTGTGTGTGTGTGTGTGTGTGTGTGTGTGTGTGTGTGTGTGTGTGTGTGTGTGTGTGTGTGTGTGTGTGTGTGTGTGTTTTCTACCATCCAGTCCAAAAAAGGATTGTGTTGTCCTGTTTATACATTTTTCATCATGTGATAAAATATGAATTTCCTGTTCAGCTGAAGTCAAATCAAAGTGACATGACAGTAATCGTTGCTGTTTGTCAGTCAGGAGGACAAACCGCTGAAAGGATTCGCGGCACATTAAACCACCGTGAGACTAAACCGCTTGTTATTTAAACATGCAGAAACCTGCTTGCCGTGTTCACAAGCTGGCCAGCCTGTTTCTGAATTGGTTAGGCATAATTCTAAACTGGTTAGACGTGTTTTTGAACTGGTTAGACCTGTTTCTGAACTGTTTAGACACATTTCTGAACTGGTTAGATGCGTTTCTGAGCTGATTAGATGCATTTCTGAGCTGGTTAGATGTGTTTTCTGAACTGGTTAGACATATTTTTGAACTGGGTAGACGAGTTTCTGAGCTGGTTAAACACATTTTTGAATGGTTAGATGCATTTCTGAACTGTTAAGACACATTTCTGAACTGGTAGACGTGTTTCTGAACTGGTTAGACACATTTCTAAACTGGTTAGACACAATTCTGAACTGGTTAGGTGCATCTCTGAACTGTTAAGATGCGTTTCTGAACTGGTTAGACATGTTTCTGAACTGGTTAGACACATTTCTGAGCTGTATGACTGGTTTCTGAGCTGGTTTACAGGGTAGGTTAATCATGACATGATGTGGGGGGGGGTGGGATGCTGCTGATATTCATTTTCTGAGATGTGTGAATTTTAATTCAAATGTCTGTCATCACTCTATCGATCATGGCATATACATACATCATAAAACTACATCAGTGGATTAATTATGATCTAATGCTACGTTAAAAAAGAAGAAAAGGTGACGTCTGTAAACCAGATGGTTAAAAAACCGTTTCTGATATCAAAACAACAGGGCACCAATCCGTCACGAAGTCAAAACAAATAACAACCTACAATCTATACCTTTCTTCTTTTTTTTTTTTTGAAATTACAAAGTTCTGTTTTGTTTATTTTATCACAGTTTCAGATCAGACTGTCTTTTTTTTTAAGGTGGTTGCATGATATTCGTCCTCACTCTGTCAAGGAGTTGACTTTTAATCTTAACAGCATTTCCTGAGCGGTTTCATAGCGGCTTCACATATCTGATGTTTCTCAAATTGTTTCCGCTGCATCCGTGGCTGATGTGTATTATTTCTGCTCTGCTCACTGTTGTAACAAAAAAAAAAGGAAAAGTTTTTTTTTTTAATTTCGGTCTATTTCACCACTTAGAAACCAGTGAGCAGTGATAAATAGCCGGTGATGGATGTTGGCACCTCAGCCAGATAGACCCTGACTCCTTATTTCTTATCATCTTCTCTAACATTATAACCAGTCGTGTCCTTATCGGGCCGGCTGATGGGAGAGAGGAGAGCAGAGGAGAGGAGAGGAGGTGGGCCGATAGCATCGGAGAGCAGAGAGATGAGAGGGGAGGGAAAACTGAGGAGGAAGTGATGAAGGGGGGAGGAGGAGGAGAGCGAAAGAGTCTGAATGACAGAGATATTACTGCCGTTGAAGATTTGAGTGGTGATTTCCGCCATGACAAATGACCCAGCGAGCGGCGGAGAGGAGGAGGAGGAGGAGGAGGAGGAGGAGGAGGTTATAAGTGCTTGAAATGACTCTGATGTGAGTTTGTGGAGTTGACTACAGGACAGCGGATTGCCTCTGACAGCACCACGTTATAGAAAATACATCTAACATATCGCATCATGGCCACGGTTATTTAGAATGACGGGCAGGAGGAGGAGAAGTGTGTGCGTTTGGGCCCAGATAGGTTGTGAACACGGCGAAGGGAGAGTGGATTTGTTCTGCGGGGCCCTACATGACTCCGTACGGCCGGATGAATGTTGAAAACACGCTTTGAAAACCCTGCACGCATCTCTGGCTGATCGAGACTAACAGAGGGAGACGGACAGGCCTCCATGTTGGGAGCATTTCCAGATGGGCAGAAACACGCTGCCCAACGCCGAGTCAATAACCGGCCCGCCGTTCGACTTCCCACCATGTCCAACATGGAAGGTGAAACCGTCTTCGTGAATCGCACACGTGGAGATTTTGCTGGCGCCTTGGCTGAACTCGCCGGTCGCCGCGCCAGCCGGCTGAGAATGGTGTGATGGGAATAGAGGAACAAATAGATGTGTTTAGTCGTCTCACTGACACAGTGTAGAGAGGGACAACCGGTGGTGGGGGCGATGGGAAAACACACACACACACACACACACCCACACACACACACACAGACACACACACACACACACACACACACACACACCCACACACACACACACAGACACACACACACACAGACAGACACTCGGAGAACTTTAGAAAAACACCAAGACATGATGAATGTATGTTTCCCTAAAAGGCTATTGTTATTGTCACCCCTCCCCCTTCTCTCTCTTGCTCTCTCTCTCTCTCTCTCTCACACACACACACACACACACACACACACACACACACACACACACACACACACACACACACACACACACACACACACACAAACCCAGGGTGAGTGTTCCATTATGTAGTATTCAGGCTGCTGAATAATCCATGACATCACTTAAACTCCTTTCTCGTAGATTGGTTGATCGAGGCTCACTATAAATAAAAGAACACCCTCTCTCTCTCTCTGTGTCTCTCTCTCTCTGTCTCTCTCTGTCTCTCTCTCTCTCTCTGTGTCTCTCTCTCTCTCTCTCGCTCTCTTGCTGTCTCTCTCGCTTTGTCTCTCTGACTGACTGACAGGGAGAGCGAGCATCACTTTCCCTGCGACTCTCTCTCTCTCTCTCTCTCTCTCTCGCTCTCTTGCTGTCTCTCTTGCTGTCTCTCTCGCTGTCTCTCTCTGACTGACTGACAGGGAGAGCGAGCACCACTTTCCCTGTGACTCTCTCTCTCTCTCTCTCTAACCATGACTATCGTACAGATTGTTGTTATGCTGCTAAAAGGTGAATCTGTAAATTGTGGTTTACATTTGCTTATTTTCCTTTGACTTGAAACTTTTTTGTTTTTGGACGCCCCCCCCCCGCCCTCTTTCTCCCCACTTGTATCCAGCCAGTTACCCCACTCTTCCGAGCAGTCCCGGTCGCTGCGCCATCCCCTCTGCCGATCCGGGGAGGGCTGCAGACTACCACATGCCTCCTCCGATACATGTGGAGTCGCCAGCTGCTTCTTTTCACCTGACAGTGAGGAGTTTCACCAGGGGGACATAGCGTGTGGGAGGATCACGCTATCCCCCCACCCCCCCACTCCCCCGAACAGGCGCCCCGACCGACCAGAGGAGGCACTAGTGCAGTGACCAGGACACATACCCACATCCGGCTTCCCACCCACAGACACAGCGAATTGTGTCTGTAGGGACGCCTGACCAAGCTGGAGGTAACACGGGGATTCAAACTGGCGATGCCCGTGTTGGTAGGCAACAGAATAGACTGTTACACTACCTGGACACCCTGACTTGAAACTTTTGGACGGATCAGTTAAATTAACGCTGATTGAGTTTGGCGTTTACGCCGCTGAGGGGTCACAGTGTCTTTTTTTTAAGCAAATGAAGCAAATAGACACACCGGTGACCCGTTTCTTCAGCCAGTTTAAATGACTGTACTTCAGCAAATCAGAACAAATGGAAGATGACTTTGGATCTTTCAAAGAAATAAACATTATTATCAGTGTAATTTGATTATTCGTGTTTTCATCTGACATGAAATCACAATCAACAGACATCGCAGATAAGGGGGCAAACGTGGACAGATGATGAGGCGACATGCCTCATTTTTGGAAAACCCTGTTTTTGTTTTTTTTTTTGTCAGTCTTGCAGCATTTTCTGGGTTTGGTGCCGGCAGCGTGGGTTCACACCACAAATAGGCCGCTCCTCAGTTTGCTTGGAGGCGGGCCGAGACTCTCCTCAGATGGCCTGGCTGTGCTTGTTTGGGCCAAATGATGTCGTACACAGCGGCCATAACAAACCAGACTGAACAGACAAACACACCAGAGTTCGTACAAACCCCACGCAACGTGGTCGATGTGAACGCAGCCTTGCAGGCAGGTTCTCTCAGCGGAGGAGTTCAAGTGGATCTGGAAGTTTTGTTACTCCATGATTGGTCTGTGAGAATTACTCCGTTTTTCTGTCCTTCTGTCTCTCTGTCTGACTGTCTGTCTGTTTGTCTGTCTGTCCTTCTGTCTGTTCTTCTGTCCTGTCTGTCTGTCTGTTCTTCTGTCCTGTCTGTCTGTCTGTCTGTATGTATGTCTGTCTGTCTGTATGTATGCCCTGTCTATCAGTCCTGTCTGTCTGTTCTTCTGTTCTGTCTGTCTATCTGTGTGTCCGTCTGACTGTCTGCCTGGCTGTCTTTCTGTACTTCTGCCCTGTCTATCAGTCCTGTCTGTCTGTTCTTCTGTTCTGTCTGTCTATCTGTGTGTCCGTCTGACTGTCTGTCTGGCTGTCTTTCTGTACTTCTGCCCTGTCTGTCTGTCCTGTCTGTCTGTTCTTCTGTTCTGTCTGTCTATCTGTCTATCTGTGTGTCCATCTGACTGTCTGTCTGGCTGTCTTTCAGTACTTCTGTCCTGTCTGACTGTGTCTGGCTGTCTGTGTCTGGCTGTCTGTCTGTCTTGTCCATCTGTCCATCTGTCTGTCTGACTGTGTCTGGTTGTCTGTCTGTCAGTCTGTCTGTCTGTCTGTCTGTCTGTCTGTCTGTCTGTCATTCTGTCCTGCTGGCTGTCTTTCTGCATGTCGCCCTGTCTCTTTGTCTGAATCCCATTCTCTCTGTCTCGTGTCTCCCTGTCTGTTTTTCTGTCTCTGTCTAAAACACAGACTGTCCGCCCGCCTCTTCAAACTGCTCACAGCAGGAGAATCTCTTTATTCAAAACATTTC
>JAJHIY020000986.1:22500-40000 GCA_022114975.2 Lampris megalopsis
CCGCTCATATCCACTCAACACGCAGATTGGGGGAGGGGTGTGTGTTTGTGTGTGTGTGTGTGTGTGTGTGTGTGTGTGAGAGAGAGAGAGATATCACATATGGAGGCTCTCAGAAGGAAAGAGAGAGGCAAAGCGCTAAAACGTGTGTATTTGTGTCTGTATTTAAGTGTGTGTGTGTGTGTGTGTGTGTGTGTGTGTGTGTGTGTGTGTGTGTGTGTGTGTTTGTGTGCGCGTCTGAGTCTCTGGGGACCCTTAGTGTAACTTGGGCCCCTGCTCAGTGAGGGTCAGTAATGCTCTTATCCCCTGACGGACGGACAGACAGACCTGTCAAATTTACAGACACACACATGGTTGGACAGACAAATGCTTGGAAAGAAATAAGAAAGACATACTGGTGGACACTGTCAGTATTGGTCAGTCTGTCAGTATCTCCTATATGTAACCTGTTCTATGAAACAACCGCTGAACCTCATGTCATCTCATTCCATATTGCATTTTAATGCTTGATTCCTGGACTGTGAAGTTGGAAATGTTGTGGAGCCCTTAGCTTCATGTTGGACCTTGTCAACATCAGAAGACAGTGCAGTATCCCCCCTTCAATAAAAAGACTTTTCCCACACTTACAGGCCAACAATCAGCAAACTATACAGCCATCACATCACACTGATCTCGAATATGTGCACACCCCTTCTAATTAGTAGGTTTGGCTAGCTCAGCCAAAACCATTGCTAACAGGTGCATAAAACCAAGCCATGCAGCCATGTAGTCTGCATAGACAAACATTGGTAGTAGAATGGGTCGTACTGAAGGGCTCAGTCACTTTCAACATGGCACTGTCATAAGATGCCACCTTTCCAACAAGTCAGTTGGTCAAATTTCTGCCCTGCTAGATCTACCCCGGGCAACTGTAAGTCTGTTATTCTTCTTCTTCTTTCAGCTTTTCCCCTGTTTTTCAGGGGTTGCCACAGCAGATTTTACAGTTTCCATCAGGACCCTTGTGAGGGCACGGCACCAATGCTGGCCGTTGTTAATGTGAGCCTCAACTGTTCTGCTATGGTCTTGTCAATCCGCATACTGATTTAGCAAAATTTTACATCAGATGCCCTTCCTGACACAACCACTAACCCTATGTACAGGGACACAGGGAAAGCGCTGGATGCCTTAACTGTAATAACTGGAAGTCTGCTATTATGAAGTGGAAAAGTCTCAGATTAACAACAGCTCAGCCATAAAGTGGTAGGCCACACAAGACCACAAAACAGGACCGCCGAGTGCTGAAGCGTAAAAATCGTCTGTCCTTGGTTGCAACACTCACTACCGAGTTACAAACTGCCTCTGGGAGCAACGTCGGCACAAGAAATGTTCATCAGGAGCTTCATGAAATGAGTTTCCATGGCCGAGCAGCCGCACACAAGCCTAAGATCACCATGTGCAATGCCAAGCGTCGGCTGTTGTGGAGTAAGGTCTAATTTATGCTCAACTTTAAATACGTATACAGATACAGACGGAGCCTTCTGTTCGTACTCGGCATTCATTTTGTCTATATTTGCACACGTTTTCTGAAAGCTTACGGATACGGATGAAATGAAGCAGTACCACCAGAAATCATGTGGGCAGTGTGGCCAATAGGTTAAGCAAGACCAGTGAGACGTGCCGAAAACATTTAGAACATGGAGGAACTCTTTGAGGAGAGGTTATGCAAGTTGTTGAGAAATTTTAAACATATCTATGATGATAGCTCAACCAGGCATAGGGACAAATGACCTCCTTCACAGTCACCATGTTTATTGTTGTCAGAAACTTTTGTCTCTAAACTGCCCTCTAGTGGACTTATGGAAGTATGTGGGCAGTGGTGGTTAGAGCGTTTGAAATTGACCTATTTATTTTCATATGTAAAGGGAGCATAAATGAGCCTTATAGCACACCGCCATTGGACTCTGGAGTGATACTTCATGCTTCACTATGTGGCAGTCTGACGGACCAATCTGGGTCTGGTGGATGAGGAGAATGCTACCTGCGCGGATGCATAGTGCCACATATAAAATTTGGTGGAGGACGAATAATGGTCTGGGGCTGTTATTCATGGTTTGGTCTAGGCCCCTTAGTTCCAGGGAAGGGAAATCTTAATGCTACAGCAAACAGAGACATTCTAGAGAATTGTGTGCTTCCTTTGTGGCAACAGTTTGGGGAAGGCCCTTTCCTGTTTCGGCATGACAATGCCTCCATGCACAAAGTGAGGTCCATAAAGACATGTATTACTGAGTTTGGTGTGGAAAAAACTGACTGGCCTGCACAAAGCTTTGACCTGAACCCCATCCAACACCTTTGGGATGAACTGGAACGCTGACTGCAAGCCAGACCTTCTCCCCACATCAGTGTCCGACCTCACTATTGCTCTTGTGGCTGAATGGGAGCGAATCTCCACAGCCATGTTCCAAAATCTAGAGGAAAGCCTTCCCAGAAGAGTGGAGGCTGTTATAGCAGCAAAGGGGGGATCAACTCCATATTAATGACCATGGTCTTGGAATGGGGTGTTCAATAAGCACATATGGGTGATGTTCAGGTGTCCACATACTTTTAGACATCTAGTGTAATTTTCTATCTGAATTAGTTCGCATTGTCTATTTTGAGAGTGGTTATTCACAAAGCCGAACAACAGGTATCACAATCAGGTAGAATATACAAAATTACACATATACACCAGGATCAGTTACAATAGGAGTGTATATGAGGTGATATTCTGTGGACTGCAGAGGTAAAAGCTTCTAAACATAACAGATTGAGTACAGTAATAAGACAGAGAGCGGTATGATCCAAAGGGTTTTTACATTTTTAGTAGGTAGTGAGTAATCTGTAATGGATTACTTTTGGAGGTTAATCCCCCAAAAGCAATTTGGAGAAGGATGGAGGTGATTTGGAGGTGACTGCTGAGAATATTAACAGTAAAACCAGATTTGATTTTCTCTAGAAGATATGAACCATTATCCAGAAGGTCGGAAAACAACAACATATCGAGTGCGCATTAAACTCCACACATCTCTCTTCGCCTCTCTGTCTTCACCTCTCTCTCTCTCTCTCTCTCTTTCTCCAGCCGCTCACATGGTAAACAGTGACATTAGCATGCAGCTCCAGTGACCATTTCAGTGTATATAGATATAAATATATATTTCTATTTATGTAAAAAAACATCAGGTTATTACTGCCATAATTACTGCAGCCAGGCACAGCTCTGGACGCCTGTCGGAGACTTCATATCTGCCAATAAAACGCAGTGCGGCGGAGAGCGGCGCGCAGGCCGCGGCAGAGAAGTCTGTGAACGAAATTAACTCTTCATTTAAAGTTACCACCCTAGAGGACATTGGGGGGGTGGGGGGTGCAGTCAGGGCTGGATCGGCAAGGCGGGTTAAATGAATAGATGACTAGTTTGTTTTGGCTGTTCATTTGTTAGCAGATACCGCCGGTTTGACTCCCAGAGGGCGGGCGGAACTTCCCCGCGCCGCAGCAGCCAATCGGATATCTAGGAATGTCGTCCCCTGACGCGGCGGGCTGCAAACAGCCAGAAATAAACTCTTATGGTAATGGCTGTCTGTAATATTGTATTGTCACAATCAATTTCCCATTACGCATCACTGTGGCCATGTAGCCCGTAATATACCCCGCTGAAATTCACTTTAGGGCCGCGGCGGGCTCCGAGCTGCTCGGTGGAGATGAAAAGAGCCTGAAGGAAAATGAAGAAATGAAATGAATGTTTGAGTTAAAACAAGGTTAGTATGCAGACGTGGATGGTCATTCCTACTGCAGTGAAGGACAGACATGCAGACACACAGACAGACACAGACAGACAGACACACATACATACAGACAGACAGACAGACAGATAGACACAGACAGACATACATACATACATACATACATACATACATACATACATACATACATACATACAGACAGAGATGCGGACAGACAGACACACAGACAGACATGCAGACTGGGAGGACAAGAGCAGAGATAACTTGGCGAGGAGGAGGAGAAGGATGGAGAGGAGGTAAAAGGAGATAAATAGCAGAAAATAGAGGAGGAAGAAGAACGGTGTGTAGAGAGAGAAAGAGAGGAAGAGGAGGAGAGAAGAGAGAAAGGTGAAAGTTAGGAGAGGTGAAATGGAGATCAGTACCAACACACACACACACACACACACACACACACACACACACACACACACACACACACACACACACACATGCACTTGGCTGCTGACCAGGGTTTACATCTATCATCTTTGTACAGCTTAATGTACTTTTACTTGTAAAGTGCATTGCATCGAATTTATACACACAATGTGCAAGAGGAGGTGAGCAGAGGTGAAGAAGAGGAGGTGGAGGAGAGATGCAGGGATGTTGAGGGTTTCAGATGCTTCTTCATTGCCGGTCTGACACATTACGGCTGTGAAAGAAAGATATGGGGAAAAAATGGCTTGCAGTCACTGATCTGTTCATAAAAAAGTGCAAACAAACTGCTGAAGAAATATTTTGGCAAGCCACAATTTTCTCTTATCTTGGATTTCATCCAAAAGTCCCAATGGTCAACCATGTCTGTAGGAGAGGGACCAGTCCAGAGATGATTGGTCTGCCACGTTACTATTGGAGAACATACTGTATGAAAAGACATCTTTATGCATATTCAATAATCCAGGTAAGAAAATCAAAGAGGTTGAATCAGTTCATCTGGATACAGCGTTTATTGACAGATACGTTTCATCACTCGTCTAAATTACCTCTTCAGCCTCAACTGACTGCAGGTATCCCCACCCTTATAAACAAAACAGTGGCATAACAACCGAAACCAATGACCAGTTTCATGATCAAATATGGGCGTGACCATTAACTAGAGTTTCGCTGGCCATGTGTACTATTCACAGAGGATTGGGGAATAGTTGCAATCACAGCATTGTAATATCATGACAGATGTACTCTTAGCCCCCCCCCCCCGCCCCCCACCCACGGTTCTGGGATGGTCGTTCCCTCTTCACATAGATGGCCTCTTTGACTCCCATTCAAACCAGCGTTCCTCCCCATCAAGGATGTGCACATCCTCATCCTTGAAAGAGTGGCCACTGGCCTGTAGATGGGTGTAGACTGTGGAGTCCTGGTCTGACGTGTTAGCTCTTCTGTGTTGTGCCATCCTCTAGGCCAGTGCCTGTTTAGTTTCCCCAGTGTACAAGTCACGGCAATCCTCCCGGTACTTAATGGCGCACACTATATTGCTCTGTTTGTGCCGGGGGACCCGATCCTTTGGGGTGGGCCAATTTTCAGCGCAGTGTGTTTTGGGGTTTGAAAGCAACTGAGACGTGATGTTTGAAAAATACACGTCTCAACTGTTCCCACACTCTCGCCACATATGGAATCAGTGTGGATTGTGGGAACAGTTGAGTTCACACTTAGACAGCTGTTGTCATTCTCTAAAAAAAATAAAAAATAAAATAAGATAAAATTGGGTGGCACGGTAGTCCAGTGGTTTACACTGTTGCCTCACAGCAAGAAGGTCCTGGGTTTGAACCTCATGCTGCCCAGGTCCTTTCTGTGTGGCGTTTGCAGGTTCTCCCCATTCTGCGTGGGTTTCCTCCTGATGCTCTGGTTTCCTCCCACCATCAAAAAGACGTGCATATTAGGGATAATACTCCCTTCTGTGCCCCTGACCAAGGCAAAAGAAGAACTGGAGTTGGTCCCCAGGCACTGCAGCTGCCCACTGCTCCTATACAATAGGATGGTTAAATGCAGAGAGCTAATTCATTGTAATAATACAATGACAAAGTAAAGTGGCTTTCTTTCTTTCTTTCTCCTCTCTTCGATTGGCTGGTGCACTGTTTAGGCATCCTCCTGGCTTTGACAAACACCCAGTTAGGATAACCACACTTAACCAGGGCCTGTTTAATGTGGGATTTCTGCCCTTCCCCGGCCTCTGTCGATGGAGATGTCAGCTCGATGGTACAGTGTCCTGGTGACTCCTAATTTGTGCTCCAGTGGATGATGAGAGTCAAACCTTAAGTACTGATCAGTATGTGTTGGTTTACAGTAAACATCAACATTCAAATGTCCCCCATCACCAACTGCAATTTCACAGTCTAAGAAGGCTAACCTGTCATTTTTCACATCCTCCCTGGTGAACTTGATGTGGTTGTCCACAGAGTTAATGTGGTCATTTAAATGTGGTATATCCTGAGATTTAATTTTAACCCACCAGTCATCCACAAATCTGAACCAATGGCTAGGTGGTGTCCCTGGATAGGACATCAGAGCCCCCTTTCCCACTTCCTCTGTATACAAGTTGGCCACTATAGGTGAAACTGGGGAACCCATAGCACACTCATGCCCCTGCCGATAGTACTGCCCCCTGTATGTGAAGTATGTGGACTGAAGACATAGTTTCAGGAGCAGACACACTTGGTCAGTGTTAAGGGTGATCCTATTGCTAAGAGTGGAGTCGTTTTGTAATTTCATACGGACTACCTCCACTGCTTCATCAACAGGAATGCACGTGAAGAGAGACTTAACATCATAAGAGACCATTGTTTCATCACCTTCCATAATGATGTCCCTCACCTTATCCACAAAATCCATAGTGTTCTGAATGTGATGTTCAGTACTGCCTACCAACGGGTTAAGAATAGATGCAAGAAACTTGTTATTGGTCATTGAGTTAATCATACAAACAATTGGCCATAATGGCCTATCCTGTTTATGTATCTTAGGGCGTTTTCACACTGGACATTAGCGGGTTTTTTGGCCAGTGTGAAAGGGTAAGGTAACACATACAGACTAGGTGTAGCTTCCTGTTGGTATAATCTGTTTTACAAAATTCTTTCAATAGCATTGTCCTATTCTAATTTCCTGTTCAAAGCCAGGAAGACACCCAAACAACCAGCCAATTGAAGAGAGGAGAAGGACAACAGCTGCCTACATGTAAACCGGTGATTATTCCGTATGTGGTGGGAGTGCAAGAACAGTTGAGATGTGTATTTTCCAAGCACCATGTCTCAGTTGCTTTCAAACCCCAAAACACGCTGTGCCAAAAATTGGTCCACCCCAAGGATCGGGTCCTCCCAGCACGAACAGAGCAATATAGAGTATGCAGTTAAGTGCCAGCAGGATTGCCATGACTTGTACGTCGGGGAAACTAAACAGACGCTGGCCAAGAGGCTGGATGGCACAACACAGAAGAGCTAACACGTCAGGCCAGGACTCCACAGTCTACACCCATCTGCAGGCCAGTGGCCACTCTTACACGGATGAGAATTCCTTGATAGGGAGGAACGCTGGTTTGAACAAGGAGTCAAAGAGGCCATCTGTCTTAAGAGGGAACGACAATACCTGAACTGGGGGTGGGGGGCTAAGAGTACATCTGTCACCATCTTACAATGCTGTGATTACAACTATTCCCCAATCCTCTGTGAATAGAACACATGGCCATTGTAACTCTAGTTAATGAGCATGGTAATTTGCATATGAAATCAAGCGTTGAGTTCGGTCGTTATGCCACTGTATTGTTTATAAGGGTGGGGATACCTGCAGTCAGTTTAGACTGAAGAGGTCACTTAGATGAGTGATGACAAGTTTCTCTCAATAAACGTTGTGACTCCAGATGAACTGATTCAACTTTCTGTGATGTATGGAAAGGCATTATGGCCTAAATGAAAGTGCACAGAACAGGTGTGCACATGAACAATACAACATCTTATTTAGATCATTCTAGGATTCATTTAGAAACTTTCATTTTGAATTATTTATAATTAAAGGATAATTCCATTTTTAATAATCTGGGTCTTATTTTCATAGTTTTTGCCATGCCATGACATTATACCAGTTTACTCACCAGCTTCATTCTGGAGATTTGGGGATATGGGACCGCCGCCAGACCCCGCGTCACAGTGGTGTCTTCACCCTCTTATAAATGCATACTTTTTGTCTTGTTTATCTGTCAGGTCATGTTGAATAGCATTGTACAGGCTGACTCCATCTATTTAAAAACCATTACTTATAACTGACAGACTCAGTATTTTATGTGTCTTGCAACCGCAGCAGCACGAGGCATTCCTCTGAAATAAAGTCAAACATCTTCTGTTTTCTTTTGCAGATCAGCCTTTTTTTTTTGTATATTTGTTTGTTTTTAGTTTACTCCAAGCAGACTTTCAGCATCCACATTCAGTATCAGTACCGTCATTTTTTGGTCACTGAATGCTGTTGTTTCTCCGTATTGATTGGACTGTGTAAATCCCCTCCAATGAGTGAAATTACTTGGTTAAAAAAAAAACACACGCACACACACACACACACACAGAAAAAACGGACTCTTTCTGGTGGTTTTGTTTCACATCAACTTAAGTTCATAGAAGAGTTGATTGAAGATTTACGTAGATTTTTCAAAAGCATAAACACACCAGCAGAGTCATGAGCTCTCAGACAAAGAACATTACAACACACACAGAAGAAAAGAGAGAGAGAGAGAGCGAGAGAGGGAGGGAGAGATAATTGTTGAATTTTTAAAACAAGTCTTATTTAACAAAAAATAATTATCAAAAAACAGACTTGATATCATTTTAACAATATAAACAATATTTGTCAAATTACAAACAAACACTTAACATGCATCGTTTAACAATCCCAAAAATAATCATTCAACAACAACTCAAAACATGAAAAAACAAAACAAAACAGGTAAGACCCCTTTTATTCGAGTTCTGCAGCAAAAATCAGCTCATCCTCTATGGTTGAACACAGCAACCCTTTCTAATACCAGATGGTTGTGAATTTGTCCAGATCCTTCATTGCTTTGTAATAATCAAAATCCACCCTCATCCTGGCCTTGACCATCCTGGTAAATAACAGTTCAACATCACATTGTACAGACTCTTCAATTCTTTTTTTCCGGCTCACATAAATTGACTTTTTTTTGCCTGCCCTGCAGTGAAGTTCAAGAGTTGGCTATATTTGAAACCAAAAATAAAATTCTGTTTACAAAAACTTTCCCCAGATGACCTAAATAAATGTTCTAATAGCAGAAACAGGGATGTAAGCCTCACACATTCTAAAAAACAATGAAAAATTGTTTCTCTTTGGGCACAATAGGGACAGTTGTCATTCACATTGGGGTTTAACACAGAAATAAAATCATTGACCACCACTATGTCATGCAAGACCCTCCACTGCAGATCACCAGCTTTTTAATTAACGGTGGTTTGTATAAAACCCCCCAGGCTGGCTTCACATTCTCTCCCAAGCCCAGCTGAGCTCTGCAGGGAGTATCAGTCTGACCACTCAGTTTTTTACCATCAGGATTTTTACCATCATACTATACATGACTCACATTAAGAACATTTCCCAAATCTATAAAAGGCCCTATGCAATTTATCAGATCAGGAACAATTTTTAAACCAGGAAATGGATCTTCAAAATTGGGATGAATAAAAGCTCTACAGTATGATGTTAAAAGTTCCCATTCTTTTTCTGTGAGCTGACCGTTCCACTTACATAGCACCCGACTAATGAGGCATGTAGATTTCACTCCCAGGTGCGATGCTAGTGCAGCAGCATTGTCTAGATTGGGCCCAGCCAGCTCCACCACCTGACCAAATGTGTCGACCTTTGCTTGGCAGAACAGTTTTGACACAGTGGGTGTTGCATGATGTGTCCATACGCCCACCATACACCACTGGCTCTTTTAGAAGCCAGTTCAGAGTCCGGACAGCCTATTCTCTCTTTCTTAAACATATTCCAAACTCTTATGAGCCCACGCTAAAAACCAGGTAGTCCATTGAGGTTTGAGTTGTTAAGATCCATCAGAAACAAAGGCAAGTTTATTCCGAGTCCACAACAACATTGAAGTATTGCACAGGCTGCTGGTCCCCGACCTAGGTCTCTAGGCCCAGTGAGCAATCTCTGAATGAACTGGAGGTGGAAGGCTGCACCCCTGCTGGCCAGATGGATCAGTCTTTGACCCCCTTCATCTTTAGGAAGGTACAGCACACTCTGAGGAATCCAGTGCAAGTTGTCCCAGGAAAAGTTCACCAGCATAGCCTGAATCTTGGCCAGGAGGTTAGTTTGAGGATCAACGCATGTTAATCGATGCCATAGAGTTGATGACACCAGTTTGTTGATGCCAACATGTGACCTCTATATGACATTTTTGGTAGAATCCATTTCCACTTCTTAAGATGCCCTTCTACTTTTCAACACATTCTCCGAATTCTTATTTGAAAAAGTTTCATTCCCCACAAACACTCCCAGATATTTCACCCCTCCCCTTTTCCATGTTAACCCCCCAGGTAACATGAGCTTACAATTCAGTCCCTCTCCTACCATCAGCACCTCACTTTTTCCCCAGTTTACCGTAGCTGATGATATCTGACCAAACTTTTAAATTTTTTTTACTAAGACATCAACATCTCTTTGGTTCTTTACAAATACAGCTACATCATCCACATAGGTAGGGAGTTTAAAAGTTGCGCTGCAACCAACAAAAGCGACTCCAGATAACTCGCACCTCAATTTATGCAACAGGGGCTCAATGGCCAGAGAGTACAACATTCCAGACAAAGAACATCCCTGCTTAATTCCCCTTTGAACCTTAAAAGGAGCACTCAAACCACCGTTGATTTTAAGTACACTCTCAATGTCACTGTACAAAACTTTGATCTTCGCTATAAAACTTGGGCTGAAACCGAAAGCTTTCATGGTTTGCCACAAGTGCTGGTGTTCAACCTGGTCAAAAGCCTTTTCCTGATCTATGGAAATAAGACCAGTTTCAACTCCCAATGAACTAGAGATGTCCAAAACACCCATAATTAAGATAATGTTGTCAGTGATCAGCCTACCGGGCACACAGTAAGTCTGGTCAACACGGATAACTTCCTTCATCACTTTTCTCAGTCTGTTTGCTAACACCTTAGAAAAGATCTTGTAATCAGTGCAGAGCAGGGACATTGGCCGCCAGTTCTTAATGTCTTGCAAATCCCCTTTCTTTGACAAGAGAGTAATGACGGCCCTTCTGCAACTCTGAAAAGAGAGAGAGACCGAGAGAGAGAGACAGACAGAGACAGAGAAAAAAGGTAAAACAGATGCAGAGAGAGAGAGAGAGAGAGAGAGAGAGAGAGAGAGAGAGAGAGAGAGAGAGAGAGAGAGAGAGAGAGAGAGAGAGAGAGAGAGAGAGAGAGAGATGGGGGTGTCGGGGCTGCTTAGCCCAAAAAAGCCTGGTTTCAAACATGTTCAGTACCTATTCTCTCTCTCTCTCACTCTCTCTCATACACACACACACAACACACACACAGGGTTCCAGGCTGTCACAGACTGACACTTGTCAGAAGTTCTTCTTCACTGAACATGAACACACACACACACACACACACACACACAAATAGAGAAAATACACACCAGACACAGAACACACATTTTTTTCTGTCCTGCTCCTTCACCCCTATTAGTCTTTTGCCCAAGACCAGCTTTCCGGTATCATCCCTCTCTCTGCTGCCCATCCCTTTGTTTCATTTCTCCATCCCCCTCCTCTTCAATTGTCTTTTCTTCTCTTCACTTTTCAGAACCCCCCAAAAGGGGAAGGGTAGAGATAGATAGATAGATAAAGGAGAGCAAGAGAGAGAGAGAGCGAGAGAGAGAGGGATACTTTAGGGTTTTAGGTCAGAATCAGCCTAACCAGATAATGACCCTGAGTCATAATTGGACGTGTTGATTCTCAATCAATTTTCAATCAGAAATCAACCAAACATCCTGGAGGCAGTTTCATTTAGCGTTGGACTCGGGTGTCCTGTGTGTTGAGGACTCAGACAGAGACATTATGTTTGATGGTTGTTCTTGCCCACATTTTTCATGTCTACTTATGGCATTTCATTAACATGTTTGTGTTAATGTAATGTCTGCTTTTCAGTGTCCTCTACACAGTACATTTTTCCTGTGGACACCACTGAATTTAGTTTTCACTTTAAAACAGGGTGTCAAGTCATTGTCTGCTGTAGTTTTCATCAGCCAAATCAGACTTACTGAAGAGAAGCTGTAAACCCAAAATAAAGGAGGCTTACTGAACCCTTTTCACAACAAACTGAACCCAGCTCATCTTCTCTTCGTTGCACTTTTCAAAAACACAATTAACAGCCAATCATCTGTGTATGTGGGTGAAAAACCCCGCCCACTTTAAATTAAACTCATCAGGGATTGATGCAGAGGGAAAGCGTCCTACTTTTATCAGCCAATTAAAAGCTTCTGGGGACAGCGCCGGATCCAAAATACAGACCAGTGTCCTGCAGGGATTGGTCCAGGAAGAAAAACGTCACACTATGACACATCAGCATGTGAATACAACAAATGTTAAGAAAAAATAAGTAAACCAATTACTGATCAGGTCCCCGAGTAAACCTGGACAGGAGACACACAAATTATAGCCCTGCAGAGAGAGAGAGAGATGAATCTGTCTCTAGGAAATTGGGTCTGTCATATGACAGAACCTCTCTCTCTCTTTCTCTCTCTCTCTCTCACACACACACACACACACACACACACACACACACACACACACACACACACACACACACACACACACACACACACACACACACACACACACACACAGTAGATCAGTAGATGCGATTCAGCAGTTTGCTGCTCCTATTCACCCTCTGATCACAGACCGTGCAGAAGTGTGTGTGTGTGCGTGTGTGTGTGTGTGTGTGTGTGTGTGTGTGTTGTGCGCGTGTTGCCAGACAGATATTAATAGCGGCAGAGGGCCATTTGTCACTGTGGGGACCAAGGAAGTGAAAGCTAGATCGCGACCCCAACAGGAAGTGTGTGTGTGTGTGTGTGTGTGTGTGTGTGTGTGTGTGTGTGTGTGTGTGTGTGTGTGTGTGTGTGTGTGAGCATCTCCCTGCTGTGGAGTTCACCGGTTGTTGCGGGGTCACGACCCCAGCACTAGAAAGCTGATAACCATGTGACAGGTCACCAGGCCGAGAGGATTACTTTTAAAATGTGATCTCAAACTGTTCAGAAAATGCCCTGATGTGCAACTACTACTACTACTACTGCTAAAACTACTGCTACTACTACTACTACTGCTACTAGTACTACTGCTACTACTAGTGCTACTACTACTATTGCTAAAAGTACTACTACTACTACTACTACTGGTATAATTACTACTACTACTACTATTGCTAAAATTACTGCTACTGCTAAAACTACTACTACTACTGCTAAAACTACTGCTGCTACTAGTACTACTGTTACTACTACTGCTACTGCTAAAAGTACTACTACTACTGGTGTGATTACTACTACTACTACTATTGCTAAAATTACAAGTACTGCTAAAACTACTACTACTACTACTACCACTGGTATGACTACTATTACTACTACTACTACTACTACATTTGCTAAAACTACTACTACTGCTAAAACTACTACTATTGCTAAAACTACTACTATTGCTAAAACTACTACTGCATCTACTAGTGCTGGTTTCACTTGTTTTCCTGAGTTCATGTTATTTCTCATCTTATTGGATGTCCTGACATGCACAGGCTGGTGAGGGTGAAGGGTGTGCAGTGTTGCAGTGTTTAACAAACAATACAGACACAACCTATAAATCAATCGCACACATCCATGTAACCAGGAAGTGTGGTAAAAACTCAACGCTGTTGCAGATTTTTATTTTATTTTCCCCCCTTCAATCATTTAACATTGATCATCGTTACCTGGACTCTGGACTATGAAAGGAAAAGTGAGTTCATGTAAACTAATGTAAACTAACTGGATTGTTAATCCAACCTTAATCAGATTGTTGTTTGCATGGAAGCATAGTCAAAGTCTGCATTGGGCCACCCTGGTTTAGTCCCCGTCTAGTCTTTAATACCAGAGTCAAATGAAAGTTGGTACCAAATGACATCACCATCATGTGATCCCTCTCCTGTCTGCATGATTGACAGACAGCTCAATACCCCCCTCCCAAATTTTGTGACTTTTAAAAGAAGCAGTCTTCACTTTAACAACCACACACTCCCAGACTCAAACTTGCAGATTTTACACACATTTTCTTCTTACAGAAGGAACTCCAGCTAGCTTGGAGTGGTCAGCATGCCTTAGGGTGCTTTCACACTAGAGACCCAAGTACACTTGAACCCAAAGTCCAGTGTGTTTGAGAAGTGTGCACATTGTGTGCTGTACCCAGGCAGGTGGTCTCGGCATCGGTTCACCGGTATCGTCCTCATCAGGTGTGAAAACATCCATCCATTATCCAAACCGCTTATCCTTACTCAGGGTCGCTGGGGCCTGTCCCAGCAGTCACTGGGCAGCAGGCAGGGAGACACCATGGACAGGCCACCGGACCATCAAAGGGCCCACACACACACACATTCACACCTAGTGACAATTTAGTACGGCCGATTCACCTGACCTCATGTCTTTGTACTGTGGGAGGAAACCGGAGCACCCGGAGGAAACCCACGCAGACACGGGGAGAACATGCAAAGTCCATAGAGAGGACGACCCGGGACGACACCCAAGGTTGGACTACCCCAGGGCTCAAACCCAGGACCTTCTTGCTGTGTGAAAACAACTGCACCGAAACAGAAGTGGACTGCTTGTGAAATGCCTTTGTAGCAACAAAGACATTTCACAACGCCGCCTGTCTGATGTGTGTGTAGATCTGCAAGTTTACTCGGGTACAGAACAACATTACTAATGTGAAAGCTGAGCAGGTGTGTGTGTGTGTGTGTGTGTGTGTGTGGGGGGGGGTCATGCTCACGCACAGTATGAAGCAAATTTCAACTCTGCAGTTTCTGCACAATTTGTGAAGATCACACCCGACCGGGAGAGAGCGATAGAAAGACAGCACGAGAGACACAGAGGGCATGAGAGTGACAGAGCGACAGGGAGAGGGGGGGAGAGTGTTTATTCTGCTCCCAGTTTGAATAAATCCTATTGACTGACCTCTGACCTTCAAAACTAAAGCCCAGAGTTATCCAGAATAATGTGGAATAAAGCCAGTCAGCAGAGAATATCCAGCAGTGTGTGTGTGTGTCTGCGCGCGCGCGCGTGCACTTGCGCGTGTGCGTGTGCGTGTGTGTGTGTGTGTGTGTGTGTAACAGAGAGAGGGGGGTCATTTTGAAGGTCACTGTTTTAATGTCCAAGTCAGATGGACTGTCACCTGTATGTGTTTTATGGTTATTTCCCCTGCTAACAGTTTATACAGGAATTTGATTCGAGTCTTAACTTTTATTTAGCGCTTCATAACTTCATCACTTAAAGCTACAATCCTGAAGTTTGAAAAGCAAATAAATGTCCCTCTTGACGTTGTTGATATATGAAATTAAAAAAAAGAGTTAAACTCTAGAGGAAGAAGGCCAGTAGTGATGAGTTTGAAACTGCGAAGAAGAAAAGCTAAAAAGAAACATCAAATTTTACTGAAAAGATCCCAAATATTGCAAAAAAAATTTTATGCATGCTTGTGGTCAAAATGTCAGCATGCTGATAAACAGACGCTGTGATAAAGGAATAAAAAGAAGGTTGAATCAGTTCATCTGGACACAGCGTTTACTGACAGAAACGTTTCACCTCTCTACTAAGTGACCTCTTCAGTCACAACTGACTGCAGGTATCCCCACCCTCATAAACAATACAGTGGCATAACGACCGAAACCAACGACCAGTTTCATATGCAAATATGGACGTGACCATTAACTAGAGCTTCAGCGGCCATGTGTTGTTGCAATCACATCTGTACAACAGCTGCCAAAGCGTAAGCCAGTGGTCATTCTGTATGTGGCGGGAGTGTCGGAAAAGCTGAAACGCATATTTTCCAAACACTGTGTCTCATTTGCTTTCAAACCCCAAAACCCACTTTGCCAGAAGTTGGTCTGCCCCAAGGATCAGGCCACCTAGCACAAACAGAGCAATATGGTGTACACTGTTCAGTGCCAGGACTTGTACATTGGGGAAACAGAAGAGCTAACGCGTCAGGCCAGGACTCCACGGTCTACACCCATCTACAAGCCAGTGGCCACTCTTTCAGGGATGAGGATGTGCACATCCTTGTTAGGGAGGAACGCTGGTTTGAACGGGGAGTCAAAGAGGCCATCTATGTGAAGAGGGAACGACCATCCCTGAACCAACGGGGGGGGGGCTAAGAGTACATCTGTCACCATCTTACAATGCTGTGATTGCAACATTCCCAAATCCTCTGTGAATAGTACACATGGACATTGAAACTCTCGTTAATGGTCATGTCCATATTTGCATATGAAACTGGTGGTTGGTTTCGGTCGTTATGCCACTGTACTGTTTATGAGGGTGGGGATACCTGCAGTCGGTTGAGACTGAAGAGGTCACTTAGACGTGTGATGAAACGTTTCTGTCAGTAAAACGCTGTGTCGTTGATGTCGAGTAGCCAAGTGTTAAACTCTCCATTTCGCTCCCCTTGTAGCTAGCGATGGTTAGCCGTTGTGCTAGCTGCTGTCGCTGAGCAACCATATCAGTCCTCCAGTGATGACATGGTCTTGTTTAGAGGCCTGTCCTGTCCACAGAGACACCTTTTATTTATTCATACAACACTTATTGAACAAAAAAACAGACTGATTTATATTTTCAGCTTTTAAATTATTCATTTAGAATTTGGATGGAAACTTACACCCTGTTCACACTTGGTTTGAAAATGCGTTTTGGGCGATCGGATCACAAGTGGACAGCGAGACACATCGCCGTTTACACCTGTGTCTGTCATGCGTCTCCAAATGCGTCCTGCTGACCACCTGTGATCAGATTTCGTTACTCCGAAGAAGAAGAAGATTTCGTTACTGTCTACGTCACTTCCGCTACAAGGTCAAAGGGCCTCAGTCAGGTGCCACATTTGCCGACTGTGAAAACAATAGCTAATGTGTGAAGATGTTTCAAGCACGAATACACATGTGTGGACTAGTCCAGCTGCGGAGACTGACAGGACTGAGTCTTCTGCCAAGATGGAGGTTAGGCATCTCGCTTCACTTGTGCTCCAACCACCTACACTCTCCTCACGCTCCATTTTTTCAAAAGTTGGCACGCTGTTACCAAAACAACCACCACATCCTGTATTGGTGATGTGTTTTCCTGTTCGTCCTTGTCGGGGACGCATCAGGACGCATTAGCATTTACACTATAAAAGACACGTGGTCAAATGTGTCCCAGACCACCTCGGCAAGTGGTTTGAGAAACCGGTTCACAAAACGTTTCGGTAGTCGTTTACACTTGTATTTAGTGCCGGCCACTTGTGAGCCGATCGCAAAAAAACACATTTTAAAACCAAGTGTAAACGGGGCGTTAGACACCTTGGTCATTATTAATACAGTCCTTTTTTTGTTTTTTGTCACTCCTTTGTATTTGGAGAAACGAACTCTTGCCTCCAAAATTCCAGAAAATAGCCAGAGATTGAGTTTGGACAATTGAAGCAGCGCAGAGGGACGGTGTCTAAGAATCTC
>JAJHIY020000986.1:42500-50000 GCA_022114975.2 Lampris megalopsis
TAAGATAGAGAGAGGCTGTTGGCTGCTGGATGATTGATAGCAATATAACACTTCCTTCATCTGTCTCTCACTCATCTCTCTCTATCTCCTACTCATTCTCTCTCTCTCCCCCTCCCTCTCTCTCGCTCTCTCTCTCTCTCGCTCTCTCTCTCTCTCACCTGTTAAATTGTTTCTTGGCTCGTCCACCCTGTCGGTCTGACAGACAAATTGATCAGAATATTGGAAAATAATATTCTACTGGAAATGTGTCTGTCTTCCATTACAGCCCACAGCACTTTCTCTGCTCCGTGTGTGTGTGTGTGTGTGTGTGTGTGTGTGTGTGTGTGTGTGTGTGTGTGACTGACTCCCATTAGGAGCTGATATCTGCGACCAAGCAGAGAGTTAGCGTGTGTCAGACTGCGTGTGCGTCGTAAACAAATAATAGCTGACATTTTTCAAAAGGCACTAAAGCAGAGAGACGAGTGAATACGTGTGTGTGTGTGTGTGTGTGTGTGTCTGTGTGTGTGTGTTTGTGTGTGTTTGTCTGTGTGTGTGTGTGTGTTGTCCTGTAGATTATGATGTTCAGGGGTAATAAATTCAACCATCTGACACTGCCTTCAGGCTAACTCATTAGACACATGCACGTGCACATGCACACGCGCGCACACACGCACAAACACACAGACACACACACACACACATACACACAGACACAAACAATTTGTAACCATTACCGTAGGTGGTGGGCTGTGATTTTTGTTGAAAGATTGACATTGCAGATATCACAGACACCCACCCACCCACACACACACACACACACACACACACACACACACACAGACACAGACACAGAGCGGAGGTATAAGTGGAGTCACAGGGTGTGGGTCTCCCGGCCGGGCTGGTTCCAGGTCAGTAGAGTCTCGTCTGCTGCTCTCTGGTGTGCTGTGCCATACGTGTTGTTCATGCATGTGTTTCATGTTGCACCCTTCTCGTCCACGTGTGTACTCATGGAAACCTGTGAAGGACCCTTCCTTCCTCCTCCCTGAGTGGAATCTCTCTAGCAGTTTAACACTGGTGTGGTGGAGATGATTTTGTTCTCCCTTCCCTCCCCCATCATTTCACGCAGGGGTGCCGCCAAGGATTTTGCGCCCCGGTAAAGAATATGACTTAGGGCCCTTTATTTATTTAATTAATCAGATAACTATTCTATTACTTTCCTGACTTCTCTAAACATTAAACCCCTTCCTCTACCTTCATCCCATGCTACCAGCTTGCCCAATAAGGGACCCATCTTCTTAGTTTACAAATTTACATATGAAACGCTCCTAACAAAAAGGGATGTGATACCACTGTAGCCCAGACTGAACCTGTGGGCTCCTTCCTGCGGATCTCTCCTTCCTGCGGATCTCTCCTTCCTGCGCATCTCTCCTTCCTGCGGACCGCGAATCAGAGAGGTCTTCGACAAGATCTGTCCATATGCCATTGGGTAATCGGGTGGGATAAGGGGAAAAACTAGAAATCAATCTATTTTTTTTTTAAATTGAGCACCGTTGTGGCGCCCCCTCTAGTCTGGCACCCTTAGAATCTTCATAACATTATACCAGCCTACGGCGCCACTGGTTTCATGCTACCCTGCATAATTATCAACATGTTATCAATTATTATGACTCGTGAACATTTGTCAGGATTCTTTGATAGGTAGATATTCTACCATAGATGTAATTTAAAGATAGCTTTTTTTTTCTCCCCTTTTTCTCCCTAAGTACATGCGGCCAATCACCCCCCTCTTCCAAACCGTCCCGGTCATTGCTCCACCCACTCTGCCGATCCGGGGAGGGCTGCAGACTACCACATGCCTCCTCTGATACATGTGGAGTCACCAGCCGCGTCTTTTCACCTGACAGTGAGGAGTTTCACCAGGGGGACGTAGCGCGTGGGAGGATCACGCTATTTTCCCCAGTCCCTCCCCCCGAACAGGCGCTGTGTCTGACCAGAGGAGGCGCTAGTGCAGCAATCAGGACACGTACCCACATCCAGCTTCCCACCCGCAGACACGGCCAGTTGTGTCTGTAGGGACGCCCGACCAAGCCGGAGGTAACACGGGGACTTGAACCGGTGATCCCCATGTTGGTAGGCAACGTAATAGACCGCTACGCTACCCAGACGCCCATTTAAAGATACTCGTTGTGTTCTGGTACACTATGTCATTTAAGGTGCTAATGCATGGTGTTGGCCTTCGGTCCTGTTTGACTGCATCACCTAGAAGGTTTGTGGTCCCAGACCTTCTCCTTTAGACTGCTTTAAATCCAGTATAACAACACTTAAGAAGTTATACTTCATCAATATAACAACACTTCAGAAGTTATACTTCAATATAACAACACTTCAGAAGTTATACTTCATCAATATAACAACACTTCATAAGTTATACTTCAATATAACAACACTTCAGAAGTTATACTTCATCAATATAACAACACTTCAGAAGTTATACTTCATCAATATAACAACACTTCAGAAGTTATACTTCAATATAACAACACTTCAGAAGTTATACTTCAATATAACAACACTTCAGAAGTTATACTTCAATATAACAACACTTCAGAAGTTATACTCCATCAATATAACAATACTTCATAAGTTATACGTCAATATAACAACACTTCAGAAGTTATACTTCATCAATATAACAACACTTCAGAAGTTATACTTCATCAATATAACAACACTTCAGAAGTTATACTTCAATATAACAACACTTCAGAAGTTATACTTCAATATAACAACACTTCAGAAGTTATACTTCATCAGTAAAGCAATACTTCAGAAGTTATACTTCATCAGTATAGCAACACTTCAGAAGTTATACTTCATCAGTATAACAACACTTCAGAAGTTATACTTCATCAGTATAGCAATACTTCAGAAGTTATACTTCATCATCAGTGAATATTTATTACTAATACTACCACTATATAATAATAATAATAATAATAATAATGATTATCATTTACTATTACTACACTACATAATAATAATAATAATAATAATGATTGTCATTTATTATTGCTACCACTATATAATAATAATAATAATAATAATAATAATAATGATTATCATTTACTATTACTACACTATATAATAATAATAATAATGATTATCATTTACTATTACTACCACTATATTATAATGATAACGATGATAGAGATCATAATAATAATAATAATAATTATATAGATGTCTCAGTTTATAACAACCCCACTGTATAATGCTGTATAACTCAATGAACTCAACACACACACAAACACGCACACGCACACACGCTGCCAGTCTCCCAGCTTAATGACAGCAGGTTGAGTGTAATAGCTCTTTAATTGGCTCAGCTATCAGCTTGACACATCTAGAGCCTGGTGCCGCTACTGTGTGTGTGTGTGTGTTTGTGTGTGTGAGTGTACAGTTTGTCGATGTACAGTTGTTTAGCAATGTGTTTGTGTGCATGTGTGTGTATGCACTTGTGTGTGGGTGTGTGTGTGTGTGTGTGTGTGTGTGTGTTTGTGCGCGTGTGTGTTGTGTGCTGCTGTATAGTACCGGACCTGTCAGGTTAAAATGAGGCCATCTATCATGCAGAGATGTTCTCTATATACTGGTTGGCCCTGCAGGCTCTCTCTCACATGCGTGTGTGCAAACACACACACACACACACACACACACACACACACACACACACACACACACACCCCGAGAGCCCTGAGGTGGCAGTGACCGCGGTCGTCATGGTGATGTGTTAGCGTTGTTGGTGGTGATGAATGACGAGGTCTCTGGTAGAAATCCTATTGTCTCATTATGTCTCCATATCCAGGTCCATCGCTCACCACATCCATCTCTGGAAACTCATATCTGCTGCAGGTCAGCTCTCCAGACCGCTCCCCGTTAACACCCGCGTCTGTCCCAAACAACAACAGCAAATCACTCGGACGGCCTGGAAACATTAAACACACAGCAAACAGTCAACCTTCAAACCCAGTCAGCGGCGGTAGAAACACCACCTCCGCACTTACAAGGGTGTCACATCAAATCCCCTCGTTCCCTCTGAGGGTCCAGTAGGAACACCAAGCGGTATGCCATAGTCAGGAGACGCTTACTTCTCATTCCCCGACTAGCTGCCGCTTACACCATGGGACGTTTGTCTTCTTCTTCTTCTTCTTCTTCTTCTCCTCCTCCTCCTTCGTCTTCTTCGTCCCATTATTATTATCAGTAGTAGTAGCAGTAATAGTGTTGGTGGTATCAGTAGTACTTGCAGTAGTAGTATTAGTAACAGTAGCAGTAGTAGTTCTCTCTCTCTCTCTGTCTGTCTGTGTGTCTGTCTGTGTGTCTGTCTGTTTCTCTCTCTCTCTCTGACTGTCTGTCTGTCTGTGTCTGTCTTTCTGTCTTTCTCTCTCTCTCCCTCTAGCTCTCTGTCTGTCTGTCTGTCTGTCTGTCTGTCTGTCTGTCTGTCTGTCTGTCTGCCTGTCTGCCTGTCTGTCTCTCCCTAAATGTCATTTCTCCTCCTCTCCTTAGCAGTCACCTTTCTCTGCTTCTGACCTGATCCAAACATCACCCCCCCGGCACCCCCCCCCCACCATCACCCCCCGATTAGCTGAATGAAGAATATATGCACGCTAATGAGGCGGGCAGAGGAAAGAATAGTTTAAAGGCCATTGTCACACAAACACCCTTCAGTGGGAACAGAGGAAGTTTTGAGTCCTGCCTGTGTTTCAGCCGCAGACCTCCGCCATTAAGTTTAATTAAATGGAAATTACTTTAGGGAGGGGGAGAGGAGGAGTGGGAGGTGCTTCTATAAAGAGGGGCGGTTTTTTTTTACAACTCCTTTTAACTTGGTTTAATTAATGTATGTCTATGAAACACATCTGGGACATTTTCTTCTTCACCAGAAGCTGTTTGGCTTCACCGCGTGTCGTTTGGTTTCCTGCGCTTCACACTCTCCTCGAATGAAACTGGCCGTGTTGGTGGTCATTAACATAATATTAACATTATTCATGAGCCGCGGTTCTGATTGGCTGGGAGTGTTGCTGGCCCCGCCTCCTCCCATGACAGAAACGTTGGCTGCTCAACCAGAGGCTACCCGAGTGGATTTACCCGTGTGACTCCATGAAGGGTTCGTTCCAGCGGCGTTATGCAGTCCCGGAAGAGCCCGGGAAAGAGAGGCGTTGTTTCAGAGCTCTTCGTTATTTAAGTGCACTCCTCACCGGCAGCAAACTCCACCCCGTGACAAGGCACATCTTGACTTCCACAATCCCCCCAACTTAAATTTGCAGAAGCAGGAGACAAGGATAGGAGAGGACACAAAAAGCATAGGGGGGGAGAACGGAGGAGAGGAGATTTCCCCCTGTAGTAGCGGAGTGCACGGCTGAAGGTTTCTCTCACCTCACGGCTATTCAGACCTGGAGTGTCGCTCCGGGAATTAAACGGTCGAAACCAACTAAACGGCACACGCTGTGGCAACCACGCAGCTCGAGACGGATATGAGTTCAACACGAGAATGTTCATCTCCGTTCTGCACTTCTCACACACACACAAACACACACACACACACACACACACACAATGTTGGCAGGTCTGTTGTGTGTGTATCTCTGAGGGGACCTGGTGGCCCTCATGCAGCTCTCTGTGCTTTGATGACCAAAATAGACTGAATTAATTTAACAACATACTTATGTATGCTTGCACTATAGTGTATGTGTGTGTGTGTGTGTGTGTGTGTGTGTGTGTGTGTGTGTGTGTGTGTGTGTGTGTGTGTGTGTGTGTGTGTGTGCATGTTTAACTATCCTAATGTGGACCAGATGTCCTCATTAGGATAGAAAAACCAGAAACCACCTACCTTGTGTGGACATTTTAGAGGTCCTCACAAGTAAAAGGGTCTATTTTAGGGTTAGGACTTGGTTTTAGGGTTAAGGTTAGAATTAGGGTTAGGTTAAGGTTAGGGTGTAGCGTGTAGTTTGCCTGGTTAAGGTTAGGTTAAGGTTAGGGTAAGGGTTTGGGTTAGGCCTGTAGTTTGCGTGGTTAAGGTTAGGGTTAAGGGCAAGGAAATGAAGGTAGTCAATGAGGGGTCCTCAAAAGGATAGTGAAACTAGTGTGTGTGTGTGTGTGTGTGTGTGTGTGTGTGTGTGTGTGTGTGTGTGTGTGTGTGTGCTTAAAGAGTAGGCTAGCACTCATTTTTAGACCGCCTCGGCCCAATGTACATTTTGCAAACGGCAAAAAACCAGGGTGGTGAGCAAGAACAAAGTGATGGTGGTGTGGCTTAGACTGAAGTGTTGTAGTCATAGACCTCATCCTAGCTCCTCATGGGTCTACCCAGACAGGGTAGTGGGCTCTAACGCCGACGTGTCATCTTTCTACTCATCACGTGTGTCATCTACAGCAAATGCCTCTTGCCGTCATCGAGGCCCCCTAATGTGGAAGAGGTTGACGATAACATGCGTTTTCCCGCGGAAGAAAGAGAAAGTGTAGATTTCCACCCTTGCAGACGCCGTGTGGCGTATCATCAGTGTTTTCAGCTCAAAAATGATAAAAATAAAAGTTTACCGCCTCTGTAACCACATCATCACCGTTGGGTGTTGTGGTGAATATTGGTGCTGTTTGTGTGCTGTAAATCATGTCAACTTCCTGTCTAAGGTACGATAATGCTCTTCGCTCACACTAGCACGTCTGAGCGGTCTTTTTGTAAACATGTCTGTCAGTTTAATGTGTACAGGAGGGAGTATGACGTGTGATGTGTCTCAGACCGATGTGGTGTGCTAATGGCTCTATGATACTGTAGCGACTACGTTAAAGTTTAAGAGTTGTCGTTTCATTTTCCACTTCTGGTTATATACTTATAACTAAAAATAGACATTTGTTTGGAAAAAGCCTCTCCGAACAAATCCAGCAACTTCTCTAGCAGCACAAGCAGAGGTCTAAATCCAAGACGTTCCAAGAAGCAACAGAAAACCGTTTCTGCCCGTGTACAGTAGAGGCAGTTATTCTGCACTTTGGGATTTTAGCTGGAGACAAAAGCATCAGCAGCCACAGCTCTTTGTAGAGTTCTCCATGTGGATCTCCAGCCTCTTGGTGCTTTGTACAGCGCTCTCCACACGTTCATCACCTCAGCCCAAATGGGCTGTCCATGGTGTCTCAGTTCCACCATTCAATTTGCCTTTGTTCAATACCTTCACAAGCATTGTTACATAATTTAACCCCAACTCATCAAGTTTTGTGTCATATAAATTACTCTTAAAAAAAAGAACATCCTACGCAGTCCATAAAATTCAGAACAATTTTCAACTTAGGAAAGGGGTCTTCTTCATTAGGGCAAATAAAACCATTACAATAAGATGGAACACTCTTCCTCCTAAAGTCGGTGTTTCTAGTCGGCCAGCACATAATTAATAAGACGTGTAGCTTTTATTCCCAGCTGAGAAGCCAATACAAACCCGTTACCCAGACTTGGACTGGACAGCTCTACTGAATCTCCAGAGGTGG
>JAJHIY020000986.1:55000-57500 GCA_022114975.2 Lampris megalopsis
GGCACTGGAATTATTGTGCGGCTCTCAGTCAGGTAATAAAAATACAATTAAAGACATAATAAAAAAAGTACATGTATTAAAAAGACATACACATCGATAATAATAAATAATAAAAAATGAAAAAAGATTCATATAAAGTGTAATAGACTACAAGTGTGTTTCAGTGTGTGTGAAGGGGGTGCTTTTATGTGTGTGTGTGTGGAGCGGGGGGGGGGTGCTGTCAGTCTATTGTGTCGCAGGAGCTTTGACTGGGGGCATGGTATTGCGCTCCAGCCTGTATGTCTTCACCCAGTAGTCTGACAGCCGCCAGGAAGAAACTTGTGGAAGCGCTTCCTTTTTGTTCCGATGCTCTCTGGTCAGTGGCATCTTAACTGGGGTCTGGAGCTTCTCCGCCTAAATAGGGAGTGTCCAGGGTGATGTGGGTCTTTGAGAAAGACCCAGGGTGATGTGGGTCTTTGAGAAAGACCCGCAGTTTGTTCCTGCAGCAGTAGGTGAACAGAGAGTCAATGGAGGGGAGCTGTGTACAAATGATCCTCTCTGTGGTTTTAACAATCCTCTGGAGGGCCTTCCTCTCCATAAGTGTGGTGTTTCCGTACCGCATCGTGATACCGCTGGTGAGGACGCTCTCCACAGGACCTCTGTAGGCCCGCATAAGAGGCTGACCACTCGGGCCAGCTTTCTTCAGTGACCTGATGAAGCAGAGCTGCTACTGTGCCTTCTTTTTATTTGGGGGGGGGGGCCCTTTTCTCCCCGATTGGACTTGACCAGTTACCCCCGAGCCATCCCGGTTGCTGCTCCACCCCCTCTGCCGATCCAGGAAGGGCTGCAGACTACCACATGCCTCCTCTGATACATGTGGAGTCGCCGGCCACTTCTTTTCACCTGACAGTGAGGCGTTTCACCAGGGGGATGTAGCGTGTGGGAGGATCACGCTATCAGTTCCCCCTCCCCCCGGAACAGGCTCCCCAACTGACCAGAGGAGGCGCTAGTGCAGTGACCAGGACACGTAGCCACATCCGGCTTCCCACCTGCAGACATGGCCAATTGTATATGTAGGGACAACCGACCAAGCAGGATGTAACACAGGGATTCAAACCAGCGATCTCTGTGTTAGTAGGCAACAGAATAGACCACCATGCCACCTGGACACCCCGCTGCTGGGCCTTCCTGACAATGGCTGAGATGTTTTCTGACCGACTCAGGCTGTTGATGGTGTGCAGGCCCAGAAACCTGAAGCTGCTGACTCGTTCCTTGGTACTTTTAATCCACTGAGGTTGCAGAGGGGGAGCTGACTTCCCGAAATCCAGGATTCGCTCTCTTGCCAGTGTTGAGGACAAGACTGTATTTCTCCCCATCGGTGAGTGTCTCATCCACCAGCAGCCTGTAGTGTGGTATTAAAATGCCAATATGCACTGCTGGACTTCATATTCTTCACGCAAACAAGGCACGGTTGAAGGGAATGATCAGATGTTCCAACTGGGTTCTAGAACAACTTTTAAAAATACTAAAATAATGTTTGAATCTGTAAAACCAAGTTTGCTGCCTATTCCGTTGCCTACCAACATGGGGATCGCCTGTCCGAATCCCCGTGTTACCTCCGGCTTGGTCGGGTGTCCCTATGGGGTGCTGGGGGGAATAGCGTGATCCTCCCATGCGCTACGTCCCCCTGGCAAAACTCCCCACTGTCAGGTGAAATGGAGCGGCTAGCGACTCTCCACATGTATGGGAGGAGGCATGTGGTAGTCTGCAGCCCTCCCCGGATCAGCAGAGGGGGTGGAGCAGCGACCGGGACAGCTTGGAAGAGTGGGGTAATTGGCCGGATACAACTGGGGAGTAAAAAGGGTGGGGGGTGGGTATCATGAATCAACACTCCACTTTCAACCACTTGATTATCCTCTTCAGTGCTATCTAGGAAAATCACAAAAAGCGCCGTTCATCTAACACTGCTGTATCCCACCCACCGCCGAAGCACATCCCTCTGCCCGACAATTAACCACCACAGGGGCTTTAATCGCATGCTGGCATGATCACCTGCAGTCATGCTGAGCAGCAACGCTGCTGCTATCTGATGTAAATCCAACGGTTAAAAACACACGACGGTGCACGCTCTCATCAGCAATCACTCGCCCCCAGCATTCAGCATTCACTGGGGGGTGGGGGGGTGGAGTTGGGTGGGTCGGGGGGGGGTACTACTTGGTAAATGACCGCTGAGGGTCAGCATACTTGCACGTTGGAAAATTGACACCCAAAGCAACATCCCTGACCAGTCTCCGCTCCTGTGAACCTGCAGGTGAATTCTGGTCCGTCATAGCTGGATGCAAGCCTTGAAACCGGGTCCAGTCACCAAAGACCGTCTCACACTGCGTTTTCCTCCCAGCGACCACTCATGAAACTCATAGACTACTATGTCTTATACAACAGGACCCCTGTTGATTGGCAGCCAAACACTGTATCAGGGAAATGCCCTGATACAGAAACCATAGAAACTATCTCCTAGGTT
>JAJHIY020000986.1:62500-97500 GCA_022114975.2 Lampris megalopsis
AGGCGTGAAGGGCGGCGAGGAGAGACGCTGTTTATGTCAGTAACTAGTGTAATCCCCCCTCCGACCACTGTGGAATGCTATGGGAGCGTGGCGCTGTTCGTCCGGTCGCCATAATAATAATAATAATATTAATTGTCCTCTGTGTGGAGTTTGCATGTTCTCCCCGTGCCTGCGTGGGTTTTCTCCGGGTGCTCTGGTTTCCTCCCACAGTCCAAAGACATGTAGGTCAGGTGAATCAGCCATACTAAACTGTCCCTATGTGTGTGTGTGTGTGTGGGGGGGGGGCTTGGCGGCCTGTCCAGGGTGTCTCCCCGCCTGCTGCCCAATGACTGCTGGGATAGGCTTCCAGCATCTCGGAGAGCAAGCCGTTTGGATAGTGGATGCGTGGATGTGTAAAGTGGGAGGGGGGCACTTCAAGTGTGGTCACCGTAGGGCACAACACTGTTAATCTGGGCCTGCCAGGAACTGTTCACATCCCTAGTTTGGATGTGGACTTCTTGTAGTTATGAAAACTTGGGAGTGTTCGGAATTAGCATTAGGCTGTTTACAGACAAGACTTGGATTGTCTTCTCTTTCTATCTTTTCTCATCCGTTTGTCTTTCTCAGTCTTTAGAATCCCAGAATGGACTTTGGAACTGCAGCTCCTGCTCCGTAGAACAGGAGGACCGCTGAGAGAGAAGTCTTCTCAGGTAAGCCTTGTTTGGTTTCCGCTTGAGGTGTTTCGTTGTGTTTTGAGAAGTTTCTTACTGGTAAGAGCACAGTCCTCTCTGTGAGATGATTTAAAATGGTAGTTGCACAAAAGATAAATAATAATGTCTTTATAAAGAAAGAAAGCAAGTAAATGCTGGTACAGATTGGATCCACTAGTTTGTGCAAATGTTTAGGTGAGGATTTGTCCTGTTTTATTGATGGATTTATTATTATCTGACTTGAATTCTTCAACTTTGAAGTTTCAGTTGTGATATCTTCTGGTCTCCAGCCATAACGTCATATCAGGCATTTCCAGCTGTGACCGTTTAGTGGTGGTTTCAGGTACTAGTAGATCTGGTTTGATGTATAGCTGCCCACAGTGCCTTTTCAAAAGACGACAGACTGTTAATTTTTCTCCAGTTTGTGTGAAGCTGCAATGTGTTGTTTCTATTTAAGGGCCGTCCTCTGATCATTCAGTGATGTGAATTGCAACCACAAATCAAAACGGACAAGACCAGTTCATTCAAACAGAAATGTAGTGGATACACATGTTTGATGCTGTTTCCCATCACCTTCTGCAGATATCAGTTTGTTTTGATCGTTGCATAGTCTTGGGGGGCGGGGGGTGTTCTGTGGCTTTGAGTCAAGTAGATGTATGTTTATTCTTTTCTCAATCTGTGACTCCTCAGCGTCATATGACATCACTCAAAATGGTGGCAGTTTTTTCACCCTTTTTTTGCACACTGAACAAATGAAGAGGACATAATATGATCCTTCTCATTCTGTGTGTTTTTTATGCATTTTTCTTTGTCCTTATGGAAAGTGCATTGCATTTTTTCCCCCAGCTAAATTTGAGGAAGATGAGTGATTCATCTAACTCGTGTCATTAGTCATTAGTTAGTTATCAATTGGGGCTGTGACTCGTGACCTTTGTTACTATTTTATTACTTTGGATATCTATAAGGTTGAGCTTATTCCACTACTCTTGTTCATATTCACATGTTTGTTTTTCGTTTATAAAGTGTGTGTATGTGTTTGTATGTGTGTGTATCTTGCGCATCCCTGTGTTTCTGTGTGTGAGAGAGAAACAAAGGAGGGAATGAGAGACGGGGGGAGAGAGGTCCTTTTATCTGTTTCTCTTAGGAAGGTCTTCATGTAAACAAGCTGCTCTTTAGTTTGACACCTTATCTAAATCAGATACAGATACAGACACACACGCACACACACACACACACACACACACACACACACACACACACACACACATGCACGTTTGAAGCACATCCTGTGCGCAACTCTGACAGGACTTGTGTAGCTGGAGCAAGATAGCGTCTACCACACACACACACACACACACACACAACAGATGAGACAAGATCTGTGGAAAGGTGAAAGTGAGATTGTCTCATGTGCGTTTGTTTGTTTGTGTGTGTGTTTAATGTCAGACCTGCTGTGTCACATGAAAGCCTATAGTGACTACCGAAGTACCCCCTCCCCCCAACTCGCTCTCTGTCTCTCTCTCTCTCTCACACACACACACACACACACACACACACCGAGGTCATCAGTCTTCAAAGCAGTTGTCTGAGTGTGTGTGGTGTTTCCTGTTGTCTTCCTGAGCAACAGACGGGGAGGAAAGGAGAGGAGGATAATGGGATGGAGAGAAAAAACGGAGTACTCACAAGACCAGCCCAGTCAGCCAATGTATCCTGAATAGTGCTAGGCTTCATTTACAATCCACTTGTAGTTTCTACTTCCACTTCATGTCCCTCATGCTAAATAAAGCGTGTGCAACCTGTGACATGAGGTGTTTACCTGCAGCTCTCATCAATGAAACCCAAGAAAGAAAGGAGGATCATTTTATTTATTTATTTATTTTTCTGTAGGATTTCCCCCCCTTTTTCTCCCCAGTTATACTTGGCAAACTACCCCACTCTTCTGAGCCGTCCCGGTTGCTGCTCCACCCCCTCTGCCGATCCGGGGAGGGCTGCAGACTACCACATGCCTTCTCCAATACATGTGGAGTCGCCAGCTGCTTCTTTTCACCTGGCAGTGAGGAGTTTCACTAGGGGGACGTAGTGTGTGGGAGGATCACGCTATTCCCCTCAGTTCCGCCTCCTCCCCGAACAGGCGCCCTGACCGACCAGAGGAGGGGCTAGTGCAGTGACCAGGACACATACCCATATCTGGCTTCCCACCTGCAGAAACGGCCAATTGTGTCTGTAGGGATGCCCAACCAAGCCGGAAGTAACACGGGGATTCGAATGGGCGATCCAAATGTTGGTGGTAGGCAACGGAATAGACCGCCACACCACCCAGACACCCCCAAAGGAGGATAATTTACTGTGTTGTATTGTGCTTACATACTACATGTGCCTTGTCACACAGCACAACTGTCCATTTACATAAACACTTTGTATCGTCGTCACAGACACATTCTCTGATAATGAAACGCCTTCTTTGATCATGATGGACACATTCTGTAATGATGAATCACACACATTCAGTGTGTCTGTCATTCCTTATCAGAGACGGAGGGAGGGAGAGAGATGTTATTGCACTGATGGTCGTTATATTTGCATATACTGACAGGTGGTAGTTTAAACCCAGCCTTGATTAAAAAAAACAAAAAAAAAACCAAAACATTGGTAGGATACAGGATGTTTTGCAAACTGAACCGGCGAGTCTCCGTTTG
The DNA here is from genome assembly GCA_022114975.2 of Lampris megalopsis. Taxonomy (NCBI): domain Eukaryota; kingdom Metazoa; phylum Chordata; class Actinopteri; order Lampriformes; family Lampridae; genus Lampris; species Lampris megalopsis. The sequence continues at coordinate 65,886 of JAJHIY020000986.1, forward strand.
TAAGAAAGAGGTGTGTGTAAAAGTGGGGATTTTTTTTTTGTGTGAGGGAGGATGAGAGTGATGGATACAGAGAGGGAGGAAGTTTAGCAGAGTTTATGGCAGGTAGACCTAATTGTGACATTGTTGATGACAAAAATTACAGTTGGAGAATAACCAAGACTGAAACTCTGTGTGTGTGTGTTTCGACTGCTTGGGTGGATGGTCCCAATATTTTGGATTAGGCTCTCTTACGTGTTTGTAATCTGACCACATGAGGAACAATGAAAATAGTTATAATGTGGGACTGTGCAGCCAGTAATGTCTTCCCTCTTCCTGTCCTTTCCCTCTTCCTGTCCGTTCCGTCTTCCTGTCCGTTCCCGCTTCCGGTCCGTTAATAACGATGTCACAGTGAGTGAACCCTGTGGCTCCAACACAGAAATCCTCAGGTTTTTGGAAATGTGTTGGCTGAAAATATGGTGTTCTGCCGTATGATGCTTTGTTTCATACTATACTGCATCTGTGTTAAATCTATTTTTACATGTTAACATATTTTATAGATTTTACTGCTTACACTGTTTACACACATTCCCCCAAACTTCACACCCTCACATGCATGTAGTTTTCTGCTTGTGTGTGTGTGTGTATGTGTGCCATAACCATGAGGTATTACAAATGAGTCTCCATTACTGCTCTGTGTACTTTAGCAAGGCAGCGCTTCAGGCATTCTGACTACCAGCTGGCTGTGTGTGTGTGTGTGTGTGTGTGTGTGTGTGTGTGTGTGTGTGTGTGTGTGTGAGTGAGTGAGTGAGTGAGAGAGAGGGAGAGAGAGAGGGGCCAATGCTTTAGGCCTGGCGGCTCCTCATGAAAAATGAAGGAGTTTTGTCTGTTAAGTCAGAGTGACCTTGGACACACACACACACACACACACACACATCACAGGGAAACACTCAAACACATCAGCAGACCAATCCACACTGACGTAAACGCACATGTACACACAACATTTGTCTTGTTCTATAATTGTTGCCCTCGTGTGTGTATGTTTGTGCGCGTGAGTGCGTGTGTGTGGGTTTGTGTGAGGGAGAAGGTGGGAGGGTCACTGAGCTGTTGGAATTAATTTCTGGAAACATGACTCTGTGCTGCCCCTCCAGATGTGCTTTCTCTCGCTCACACACCACACACACACACACACACACACACACACACACACACACACAAGCGTTGTATGCTAATGAAGTTGTGTGAGTGTTAGAGGTTGTTGTGAATTAATGAATGTTAATCTGGAGAAAGGAAGAGACTCACCTCCCACTGAAACACTCTCATCTCAGCACTGTAGGATCATCCACCAAATGCAACCCATCTCTAATGGAATAATAACTGGTCATTCTGTTTCTGACCAGTGGGCAATAGCAGTTGACTGTGGTTGTAGTGGGTTGCTCCCAGCAGATCCATAATCATGTTTTCAGGCTAATGGTAGCTCACTAAAAACAGTTTCATATGAAAGTACTAATTTCACTAATGTGTCCAACCTTTAGGTAAAATTGTTTTTTGTATTTTTTTCCTCATTATTAATTTATAGCATTACTTCGTTGGTTTTTTTATATGATGATACAATACGTTGACATCCGACTGACTGAAAGATACGGTATGAAAAGAGGATTATAGTTGGGTGGAAAGATGAAATTGAAATTTCAATATCTTCGTTTAAATTTTTAAAACAAGCTGCTGCTTAGTCAGCAAGTGATGTTGAAAATGTTTGTGTAAAGGCGACCGGGTGGCGTGGCGGTCTATTCCATTGCCTACCAACATGGGGATCGCCGGTTCGAATCCCCATGTTGCCTCCGGCTTGGTCAGGCGTCCCTACAGACACAATTGGCCATATCTGCGGGTGGGAAGCCGGATGTGAGTATATGTCCTGGTCGCTGCACTAGCACCTCCTCTGGTCGGCCAGGACACCTGTTCAGGGGGGAGGGGGAACTGAGGGGAATAGCGTGATCTTCCCACGCGCTACGTCCCCCTGGTGAAACTCCTCACTGTCAGGTGAAAAGAAGCGGCTGGTGACTCACGTATTGGAGGAGACGTGGTAGTCTGCAGCCCTCCCTGGATCGGCAAAGGGGGTGGAACAGCGACTGGGACGGCTCGGAAGAATGGAGTAATTAGCCGGATACAATCTGAGAGAAAAACGGGGGGGAGACAAATGGACCGCAATTTGCGCAATGAGAGTAGTCTGCTAATTTGTGTCGGACGAAAAACAAAGCTTAAAATATGTTCACATTTTAGAGAATGTAACTAATATTTAACTCATTAATGATGTATTATTGCACATTTTTATAACTCGGCCCGGTCGATCCACGGATTAACCACAGTGCTGCGGACATAACTGCGATCCACGCATCACTAGCCTAGAAGCAGACGAACATGTCGATGTGTCATTTGTCCAAACAGAGCGAAATCGGAATAAATGATATCAGACAGACTTCTCTTGCAGATTAGTCATGGAAAATGTAAACTGAGTTTTCCTTTTGTATCGAGCAGCAAAAGGTTGTATCATGAATTGTGTGAGTTGATTTGCCTTACTTCACATCGCGCGTCTTGTGATGACTATTGCGCATGCGCACATTGCGATGACGATGCTGAAACGATATATTCTGCAGCCCTAATATCACCTCCTCCTCAATGATATACTATATCACCTCCTCCTTAGTAGATCACACCCCCTGCTGCGTCTCCTCTATGGTTAAAGCCTTTGTCTTTGAAGGAAACAGCAGACTGTTCTGTGACCCCCCTCGGGATCCAAGAAGTGGGTCAGAGAGAGCGAGAAGAGAGAGAGCGAGCAAGAGGGGGGGGGGACAGACAAACAGACAGACAGACAGACAGGCAGACAAAGAGCGCACTAGTGATTGTCTCGACCACAGTAACAGAGATGGAGAGGAGCGAGGTGTGTATAGGGATGAATGCTGATACAGAGGGATGTGAGAGGATGGATGATGAGGAAGAAAAAACGTATCACAATGATTAGGTCACTGACAGAGTGATTTGGAGACAGAGAGGGAGACTGAAACACTGACGGAGAGACAGATGGAGAGTAAATGGAGACAGCATGAACATGCATTCATTCATCTGTGTGTCTTTGATGGCCAGGAGCAGGGGGTGTTATTCCTGTCATCACATGAAGACCACAACATGTAGACAACTGATATTCTACGCTGTTCACACACACACACACACACACACACACACACACACACACACACACACACACACACACACACACACACACACACACACACACACACACAGACGTCCTCTATGTTCTCGTGATTGTTTGCATGCCCTTTGACCTTTCCTGGTTGCCCACTGCTCATGGGTGCCCCTGGAGGAAGTACAGCAGGATGGGAAAAATGCAAAAGTAACATTGCTTCAGCCACCACTGCCTGCATGCGTATGTGTTCTGTGTAGCCGTCTCTTCTCTTGTCACTGTGTGTGGTGACACCATGATATTTCCTACATTCTGATCTATCACCATGTTGCAGCCTTAATGAGGTCCTCCAATCCTGGTCCCTGTGGGCAAAACTGAAAAATAGTCATAAACTCCAATGTGTTAGCATAAAATATTTGCTATTAATCAGGAATCAGGAACAGTTTATTTGTCTTTTCATGTATGCAAGTACATGAAATGAAACAAAATGCCATTTCCCCCAGCCCACAGCAGGACAACACAAAGACAGAAACACATCCAAAAACTACAAGAACACACCTATCCAAACTAACACATATTGCCAAACTCTCTTTAAATTTATTTCTGATTTTTCCCCTTTTCTCCCAATTTAGTTGCCAATCGATCCCTATTTTAATTCAACCACCCACCCTCGTACTGTGTGCGTTCGCCAACTGCATCTTTCCGGCCGGCAGTCTCGAACCACTGTTTTTTCCAACACACCCAGAGACGCATTCATGTGACGAACACAAGCCAACTCCGCCCCCCTCCTGAAGACAGCATTGCCAATATCGCTGCTTCGTCGAGTCCGGCCATAGTCGGATCTGACGAGACTGGGGCGCGAACCCCAGTCCCCAGTGGGCAACTGCATCGACACAAAGCCGATGCTTAGACCGCTACACCACTGCGGACTTACATATATCCAAACTAAACAAAAAATCACTGTCCAATGGAACGAACGCCAGCTGGGATGACTGTCGGAACTGCTGGTCTGCATGTGCTAGCAGTTAGCTTAGCCCGCCCCACTTCTGCATCCTTTCAGTCCGCCTTCGGTTAACATTTTGTGATAAAATTAAATGTTATAAATGTCAGTGAATGAATGAATTAAGATTTTCAGATTGATTTAAAGAATGTTGCTAATTTCATCTAATTTACATTAGTTGAAATTGTATATTAGTACATTGGGAGAAGGATGCTGAATATGGAGCTGCCAGGGAAGAGGAAAAGAGGAAGGCCAAAGAGGAGGTTTATGGATGTGGTGAGGGAAGACATGCAGGTGGATGGTGTGACAGAGGAAGATGCAGAAGACAGGAAGACTGGAAACGGATGATCGCTGTGGCGCCCCCTAACGGGAGCAGCCAAAAGTAGCAATAGTAGTAGTAGTAGTAGTAGTAGTAGTAGTAGTAGTAGTAGCTAATTTCAACTAATTTCAGTTGTCGTCAGTCTGTTTCTCTCTCTCTTGTGCTCCTCTCTTGCCCCCCCCCCCCCCCCAGGGGTGGTTGGTATACATGTATGAATTTTGACTATACCGTCTTGACTGGTAGAGCCCTCAATTTGCTTGGCCAAAAAAAAAGAAAAGAAAAAAAAGTTGTTGCAGGATTCGTCGTGATCAGCCTGCGCCAGCGAATCGTCTGGAAAACGTGAGGGGGGGGGGTTCCATGCCGCTTGGTTTGGAAAGGAAGAAATGGCTGAAAGCGCTGCACACAACCAAGAGGAGGAGGAGTTGGTAAAAAAAGACCAGTGCGACTTCGGTTATATGGACATGGTTCGGATTTAAAGTCAGACAATGAGCAGAAAGCGATAATCTGCAAATTATGTCTATCATCTCAAATCAAAACACGTTTTGGAATATGAGGAAGAGCAAAAGAATGCGTCCTCTGCAAATGCCAAGTGAATCGCCGAGCAGCGGAGCAGCTTGATTTTATTGTATGTCATGAAAAAGTGTTTTTCAGAGATGGAAGTTAGTTGAGAAAAGGTTCTGTATTTTTTTCCATTTCTTATTGCAGTTTTGCACACTAAATGTTCTTAAAATACCTCTGTACTATGGGAAATATGCCCTAGTAATACAGTTAAGAGTATAGTAATAATTGCCATGCAGTTGCCACACCAGTACTTTACCTTCATATTGAAATTTTAAGAAAAATTAATATACTGTAACATATACTGTTACCGTCTATGCTTCTAATTATACGCCTTCCTTCGTCTGCCCCCATTAGGGGTCGCCACAACAGATCATCTGTTTCCATTTCTTCCTGTCCTCTGCATCTTCCTCTGTCACGCCAGCCACCTGCATGTCCTCCCTCACCACATCCATCCGACTCTCACGTCCACACCCTTCCTCCTCTCCCGCTGCCTCTGGACATGCCTTCCCCCTCTTTTCTTCTTCACCCAACAGTAGCATAGTTTCCACCTGCATTCTGCTGGCCAGCAGTACCGGGGGTGGTCGTTGGTAACCCAGGCCTCAACCGATCCGTTATGGAAATCTGATTTATGATCCGCATATTTGGCAAAGGTTTTATGCTGGATGCCCTCCCTGACACAACCCTCCCCATTTATCCGGGCTTGGGACCGGCAGTAAATGCACTGACTTGTGCATCCTCAGTGGCTGGGTTCCCTGCTTCAAATATAAATTGCTGTGATATAAATTTTAGGCTTTACCCCGCCCGCTCTCTCTCTCTCTCTCTCTCTCTCTCTCTCTCTCTCTCTCTCTCTCTCTCTCTCTCTCTCTCTCTCTCTCTCTCTCTCTCTCTCTCTCTCTCTCTCTCTCTCTCTCTCTCTCTCTCTCTCTCTCTCTCTCTCTCTCTCTCTCTCTCTCTCTCTCTCTCTCTCTCTCTCTCTCTCTCTCTCTCTCTCTCTCTCTCTCTCTCTCTCTCTCTCTCTCTCTCTCTCTCTCTCTCTCTCTCTCTCTCTCTCTCTCTGTCTACCAGTCCAGTGTAGGTACGTTAATTGGTGTCAATGAATAGATTTGTCAGTCACATTCACTCACAGTGTGTTACCGTGATGACAGGAACAGGCGCTGACAGGTGTTAAAAAGAACATTCACATCCATTTCATAAAAGCTACCGCTAATTGTCTCTTTAAGAATCTGATTCGTCTCACACCTCTCTCTCTCTCTCTGAAGAAGTTACAATGTTTTAATTGCCGTTAAGCTTCAGTTCATTCTCATTGAGACGCGCACGCACGCATGCACACACGCGCACACACACACACACACACACACACACACACACACACACACACACACACACACACACACACACATACAGTGTTTAACCTTGAAGACCTGGGAGGAGATAACTACTGTTAGACTGTCTGATGGCGGATATGGACTGTTACACCTGTGTGTGTGTGTGTGTGTGTGTGTGTGTGTGTGAGTGTGAGTGTGGATCACAGCGCTGCTTTATAGTGTTAACAGGCTGCTTCATTAACACTGTTAGCATTAGCACCGGCTGACAGAGTGCCTAAACCAGCCAATCACTTTCTCATGTACATCCCTCTATTTCTCCAATTTCAACTCATTTACTCACTCTCTCTCTCTCTCTCCTCTCTCTCTCATACACACACACACACACACACACACACACACACACACTCTACAGGCTCATTTGTGTAAATTCTAAGCAGCCGGTGTTGAATGAAAACAATCTGGTTCCTTTTAGACCACAGATGGACTCTGACGATATATGAATAACAGATTTTATCGATGTTCATAAATGGAAACCTAAACACTGAGCAGGAACCTTGCTCAGCTGTAGGACAGGAAAAAAAAAAGATGGTTTTAAAAAGAGAATTTAAGTTTACATCAATACCATGGTCATCAGTACAGCCAACATTAAGACTGAGAAGATGAGCTCTCTTCTGTTTACTTTTTAAAATAAGCGGTCTCCACACAAAAGCTGTGGGAAATGCGACAGTTAAAATGATGGATACTGCAAGTCTCTTATACTCACTACATATTTATTCAACGCTGATCGGATGCAGGTAGAACTGTGAAGCAGGAGTGCTGACAGAAATTCAAAGCCCCCACCTGTGATATATCCAATTTAGCATACTGTTGTGATGCCTGTCCAAACCCTTTGGCAGTGCCCCTGTTGGGAAGTATGAATAAACTTCACAATTTTTGAAATCACATGAGCAATGTTTACAACATGCAAATTAATTAAAGCTCCTGAGGATTTAAATGCAGGCAAACGTCCTTTTTGATACTATCGCTGCAGTATTCGCCACAGCAGCTAATCCGTTAATATCTAAATCAAAAAACACTTTTGTAGTGGTTCATTTGACTGGTGACTGTCTTGTAAGACTTTCCCAATAAAAATGACAGTAGATGGTACATTAAAAACCAAAACTCAGGTTTGAACATGTTTTATTAACAAAACGGCACTGATGACTATTGGTTTTGAATGAATCTTGGTGATTTTTTTTTTTGGGACCCCCCCCCCCTTTTTTTTTCTCTCTCCCTGATTGTACTTGGCCAATTACCCTATTTTCATAGCCGTCCCGGTCGCTGCTCCACCCCCTCTGCTGATCCACGTCTACCACGTCTCCTCCGTTACATGTGGCGTCACCAGCTGCTTCTTTTCACCTGACAGACAGGAGTTTCACCATAGAGACGTAGTGCGTGGGAGGATCACGCTATTCCCCCCAGTCCCCCCTCCCCCCGTACGGACAACCAGAAGAGGCGTTAGTGCAGCGACCAGGACACATACCCACATCTCTGGCTTCCCACCCGCAGACACGGCCAATTGTGTCTGTAGGGACGTCCGACCAAGCCGGACGTAACACGGGGATTCGAACCGACGATCCCTGTGGGCAATGGAATTGACTGCTACGCTACCCGGCCGCCCTCAGGATGTTGGTGATTTTAAGTGGCCAAACACCACTGCAGTTACCAGTATCCAACATGTGTCAGTAAATTAAACAAAAACTGTTTAAATTACAATGTCAGAGACAAAATTGTGAAGTAAGTTTTTCCTCAAAATACATCTGTATCTCCTGCAGGAGCTGCAAGATGGATAGATTTTCACTCCATTCAACCGGGCCATGCATAGAGCAGAGATGGACGTTTCAAAATATAAAAAAGCTTCTGTCTTTCCTTTTTACATGGTTAAACCGCAACAGAAAGTTTACAAAACACGTCACCCTTATTTTCTCCATTTCAATTTCCAAAAATAGAAGCGACAAAGAAACAAACAGAATATATAAAAAGATGTACAGTAAGAACAAAAAGAAACGGGGAAGAGATGTTTTCACTCCAACTGTTGGACCCCAGAGAGCTTCTTTGAATACACAATTGCACACATGCACACACACAAACGGGCATTATTTTTTTGTAATATGCACACCCTTCCTGATAGCATGTCTGCACACCTTTTAGTACAATAACCCAATATAAGACCTCTATTAAGAATTCTTTGTGTGCGTGTGTGTGTGTGTGTGTGTGTGTGGTGTGACAACGGAGAGAGAAGCTGATTCTAAGAAACCAGCTGAGACCATGGAAGTCATGCTGCCTGCGTGTGTTTCAGTGTGTATCTGTGTGTGTGTGTGTGTGTATGTGTTAAACTCTACCCACTAAACAGAGTGAGACTCGTCCGTCGTCATGACAATGACTTCAACAAACCATAATAATCTACCACTAATGAGCGCTTTACTAATTCTCCAATGAGATCCTGTCAGCGTTATGATTGACAGCTGGGTCGCCTTATGAGGCGGCCCTGTTGGCTTCTCCCAACAGCTTCCTGTTTGCAGCAACCAGGCATGACAAGTACGGCGGCTCCCAAGGGACAAATTAAACACAGAGAAAAAGAGAGAGGGTTTTATGTTTTCTGTTCTGTTCTGCTTCATAACACATTCACTGCTGGTTTGTTGTCAGGGAGGAGGGGGGAAGTCAAAAACGGGGGAGAGAGAGGAAGTCTGCAGCTAGCTTTTTGTGTGTGTGTGTGTGTATGTGTGTGTGTGTGTGTGTGTGAATTTGAACTTTTGTGTTGGAGGAGAGAGGAAGCGTCCCTTACAACCAAGAATGTAGACTACATCAGCCATATCAGGTTTTCAGTGAGCGCTCGAATCTTAAAGCTACAATCCTGAATGTTTACATGCAAATAAACGTTCTGGGATTTCTCACCTCTGTTGTATTTAGGACTATGGGTAATCCATGAGCACCCATTTCAGGAATGCTTTTTCAGTTGCAACCTTATCCCGGTACGACTTTACCGGGTTAATTTATGTGGCCTTGGCTTTGCACTTCTTCACCATAGCAGCTCAATGTAGACCAAGGAAGAAGGTAGCAGGGAGTATGGAAGTATGAAGGAAGATGCATCTCTTTTCTTCTCCGTACCCCTCAGAGACAGATGCAGGATGATTCCTTCATTCATAATCTCGTAATAATGTTTAATTTATGCCAATTGACAATATTCCAAACATTAGAGTCAAATATCTCCCAAAATCCAGATCAGCAACATTTTATTCAACCTCTTACCAGCTCATTCTCCTGCAAATGTACAATTTTGGATTTTTAGCCTAAAATCCACCATCTTTTGTTTTAGGCTTAATCCACCTAAATCCAGTTCAAAGGTTTAAACCAGCAACCTGCGGATGACTCCCTGATGCCATGAAGAGCTGGAAAAAAGGCCTCTAGCTGGGAAGCTCATGGGTTCTATGTCAACACACACACACACACACACACACACACACACACACACACACACACACACACACACACACACACACACACACACACACACACACACAGCACAAATCTGACATGGTGCTAGGTAGCTATCTAGTCGTCCTAGCAGTAAGGGGTAGTTCCTCTTCTTGTGGAAGAGTTTCTGTGTGTAATGATGACATAACGATGAACTTAAGGCGCCAGAAGAGAACTTTGGCTGTTTGTCATGTTTTTGTAGTGATTATGGGAGCGATTCGAGCAGAGTAGTTTTGCTGCTAATGATAACAGAACTATTTATGTGTTTCCTCGCCTGCCGTCGCTAAACGAGGAAGACGAGGCAGTGTTCCACTAATTAGCCTCATTAGCAGGCTGCTACAGCAGCCCATTTATTTATGTGGCGACGCCATATGTAAACAATAACATTAGTGCGCTAATCTGACCCACTAACGGCTTGTTTTAGCACCACGGCAAACTGTTAGCAACATGCTCAATAGTCAAGAAATTAATTACTACTGAAAGCAGAGACATGCTCACAAACATACACACAGATGCTTAGACAACACACACACACACACACACACACACACACACACACACACACACACACACACACACACACACACACACACACACACACACACACAGAGCCAGATGCTAATGATTTATAGCTTGTTCTTATTGCTAACAGTTGTTTATTTGTGAGGGAGCAGCAGCAAACAGACTATTAAAGCGTAATAAACTGTTGTGTGTGTGTGTGAGAGAGAGAGAAGAGAGAGAGCAGACTGGTCATTCTGTTTCAATGTGGGTAAGCAAGGATAGGAGACTAGGAAGGAAAGGAAACAGGAAAAAGGGAGGGAAGAAAGGAAGGAGAAGGGGAGGTAAGGAGACAGTAAAATTACTGAACTGAATCATGACTGGAAACTGTAAAGTCATCAGGTCGTCTTCAGGTCTGTGTGGCTGCAAAGACACACAACTCTAAACAACGACTTTAACCCTCCAAAAATCTCATCCAAACCTTTTCTTTTTTACTTTTCTTTTTTGACCCCCCCCCTTTTCTCCCCAATTGTACTTGGCCAATTACCCCACTCTTCCGAGCCGTCCCCGTCGCTGTTCCACCCCCTCTGCCGATTCGGGAAGGGCTGCAGACTACCACATGCCTCCTCTGATACATGTGGAGTCGCCAGCCGCTTCTTTTCACCTGACAGTGAGGACTTTCACCAGGGGGATGTAACGTGTGAGAGCATCACGCTATTCCCGCCAAATCCCCCTTCCCCCTGAACAGGTGCCCTGACTGACCAGAGGAGGTGCTAGTGCAGCGACCAGGACACATACCCACATCTGACTTCCCACCCACAGACACGGCCAGTTGTGTCTGTAGGGATGCCCGACCAAGCCGGCGTAAACACGGGGATTCGAACCAACGATCCCCATGTTGGTAGGCTACGGAATAGACTGCTATGCCACCTGGACGCCCCTACCCAAACCTTTTGTGACTGATGGCTCTGAGGCTTCTCTGCAAGAGAAATCTGTTCAAACTGCTCTTTTACTTACCGGCTCCTAAAGGTTATGCTACAGTGCTTTTTTTGTTGAGGTGTTGTTAGGCATTGGACACTGGCCTGTACTGGCCAGTCAGTACTGTAGCTTGCAGCATGGCACATTTAACAGCGAAATAAACAATTAAGAATTTCATTGTTGTCGTCGAGTCTTTAGACGAGTTAATATGCAAAGTTTTCCTGAGTAACTCGAGTAATGCTGGTCATTTTGATAGCAACATACTAACCATGAATACCATCTGAACACGTCGCCTTTTGGTTTTGTCCATTACTGCTCTGAGGGAGTGCTGATCTACACAGGGAATAGAACCTGTAACCCTGACAGTGTTGGTGCCTTGCTCTGTTCACAGAGCTACACAGGACCGCGGCGGTTTCCTTTGCTCAGCTGCGGGAGGATGAGCGGAAGTGTTTTAATAACAAAGAAATGAGAATTGCCTAAAAAGGCTCCACCAGTCAGACAGAGAAGTGTGTGAGAGAGAGAGAGAAGAGAGAGAGCGAGAGAGAGAGAGAGCGAGCGAGCGAGAGAGAGAGAGAGAGAGAGAGAGAGAGAGAGAGAGAGAGAGAGAGAGAGAGAGAGAGAGAGAGAGAGAGAGCTTTGCTTCATCTGGTTAACTTGTGAGTGTGCGTGTGTGTGATTTTCTGATCAGACGGTATTAACTTGTAAACCAGCTTAATCAAAGAGCACACTCCAGGAGGTTAGAAAAGGCTAACTCGCACATGTACTTTGTGTGTGTGTGTGTGTGTGTGTGTGTGTGTGTGTGTGTGCGCGCGTGCGTGCGTGCATGTGTGGGTGCGTGCGCGCGCACGCGTGTGTGAGTGCGTTAAGTGAGAGTGAAAGAGTGTGTGTGATCATTACAGAGTGAGAGAACGGCAGAGAGGAGGCTGGTTAATTAAGAGGAGTGTAGGGTTCGTTTCAGCATCATGGTAATATGACACAAACACATACGTGCACACACACACACACAAACCCACACCCCTACATCTTGGTATAATGATGTCAGCCATTGAGGCAATTAGGCAGCCAGGGGCCCTGCAAACACTGTAATATTAGAATGATAAACGCAGAGAGAGAGAGAGAGAGAGAGAGAGAGGGAGAGAGAGAGAACGACTATTAATTAGTATGTTTCTGTTATTGAAAGGGTTTGAGCTCTTAACCTTCTGGGATTTCTAGTTCTTCATTTTGTGTGTGTTTGTGTGTGTGTCTATTTTAACTTTGCTCGGCCATGGAAAGGCTCCTAATGAAACATACTGGACACACACCCTGATAATTAGGCTTTAGCACTCAACACTGGATATGTGCGTGTGTGTTTGTGGGAAAGTTTGAGGGTACACTTACATATGTGTTTGTGTCTATATCTGTGTGTCTTTATCTGTGTGTGTGTGTGTGTGTGTGTGTATGTGTATGCGTGTGTGTGTGTAAATTTGAAGGCGTACCTATGTGTGTTTATGTGTATAGCTGTCTTTATCTATGTGTGTGTGTGTGTGTGTTTGCATGTGTGCATGTGTGTGTGGTTAACAGTAGCTGTCAGGGCCTTTTAATAACAAGCACCTCTGTGTTCAGAAGAGAGGAGAAGCAGATGGGGCAGTGAGGAAAAGAGGAGCGAGACAGCGAAGAAGAGGAAAGGAAAGAAGGAGCAGAGGAGGAGAGGAGATAAGGATGGTACAGGAAGACTTCATCTTCCTGAGCTCAGCATGCAGAACACAACGCTCCAAAAACTCAATTTTAAGGAAGGAGATCATGATTAAGGCTGGGTGTTTGTCACGGAAGTCACGGGTGTCACGGATTCCGTGATTCTCGCCATTTTTTTGCCATGTCCGCGATTTCCCCAGTTTTTAGTGCTTTCCATGATTTTTCTACAGTTTTGAATGGTAGCCTAACTGTCAATCTTAACGTAGCCTACAGTGTGATCTGTATAGGCACTAAGCATTTTAACCATCACTTCTGAACCGCATATAGCCTAGCATTGTACATTTTGACCTACACTCCAACCCATAGATTGTCCCAATTAGCGGAAGTTTACAGTGTAATGTTACGTTCCCATGGTTACGTTAGAAGTGCAAATGAATGAACAGCTAACGTTAGTCACGGTCCGATCAAAAACTTCAAAATGAGTAAAACTGCAAAGACCTCCACTAAAGCACGATCCCTACAATACCCAGAAAAAACTTTTCATGTCAGTGGTGGTTTGTTATTTTGCTCAGTGTGTAACATCCCGGTGGACTACACTCGAAAAGCAAGTTGCGACAAGCATTTGCAGACAGACGTCCATAAAAAGAAAACCGCAGATCGGGCGATTGAAACCGAGAAGAGCCAAAAACTGCAGAAAACTGTCAGAGCTGTTTCAAGCTAAAACAACCGCACAATTGCATAGACAGAGTGAGGTAATTAAACTTACAGAAGCTTTCACTTCAGCCAACATCCCCTTACACACACTGGACAATGTTGGCCTGAAGTCCTATCTGGAACGCAATCTCCGCAACATCGGAGTAATTCCAAGTGCCTGTCAACTCCGACGCACCTACCTGCCTAGCATATTCGTGAAACACGTGAACGAGATCAAAGACAAATTCAAAGTTTGTGACGGAATTAGCATTGTTTCTGCCTCTTTCTTTTCAGTTTTCCGTGATTGTCTACAACTTTGCTGTGATTGCTCCGTGACTTTAGTCAATATTTTCCGTGACAAACACCAAGCCTTAATCATGATCACACAGGCCATTTGCGGGTTGTTGGTGTGTTTTGAATAATCCGGGAGACACCAGGGCTCATTTTATTGGTGTGATGTCATCTCACTGGTGGCAGCTGCTCACACTGACAGCAACTCTGCTGAGCGCCGTTTATTTGGCAGGAAATGAGCAACTTGTTGCACTTAATGCTGGCCTTTCTGATTTCACAAAACCTCAGAGACAGTGGATTTTGTTCAATTAAAACAGCTCCATTTAGATAACTGCAAATCTGGTGTGTCCCACAGGGTCAGGTGACTAACCCATCACATCAGCTAACTAACCAATCATGTCAACTAACTAACTAACCAATCATGTCATCTAACTAACCAATCACATCAACTAACCAGTCACATTAACTAACCAACCAATCACGTCAGCTAACTAACCAGTCACATTAACTAACTAACCAACCACGTCAGCTAACCAGTCACATTAACTAACTAACCGGTCATGTTAACTAACTAACCAATCACGTCAACGAACTAACCAATCACGTCAGCTAACTAACCAATCACATCAGCTAACTAACCAGTCGCATTAACCAACTAACCAGTCATGTTAACTAACTAACCAACCATGTCAGCGAACTAACCAATCACATCAGCTAACTAACCAATCACATCAACTAACTAACCAGTCACATTAACTAACTAACCAGCCACGTTAACTAACTAACCAATCACATCAGCTAACTAACCAGTCACGTTAGTTTTTTACGCCTTCTTTTGAACCAGAGTAAACACACATTCTGTTTCTGACAATTCCTTTTTAGTTTTATTGTCATGCAACCTGATTTTTGTTCACCGCCCCCTAAGAGACACACACAACAGACAGACAGACAGACAGACACAGAGGAAAGGCAGAAAGAGAGACAGACAGAAACACAGACAGACAGACACAGAGGACAGACATACACACACACAGACATGCACACACAGACAGACATACACAAAGGACAGACATACACACACAGAGACAGACATACACAGAGGACAGACAGACATGCACACACAGACAGGCACAGAGGACAGACACAGACACACAGACAGATAGACAGACACACAGCCAGACACACAGAGGACAGACAGATACAGACAATATAGTGTATGTGCAGACATAAGTGTAAGTGCATTTTTCAGCTGTGTGTGTGTGTGACTTTAGTGTTTGACAGTTGGTTATGGTGTAGACCTACACATATCATCACCTTCTTAAAATAATGGCCTAAGTCATATTTTCAAGTTTTTCAAAAAACAGAATAAACTGAAACTGAAACAAAATTTCTCAGTGTATTCTGTTTTTTGAAAAACTTGAAAATATGACTTAGGCCATTATTTTAAGAAGGTGACGATATATTTAAAACTAGCGTCATTGAGGGCTCCAAAGTCAGATATATTTCTGTTGTGGCCTCTTATATAAACAGTGGAGAAGTGGACAGTGGCAGCAGTGAATCAGAAATAGTTTGTTGTTAAAGAAAATAGACAATTTCCTCAAGCAGATGAATAAAACTAATAAAACTCAGTACATTTGCATGAAAAACAAGCGATTAAAATAAATATCATTCCTATCAAGAAGATGACTATGATACCTAATCTAAAAGCCACTTCCTGAATTAGTTTATCGCTGTGTGTGTTTGTGTGTATGTACTTTACCTTACTCTTTGTGTATTGCCTGGGCTTATGTTTGTGTGTGTGTGTGTGTGTGTGTGTGTGTGTGTGTGTGTGTGTGTGTGTGTGTGTATAAATTCTAGCCTGTTGTTGTTTATGAGAAGAGGCTTCTAATTAGAATAATTTTACAGCCCAGCTCCTATTAGCCAGTCTCATTACACACACACACACACACACACACATACACACACACACACACACACACACTGGCAATAAAGAGGCTATTACTGTTGAAATTAATATGGTTGTTGCGAACATAATATATTCCTAATAACCCCGACATGTTTATACTATCAACTCATGTTCACTTTATTAGTTGTGTGTGTGTGTGTGTGTGTGTGTGTGTGTGTGTGTGTGTAAACTGCCATCGTTCTCAGAAATGCTGTCTTTTATGGCTTTATTATCAGGCTTCTAGACATTCTAAACATTTCTATTTTCTGCATATTAATGATTCAGTTTAAACTCATATGCAGACCAGGTTTAAACCTCCCCTTGGCTGAACATGTAGGAGGTTGGAGGATGGAGCAGGTACGGCGAGAGACAGAATGATCACGGGCGATAGAGAAGAAGTTTGGATCAAATGGTTTTAATGTGGAAATTGTTACTCAACACGCAGTGAATATACACACAGGCTGCCTAAGTTGTGTCCATGTTTTTATATTCACAGTGTACGAAACGTTACATAGCCCTGTTAAAATGGTAGGTTATTGTGATGTATAAAAAAAGAAAGAAACCAAGATAAATCATGTAAGAATTTTCCACTTTTTTTCTTTTAAAATTGCAACCTACAAAAATAGAGTGGGGCGTCTGGGTAGCGTGGCGGCCTATTCTGTTGTCTACCAACACGGGGATCGCTGGTTCAAATCCCCATGTTACGTCCGGCTTCGTCGGGCGTTTCTAAAGACACAATTGATCGTGTCTGTGGGTGGGAAGCCAGATGTGGGTATGTGTCCTGGACGCTGCACTAGCGCCTCCTCTGGTTGGGCGGGGCACCTGTTCAGTGGGGAGGGGAAACTGGGGGGGAAATAGCGTGATCCTCCTACGCGCTACGTTCCCCTGGCAAAACTCCTCACTGTCAGGTGAAAAGAAGCAGGTGGTGACTTCACATGTATCGGAGGAGGCGTTTGTTAGTCTGCAGCCCTTCTGGTTCGGCAGAGGGGGTGGAACAGTGACCGGGTTGTCTCAGAAGAGAGGGGTAATTGGTTGGATACAATTGGGGAGAAAAAAAGGGGAAAATGCCAAAAAAAAAAAAAAATAGAATGAAAAAACAAACAGAAACATTTTAGGGGAAAAAACTTAGGATAACCTGGTTGCATAAGTGTGCACACCAGTAAACGAATACTTGGCTGAAGCACCTTTTGATTTTATTACAGCACTCAAGTCTTTTTGGGTAAGAGTCTGTCGGCTTGGCACATCTTGACTTGGTAATATTTTCCCACTCTTCTGTACAAAATGTTCTAGATCCATCAAATTGTGACGGCATCTCGTGTGCGCTGCCCTCTTCAGGTCACCCCACAGATTTTCTATTGGATTCAGGTCTGGGCTCTGGCTGGGTCTTTCCAAAACACTCATCTTCTTTTGGTGAAGTCATTCCTTGGCTGATTTGGATGTAGGCTTTGGGTTGTCGTCGTGCTGAAAGGTGAAATTCCTCGTCAGCTTTCTAGCAGGTACCTGAAGGTTTTGAACCAAAATGGACTGGTATTTGGAGCTATTCATGATTCCCTCCATCTTGATTAAAGCTCCAGTTCCACCTGAAGAAAAGCAGCCCCAAAGCCTGGTGCTGCCACCACCATGCTTCACCATGGGTATGCCGTTCTTTTGGTCACTGTTGTGCCATATTTTTTCACGTGTTGATGGTTGTCTTCACTATGTGTCATGGTATAGCTAATGCCTTGGAAATTCTTTCGTACCCCTCTTCTGATCGACACCTTTCAACAATGTTCATGCTTTGTAAGCTCTTTGTGGACAAAGGCTTTTGCAGTTGGATGCAACCGAGAAGATGTCAGGAAAATCCTGCAGGGACAGCTGAACTTTATTTGGGGTTCATCACAGTCACTTCAACTGATAGCAGGTGTCTGCTAGCTACTATCTAACATGAGTTTGAATGTGATTGCTTAATTCTGAACACAGCCACGTCCCCAAAGAGAAAAGGATGTGCACACTTATGCAACCAGATTATTTGTAAGTTTTGTTTTTTCTTATTTTTCCTTAAACTGTTTGATTGTTTTTCACTTTATTTTTATAGGTTGCACTTTCACATTAAGGGTGGAGCCAGTTCTGACATTGTTTATCTTGGTTTCATGTTTGCATCACAAAAACCTGCCATTTTAACAGACGTGTGTGTGTGTGTGTGTGTGTGTGTGTGTGTGTTGAAGGTAAATTACAGCGTAATATCTTTTAGGTGTTATTGGAGTGGGAAGTGGTGTGTAAATCTATCATCAACCAGCAAGAACCATACACATGGCTACATGAACACACAATCACACTCATATATATTATATATATATATATATATATATATATATATATATATACACACATACACACACACAAATGCACAAAATGACACTCAAATATACACAAACACATCTACCTGACACGTACAAACACCTGATAAGACACATAGACTGTGTTACATGGGTGCACATATCTCCTTTGCTATGTTTGAAGGTGTATTTTTCTGTTTGACACACTGTTTATTGTGTGTGTGTGTGTGTGTGTGTGTGTGCGAGTGAGTGAGTGAGTGGGTGAATGAGTGAGGGAGAATGAGTGAGGGAGTGAGGGAGAGAGTGGGTGAATGAGTGAGTGTGTGAGTGAAGGAGAGAGTGTGAGTTAGTGGGTGAATGAATGAGTGAGTGAGGGAGAGAGAGTGAGGGTGAATGAGTGAGTGAGAGAGAGTGCATGAGTGAGTGGGTGAGGGAGAGTGAGTGAGTGGATGAATGTGTGAGTGAGTAATAAATGAGGGAGTGAGGGAGGGAGACAGTGCGTGAGTGGGTGAATGAGTGGGTGAGGGAGGGAGACAGTACGTGAGTGGGTGAATGAGTGAGTGAATGAGTGAGTGAGTGTGAGAGAGAGAGAGAGAGAGAGAGAGAGAGAGAGATGGAAAACACCAGTAGAAATACAGCACAGCATCACTTTCCAGCCAGAGAACATTCCTTTGCTCTACCCATGCGAGAGTGGAACTTCAGTATGGCAGGAAAACGACATGAGGCTTACGTTTGATAAATTATCCAGATTTTGCCCACATGCTGTCCACACCTCACTGAGCTCTAACCTCAATGCAGCCAGGCCATTTTCACATGTTGTCTGGCTCTTTGGATCACAATGCAAGTTAGAGCTGATTTTGGAGTGTGCAGACTTGATGGTTAATGTATCCTGGCATGATCGGATGACAAAAGTCACACGGGAAAGATAAGTGTAAACATGGCTAGAGATAGAGACAACGTAGCCGAGTGTGAGAAAAAGACTTTGTGTGTGTGTGTGTGTGTCAGAAGGAGAGAGAAAAACTGTAGTTGTAAAAAAGACTGAGAAAGAGATATTGTCGGTGTGTATTTTAGAGGTGGCAGAGACAATGAGAGTGAGCCTGTGAACGAGCTGATCTAGCTATGTGTGTTTGACTGAGAGAGACAGTGTGTGTGTGTTTGTGTGTGAAAGGGAAAATTGATCTTGAAATATGGACAAATTGACAGAATGAATTCACATTGAGATGAATTGTGTGTGTGTGTGTGTGTGTGTGTGTGTGTGTGTGTGAGAGAGAGAGAGAGAGAGAGAGAGAGAGAGAGAGAGAGAGAGAGAGAGAGAGAGAGAGAGAGAGAGAGAGCGTGGGGGAGAAACAGACAGGATGAATTGACAGTACTGGTTTTAAAAGGCTCTTCCCTCCAAGCTGAGCTCATTATAAAGTGAATTTAGCGGAATGAAACAACAGCCTCTGTCATTTCCCCGTCCCCTCCAGCCCTCCACGCTACCTGCCTCCATTATTCATCTGAATAACTCTAAATTATTTTACACAATCATTCGACATCAGCCCCAGAAGTGAACAAACCTTTTAACAGGGAGTTTTGCCTTGCAGCTTCGTACCAATTACACTGTCGACTGTATTCTGTGTCATTACTGTAGCAGCCTACAGCTAGCAACCACGCTCCCCTTCTGATAGCCACTCCAACCCCTGTCAGTTATGCTAATAACCTTCACACATTACATTATTCTAATCTAGTGCCGATAATGTGTACCAGCCTGAGGCCTGGGACTGATTTAACCCTTTAAAGAGGAGCTGGGCTGGGTTGGGGCTCTGCAGTTGGAGGTTCAGAGGAAGATTAGCAAGGCCTGGCTCTGATCTGATATCATTTGCACCGCTCACACCATCGTTCCCCAACTCTGGTGGTGTTAGTGCCTTGCTCTAACTACCCTGAGCTTCATAGGGAATAAAACCCTTTCCACTTTCCATTTCAGTCCATCTTCTCTTTCTGAAACCAAGATAAATCATGTCGGAACTTTTTACATTTTTTTTTAATTGCAACCTATGAAAATTAAGTGAAAAACAATCAGAAACAGATTAGGGGAAAAAAAATAATTTTTTTTGGAATAATCTGGTTGCATAAGTGTGCGCATCCTTTTATATTTGGGGATGTGACTGTGTTCAGAATTAAGCAATCACATTCAAACTCATGTTAGATAGTAGCTAGCAGACACCTGCTATCAGTTGAAGTTACTGTGATGAACCCCAAATAAAGTTCAGCTGTCCCTGTAGGATTTTCCTGACATCTTCTTGGTTTCACCCGACTGCAAAGCCATGGTCCACAAAGAGTTTACAAAGCATGAATAAGATCTCATTGTTGAAAGGTATCGATCAGGAGAGGGGTACGAAAGAATTTCCATGGCATTAGATATACCATCATACTACCCTGATAACGCCCGATCTTGTCTGATCTCGGAAGCTAAAAAGGGTCGGGCCTGGTTAGTACTTGGATGGGGGCGGCACGGTGATGCAGTGGTCAGCGCGGTTGTCTCACAGCAAGAAGGTCCTGGGTTCGAGCCCCGAGGTAGTCCAACCTTGGTAGGTCATCCCGGGTTGTCCTCTGTGTGGAGTTTGCATATTCTCCCTGTGTCTGCATGTCAGGGCTCCGGTTTCATCCCACAGTCCAAAGACATGTAAGTCAGGTGACTCGGCCATACTAAATTGTCCCTAGGTATGTGTGTGTGTGTGTGTGTGTGTGTGTGCGTGCGTGCGTGCGTGCGTGCGTGCGTGTGCGCGCGCCCTGTGATGGGTATGTGTGTGTGTGTGTGTGCGAGCATGCGTGTGTGTGTGTGCGTGCGTGTGTGTGTGTGCGTGCACGCCCTGTGATGGCTTGGCGACCTGTTCAGGGTGTCTCCCCGCCTGCCGCCCAATGACTACTGGACTAGGCTCCAGCATCCCTGTGACCCTAAGAGCAGGATAAGTGCTTCAGATAATGGATGGCTATACTGTGGAACACAATGACGATGATCATCAACAAGTGGAGAAAATATGGCACAACAGTGACATTACCAAGAACAGGATGTCCCTCCAAATCTGATGAGAAGACGAGGAGAAAACTGGTCAGGGATGCTGCCACAAAGCCTACAGCAACATTAAAGGAGCTGCAGGAATTTATGACAAGTACTGGTTGTTCCCTACATGTGACAACAATCTTCTGCATTCTTCATATGTCTGGGCTGAGGGGTAGGGTGGCAAGATGGAAGCCTTTTCAGATGGAAAAAGACAAAACATCCAAGCCCAGCTACATTTTGCAAAAAGATGCATCCAGTCTCCCAAAACCATGTGGAAAAATGTGTTATGGTCTGATGAGACCAAGGTTAAACTTTTTGGCCATAATTTGAAAAGGTATGTTTGGTGCTAAAACAGCACAGCACATCACCAGAAGAACGGCATACCCACGGTGAAGCATAGTAGTGGCAGCATCATGCTTTGAGGCTGCTTTTCTACAGCCAAAACTGGGGCTTTAGTCAAGGTGGAGGGAATCATGAATAGCTCCAAATACCAGTCCATTTTGGTGCAAAACCTTCAGGTGTCTGCTAGAAAGCTGAAGATGAAGAGGAAGGTTACCTTTCAACAAGACAATAACCCAAAGCATACATCCAAGTCAACAAAGGAATGACTTCACCAAAAGAAGGATCAGTTTTTTGGAAAGGCCCAGTCAGAGCCCAGACCTGAATCCAATAGAAAATCTGTGGGGTGACCTGAAGAGGGCTGCCTCTACTACGTGTCCTGACCAAGGAAATACAGAGGGAACAGCTTAATCTGATTCGGTTTGGTCAGCACTGGATATGAGCTGCTGTTACGTTTATATGACTGTGTGTGTGTGTGTGGGGGGGGGTAAGGCCTTACACATTTTGCCTCAAGGGTCATAGCCACCAAGCCTCAGGCAGCAAAGAGAATCCTTTATCTGTATGGACTAAGTTGGCAAGGCATGTGTGTTGGACCTGCTAATCCAGGCTTTCTCTGTCAGACAAGATAGGCTTTTTTTTTTTTAGGGATGAGAAGACAAATCACAACACTCTACAATATATAGAAGTAAGTATTAAAGAGAAAAGGTATTGCAAAATTTGTTTACGACTGACAAGCAGGTCCTAAAGGTCACCCATGTACCTGACATACTACTTTTGCACAGCCTGTGCACCAGCAGCCTGTGCACCAGCGGCCTGTGCACCAGCCCGCGTGAAGCTGACTGTGAAGGCCAGTTGTCTGTTGATCCTCTCTCTGTGATCCAGGGGCTGTTGGCTGCTCATATTAAAGGTATAACCCTTAAATCAAATCTAAACAAAAGGGTCGCCCTGCTACCAAAACACTAAACCCTGGACTGGAACCTGCTATCTCTCTGAAGTTGATTGACAGGTCTCTTAATGCAAGGACTAGGCGCTAAACAACAACTAAATCTGAGTTTCAAAAATTTTCTGGTGCTGTAAAAGTTTTATTTACATCTGTTTAACGTTGGAGTAAAGCGAGTTCATATTAAATTATGATCAGTCGAGAAAGACATGCTTATTTTCAGCATTTAACTCAGACTCTTCAGTTATGTGTATGAATATACCTCAATTTTATGTGGTAATACATCACAGATTGTGCCTTTTAATGAAAGGAAAGCTAATAGATTGTTTGCATATGATGTCACGAATTACAGATGGAGGGCAGGAAGTGATTTTCTACATAAGAAGCACTATCACATACTTTCAAAATGCCTATGTTTGGCGTCATTAATTAAGAAACCACCAGGAGTTTTTATTGAGTACCAAAAGTTGTTGTTCATGAGGGGGGAAAAATGCAAGAAATTGACCGAAAATGCCGGAAAAAATGGCTTGCGAACCGCCGTCTGTGGTCGGGAGGAGCGGAGTCGGATAACGCGCATGTGTGCAGTGACCACTTCGTCAAAAAAAGTCACTCTTCGTAACATAAAGGATCATGTCCAACATATCTTACTTTCTGTTTATCATTTTCTCTCATAATATCATCTAAACCAGCACAGTTCAGGCTAAACTAGCTCCATCTCGTTCATTCTGCTTTTCACTTCCTGCCCTCCATCTGAATCTCACACGTCATCAGAATCACATGACTGCAAACAAGCTATTGGAGTCTGGTGGAGGACATGGACCGCTCTGTGTGTGTGTGTGTGTGGCAGGGTTGCTCTGTGCAGGGTGAAGATTTATTACACTTTAAATTCACTTTAAATTCTGCCTTCTATATATTTTTTTTACCATCCATCCATTGTCCAAGCCGCGTATCCAAATTTGGGTCGCAGGGTGCTGGAGCCTATCCCAACAGTCATTGGGCGTCAGGCAGGGAGACACCTTGGACAGCCTACCAGGCCATCACAGGGCCGACACACACACACACACACACACACACACACACACACCTAGGGACAGTTTAGTTTGGCCAGTTCATCTGACCTGCATGTCTTTGGACTAACCCTAACCGTGAGATTGACAACCAAAAATAGACCAGTCTCCTCTCCAGTAACAATTAAATGAAAACTAGCGCTAACTAACGCTTTTTTCTCTGTTCTTTTTCTTGTTTGTTTTTTTATCAGCTTTGGTTTATGTGACTAAAGGAGCAAAGGATTTTGTAAGTCGACCTTTTATCTTTCCTTCTGTCTCACTTCTTGTGAGGACAAAAGAAAAATGGCCAGGCATGACTTTCTGCTGGGCCTTTATTTGACAAGATAGAATGATGGGGCTCGCTTGTTGCTGTGTTTAAAGATCTACGCTTAATAGGAGGAAACCCATTCCTGTAAATTACACACAGATATACCATTTCATTGACGTGTTCAGCAAAGTAGTAATAAACAACTAGTTGTTTATTTTGGTCTGGATCCATGTCTATCCCAGGTCATCGTCAAATGACCTTTTCTTGATTCTTCCATTTGAGTACCCTTCGTTTGATTCCTTTTTAGTGTATATGACTTGGTAACGTTGTGTATTGATTGTTGCTCACAGCATCAAATGCATTTTTAAAAGTCTCTCTGTCTGTCTGCTTATCTTTTTTTTTTACTCTCCCACTGAACTCTGAAAATGACACCCACCGCTGAGAGGTTGATATCTCCTCCCATGTTATGTCATGCAGACACTGTGTGTGTGTGTGTGTGTGTGTGTGTGTGTGTGTGTGTGTGTGTGTGTGTGTGTGTGTGTGTGTGTGTGTGTGTGTGTGTGTGTGTGTGTGTGCGCGGGTGGGTGGGTGTGTATGTGGGTGTGGGGTGTGTGTGTATGGGTGTGTGTTTGTGTGTGTGGGTGTGGACGTGGGTGTGAGTGTGTACGTGTGTGTGGGTGCGTGTGTATGTGTATGTGTGTGTGTGAGTGGGTGTGGGTGGGTGTGTAGCAGAAGAGTTCTATTATCCAGCCCTCATCACTCTGTCTCAGCAAGGAATCTGACAGCGGAGGAGACGTCAAAACCTTCAATCACGTCTTCAGCTCTGTGTCCCCCCCACTGCTCTTTCTCTCACCCTCTTTCATTCTGTCAGTCACTCTCTTACTTGATCTGTCCATCTGGTCTTGAATCACGAGAGAGTGCGACAGAAAGAGAGACTGAGAGAGAGACAGACAGACAGACACAGACAGGAAGAGAGACAGACAAAGAGAGAATGAGAGAGGGAGAGAGACAGACAGACAGACAGGAAGAGAGACAGACAGAGAAGACATAGAGAGAGAATGAGAACAAGACAGGGAGATAAATGGATGTGTGTCAGTGTTTGTGGTGATCAGTTCTTCTTGACAGGAATACCGACCATGTCCGGGCTCATGGTCGTCCCAGTGTGTGTATGAATACGATCAGTGTTCTCAGACAGACCATCATCAGCTCTCTGAGGTGAAGTGGTCACAGCTAACACAAAGACTCAAACACAGGTGGAGCTAGTTTGGAGGCATGTGCATTTCATTTTGTTTGGGGGGTGGATTGTTTTTGTTTGTCTCAGTGTATAATTTTATAGTGAGTGTAGGTCTGCATGTGTGTGTGTAAGGTTTGTGTGTCTATAGATGTGTGTGAGTGTGTGTGTGTAATTTTGTTGAATATTGATGTGTTGGAGATACGGGTGTGATTTCATGTTGTGGGGGAACTCAATGAGAACAATAATTTTTCATATCAAACCAAACACAGACACACAGATTAAGTTTTTTTAACCTTTAAATGTTTTAATAATTGTTTTATCATATTTTATAAATGCACAATCCATGGTTATGCATGTTTTTTTGCTATGTCTAGGAAAATGGCATTGGTGACACTAGCCCCTCATAAACTGTACAGCAGTGAAATGCTGTTAGCCGATCACCAGCTTAGTTAAAGTAGTCTACTTATTTCCCTGCAGTATTCAAAATGTGCTCATAAGTCATGAGCACTCAACAGTTCTGTCCTTTGGATAGAATTTACTTGTAAAAGCTAACACTTGGGGGCAGCACGGTGGTGCAGTGGTTAGCGCAGTCACCTCACAGCAAGAAGGTACTCGGTTCGAGCCCTGGGGTAGTCCAACCTTGGGGGTCGTCCTGGGTCGTCCTCTGTGTGGAGTTTGCATGTTCTCCACGTGTCTGCGTGGGTTTCCTCTGGGTGCTGCGGTGTCCTCCCACAGTCCAAAGACATGTAGGTCAGGTGAATCGGCCGTACTAAATTGTCCCTGGGTGTGAATGTGCGATTGTGTCAGCCCTGTGATGGCCTGGTAGCCTGTCCAGGGTGTCTCCCTGCCTGCTGCCCAATGACTGCTGGGATAGGCTCCAGAATCCCCACGACCCTGAGCAGGATAAGTAGTGGATAATGGATGGATGGATATTTTACATATATATATATTTTTAAAAGCCATTAATGATTAATCATTGGATTTTAATGACTGGGAAGCGGGGGGGCAAAAAAAAAAAAAATCAAAAAAACGTATCTTTTTTGATGATCTGTCCACAAGCCAACACAACCAACACTGCCATCAGCCGCCATAAGGTTTACCCTCATCAGGACTCTGACATTAGTCTACGCTCTGTACTGTTTGTACTGTAGATCATGTATATTTAGGGCTGTAGCTATCGATTGTTTTAGTAGTCGAGTATTCTATTGATTATTCCATCGATTAATCGAGTAATCGGATAAAAAACACTTTTGACTTATTAAAGAGCAATAGTAAATATACAATAGGAAAGAAGCTAGGTCTCTTACAATGAACAAATACTTGGTTTCCTTTTTAAAAACATACATTTTATAGGACATAACAGTAATGCCAAATGTAAACAAAAGATATACATGTCACTAAGGCATAAGTCAAAATAGCCTTTACTGTCTATCTTCTTGGAAGGCAATGTTGCATTTGTAGGAGGCAAATAAAAAGCCTTGTCAGGATCTTTTCTCCTGGATGAGAAACTAATTTTCTTTAGTGCAACTGATGCATTTAAGTGCCATCTGGTTTTGTGAAAAAAATTTTGAAATATAAAAACACATTAAAAAACAGTATAGGCAAATGTAAACAAAAGGTATACATATACAGTGCATCCAGAAAGTATTCTCACCCCTTCACTTTCCCCACATTTTGTTATGTTACAGCCTTATTCCAAAATGGATTAAATTCCTTTTTTTTCTCATCAATCTACACACAATACCCCATAATGACAAAGTGAAAAAGATTTTGTAGAAATTTATTAAAAATAAAAAACTGCAATATTGCATGTACATAAGTATTCACACCCTTTGCTATGACACTCAAAATTGAGCTCATGTTCATCCTGTTTCCACTGATCAGCCTTGAGATGATTCTACATCTTTATTGGAGTCCACCTGTAGTAAATTCAATTGATCGGACATGATTTAGAAAGGCACACACCTGTCTATATAAGGTCCCACTGTTGACAGTGCATGTCAGAGCAGAAACCAAGCCATGAAGTCAAAGGAATTGTCTGTGGACCTCCGAGACAGGATTGTATCGAGGCACAGATCTGGGGAAGTTTACAAAAAAATGTCTACAGCTTTGAAGGTCCTGAAGAGCAAAGTGGTCTCCATTGTTCGTAAATGGAAGAAGTTTGGATCCATCAGGACTCTTCCTAGAGCTGGCCGCCCAGCCAAACTGAGCAATCGGGGGAGAAGGGCCTTGGTCAGGGAGGTGACCAAGAACCCGATGGTCACTCTGACAGAGCTCCAGCGTTCCTCTGTGGAGATGGGAGAACCTTCCAGAAGGACAACCATTTCTGCAGCACTCCACCAATCAGGCCTTTATGGTAGAGTGGCCAGACGGAAACCCCTGCTCAGTAAAAGGCACATGACAGCTCGCACGGAGTTTGCCAGAAAGCACCTAAAGGACTCTCAGACCATGAGAAACAAGATTCTCTGGTCTGATGAAACCAAGATTGAACTCTTTGGCCTGCATGCCAAACGTCACGTCTGGAGGAAACCAGGCACCTCTCATCACCTTGCTAATACCATCCCTGCAGTGAACCATGGTGGTGGCAGCATCATGCTGTGGGGATGTTCTTCAGCGGCAGGAACTGGGAGACTAGTCAGGATCAAGGGAAAGATGAATGGAGCAAAGTACAGAGAGATCCTTGATGAAAACCTGCTCCAGAGCGCTCAGGACCTTAGACTGGGGCAAAGGTTTACCTTTCAACACGACAACGACCCTAAGCACACAGCCAAGACAACGAAGGAGTGGCTTCGGGACAAGTCTGTGAATGTCCTTGGGTGGCCCAGCCAGAGCCCAGACTTGAACCCTGCTGAACTTCTCTGGAAAGACCTGAAAATAGCTGTGCAGCGACGCTCCCCATCTAACCTTACAGAGCTCGAGAAGATCTGCAGAGAAGAATGGGAGAAATACCCCAAATATAGGTGTGCCAAGCTTGTAGCTTCATACCCAAGAAGACTTGAGGCTGTAATCGCTGCCAAGGGTGCCTCAACCAAGTACTGAGTAAAGGGTGTGAATACTTAAGTACATGCAATATTTCAGTTTTTCATTTTTAATAAATTTACAAAAATTTCTACAAAACCTTTTTTGCTTTGTCATTATGGGGTATTGTGTTTAGATTGATGAGAAAAAAAAGGAATTTATTCCATTTTGGAATAAGGCTGTAATATAACAAAATGTGGGGAAAGTGAAGGGGTGTGAATACTTTCCGGATGCACTGTAAAATAAAACTCTTCTTGGAAGGCTTTCTTGCATTTGTAGTTGGCAAAAAAGTTCTGACTGGATCTTATCTCCTGAGTGAGGTAGATATGGTGTGTGTGGTGTGGTGGTATGTGTGTGTGTGTGTGTGTGTGTGTGTGTGTGTGTGTGTGTGTGTGTGTGTGTGTGTGTTGGGAGAGAGAGAGAGAGAGAGGTGAATGTTCTAGTTTATAGATGCCAACTCTCATGCATTCAGTGTGAGACATGCTAGTGTATAAAAAAAACTCCATCTCTCGGCAAACAAATGCTCCCGTTTAGATGAGTTTTTGTCAGTCTTCGTTAATCTCACTCCAAGTCAGCCTTGAAAGTTGGCAGCTATGGGCTACATGGATGGCTTTCAAAACACGTTTTCCCTGAACTAAACTAAGCTAAATAAAGTACGGAGCACAACATAACTAGCTTCCATGTTGATTTATGTTCATAACGAGCCAATACATACAGCCACAACTATGTTCTTCACTAGCGTTCATCTCAACTAGCAAGCATGTTAATCTGCACTAAAAAGATAAAGTTGAACGTTACCTCGTGTCGTTCCGCCCTGAGAACTGGTTGCATAGATGGGCTGCTTTCGGTTAAGGTGCTGTAGCGTTGACGATGTGCTCTTATGGTATGCTAGTTCGGTTTTGCAATGTACACATCGTGCAGTGTTTTCGGCTTTGTTTACGTTGAAATGGTCCCACACTTTGGAGAGTTTTGGTCTCTTCTTTGGGCCCATCTCTTGAGCATCTCCTCCCGTACTCTCCATCGCGCCAACTATCAAAACAGCTAGACATCACGTAGACGTAGCGTGAGCGCGTCGTGCAACAGTAACAATTGTCCGTTCTGAACATAGGGACCAGTGGACAGTAGTTTCACTAGGGACAAATGAAATGAATTTTTGTAATCGAATTTTTGTAATCGAATTGTTCGAATTACTCTGAATCGTTTCAGCCCTAGTTGGAGATAGGGTGTGATTTCTTGTTGTGGGGGATCTCAATGAGAACAATAATTTTTCATATCAAACCAAACAAAGACACACAGATACATTTTTTTTAACTTTTAAACGTTTTAATAAAAATTATTTTTTCATATCTTATAAATGCACGGTCCATGGTTATGCATGTTTTTTTTGCTATGTCTAGGAAAATGGCATTGGTGACACGAGCCCCTCATAAACTGTACAGCAGTGGAATGCTGTTAGCTGATCACCAGCGTAGTTAAAGTAGTCTTCTTATTTCCCTGCAGTATTCAAAATGTGCTCATAAGTCATGAGCCCTTAACAGTTCTGTCCTTTGGATAGAATTTACTTGTAAAAGCTAACACTTGGGGGCAGCACGGTGGTGCAGTGGGTAGCCCAGTCACCCCACAACAAGAAAGTCCTGGGTTCGAGCCCTGGGGTAGTCCAACCTTGGGGTCATCCCGGGGCGTCCTCTGTGTGGAGTTTGCATGTTCTCCCCGTGTCTGCGTGGGTTGCCTCCGGGTGCTCCGGTGTCCTACCACAGTCCAAAGACTTGTAGGTCAGGTGAATCGGCCATACTAAATTGTCCCTGGGTGTGAATGTGTGAGGGTGTTGGCCCCGTGATGGTCTGGCGGCCTGTCCAGGGTGTCTTTCTGCCTGTTGCCCAATGACTGCTGGGATAGGCTCCAGCATCCCCACGATCTTGAGCAGGATAAGTGGTTTGGATAATGGATGGATGGATATTTTATAAAATGTTTTGTAAAAGCCATTAATAATTAAATCATTGCATTTTAATGAACGGGAAGGGGGGTGGGTGGCAACCCCCCCCAAAACAAATAAAAAACCTTTTTTTTTGATGATCTGTCCACAAGCCAACACAACCAACACTGCCATCAGCCATCATAAGGTTTACCCTCATCATGACTCTGACATTAGTCTATGTTCTGTACTGTATGTACTGTAGATCATGTATATTGTTTCCTGTCGGCATGTCGGCTGATGTGAATAGTCGGTTACTTACATGCAAGTTGATGTGTATGGCATGTGGAGTGGTGTGACGAGTCCACTGTCTATATGTCGTATAGTCTACTGTTTATATGGAGAGATGCAGAGTGATATGATATGTATAGTCTACTGTTTATATATGTAGAGATGTAGAGTGATATGATATGTACAATCTACTGTTTATATGTGTAGAGATGTAGAGTGATATGATATGTATAGTCTACTGTTTATATGTATGTAGAGATGTAGAGTGATATATGTACAGTCTACAGTTTATATGTAGAGATGTAGAGTGACATGATATATATAGTCAGGTTTTCTTTTTCAGAGAGAAGTAAATTGAGGGGAGCAGCACAATAAGCTTCGGTCCTAGATAGACAACATTAGTAGCAAATCACGCACACACACACACACACACACACACACACACACACACACACACACACACACACACACACACACACACACACACACACACACACGACAACATAGTGTAACTCTGGCTATTTGTGCTTAAAGTCTCCAGACTCTATCTGTCTGTTGTAGAGACAATCTAACTCCAATTACCACTGGCTTACACTTATATTAAAATACCACACACACACACACACACACATGCGCGCGCACATGCTGTCTGATATTAAAAAGCTATTAGGACAGAGGCCTCATGAGGACAGGCAGGTAATATGAGACGGCTTGGTGCCGTGACCTCGGGTTATTTGTGTATGTGAGGCACTTAGCAGCCATGTCAATTATCACACTGTGTTACACCCTCTCCTCTGTGTGTGTGTGTGTGTGTGTGTGTGTATTTGGAGTGATCCTATCTGAGAGATTATTTCAGATTACTGTGGTGACAGGAAGTGAGAGGAGATATTCAGTGTTTTGTAATGTTTCAAGTTTATGAGATGGTGTCAGGATAATCAATTTAGAAAAAAAATGTTGTCTGTAGGGTACTTTGCTTTTCCAGTACTTATTTAAAAAAAAATTTTACACTAAATTCATGCTGTAACCATGTTTCATTCTGTTTTTATTCACATTTCCTATTTTCCTTCGAGACCAGCATCTATTGCACTTTTCACAGTGTCTGTTGTCTACTGTATTAACATCATCAGACTTATATTTATTTTATTATTTTTAATTTATTGATTTAATGATTTTTGAATGCTTTTATTAATTAAATGTATTAATTTACTTATAATTAATATTTATTTTACAATAATTGTTT
>JAJHIY020000986.1:102500-115000 GCA_022114975.2 Lampris megalopsis
TTTAAACTGCTGCATGATGGGCTGGGTTCAGCCAAGATCTCTCCAGTGTCTCCCCTGCCATTGCTGTGTGTCTTTCGATGTTGCCGCCTCTTCTCGCCAGATCAGTCAATCAAGTTGCATTTTATATAGCACTTTTCTAGCTGCAACAGCCACTCAAAACGCTTTACATTTCGAGTCAAATCTCAATTTCAGACACCTGTTATAACAGAACACAAGCCGTTTTCTGTACAATCGCTATCCATTTTTTATGCGCAAGGCCACCGAAATTAGATTTACACCGGTTAACTTATTCACATGTGCATCAACATGCGTTCAAACAGCATCTGTAAATGTGAGTAGCTTTTATAGCCTCCAGGGATGTGCAACATGCTACAGAAAGGGTCAGTGTGGGTGCAGGTCCCTGTTCCAACCAAGCAGCTACACACCAAAGTCCACAAATCAAAGTCCTCAGCAAAGACTATTGGTTCACTAATAGAATCAGTTGTGTAACTGCTTGGTTGGAACAAGACTATACTTTGACTAATAGAATCAGGTGTGTGGTGTGTAACTGCTTGGCTGGAATAAAGACCCGCATCCACATCGGCCCCCTCTGGATCAGGTTGCCCACCTCTAATCTAACCTGATTTAGCATGCCCAGGCATGCTTAAAACAAAATTTGCATGCCCAGGTATGCTTGGACTGACCAAAACAGCTTGCTTTGTGGGTAATATACTAGTAGACATAAAATATGATGGGAAATCACAAAAATAGGTTATATCTACAAAACAGTATGTGATGGGAAAATTTTAAGGCAATTTTCATGATCAGCAGCCCAAAATACACAGAATACACCCAAGTGTTCAGGAAGCAAAATCTTTGTTGTCCAGTAACTATAGTTACTGACCTCCAGGCCCCTCCAGGACAAGCGGTCACAACAACATCATTGAGCAAGTCAAGAGCTTTTCAGTTTCACTATGCTTGGCAATCAGAGAATACGTATTGTCAAAAATGTGATTGGTTGCTGATGTAAACCAGCAAAAGCTAAGCGTTAACAGATGATATTCTCTGAATAATCTACTATTTATCAAATAATTTATCAGAAGTTAATTAGGTGGTATGATTAAATCTCTTATAAAGGAGGATGTGACAAACTTACACATGTGACATACTTACACAGGATTGGTTAAATGCAGATGCCTGTGTCTTTTAGACTCAGCTCAGCATCATCAGAGAATTGGACGAGATGTGGAATGCAACACATCCCATCCATCTGCTTTTCCTGCTTGTCTGGTGCTGGTAAGCATTTATAGAGACTGTGAATTATTCTTTCCTTTTTTCCGCTCTTGCATCTTTTATAATGACGCTCAGATACATTTTTTCAGCGGACCAACTCAAAACAAGTGTCAGCCACACAGAGTAGCATGCATTAAGGTCTTTCCCCACCCCCCCCGCCTGACTCAGACTATGATCACTACTTCTGGTGCTTGTCTTATAGCTACGGATCCAACCCTGACAACAATGTAGTCGGCTCAGGCCTAGTTTAGAACCTCGGTTGCAATGGAAGCTTGTTGGTTAAATAAGACTAAATAGGCAAAAAGTAAAACAAAGAAATCCATGTTTTCAAATTGAGGTTACGTCTGTGTTAAAGTGACTTCATCTGTTAGCACTGTATGCCACCATTTAGCTGTTCTTCTGATGATTTCCACCTGAAGAAATTTTTTTCCCCCTCCCCTTCTTGGGTCGAATTTCATTTTAATTTCAGATTATTTTTACTGCTCATTTATTATTCCTGCCTCCGTGGCATTTGTGAAGATGGCTGGGGTTGAAAATAGCTTTTAGCTTATTAGCTAATTCAGGAAACCTTTTCACAAGCTAGTTAACAAGGCACTGGGCTATCCCCATGTGGCGCGCGCGCGCACACACACACACACACACACACAAAGCAGTACTTCCTTCCATAATTACTGACCAGCATAGTTTCTCTACTGTGCATATTATGGTCTATGGGTTGTCGTCATAGCGATGAGTTATGCTCATGCCAGCACAGCACAGTGGATCATCCCGGCCTGTTAAATGCCAGGTTGATGACATAATTGGTTGCAGGGCGGACAGTTGGCAGGTGAGGATAAATGTTACCTGACTGAGGGGGGGGGGACAAAAAAAAAACAGCTGGTTGGTAACCGGTTGTCCAATTTATCATGCTGAGGCACAGCAGAAACGACCCACCACCTGATTTTAGCACATTGAGAAGTAAACTGTAAGCTTGGTAACTAGTGTAAGTGCTCTTCCTATCTAACAGAACAAGTCAAAGTTCACTTCCTTTACCTAGTTCCACCTCAGGAACAAGGCTCTACTGACTCTCTTATGGTCCAGACGTGCCAATTTAAAAGGGTTAAATGTGTATTGTGGAGTGTGACATTCAGTTAACCCCACTGCCTAATCTCAGACTAGATCCAAAGTTCACTGAGTTACAGCATTGTATATCATACAGGGATCAAAAAAGCAAATCAACTTGTTTCAAGAGAATTGTCAGCTTTTGGCTGATAAAAACAAGCTGGTAAAAGCAATGGTTGCCGGTGAAATTGTTGGTGGGGAAAATCTCTTTCAAAAAATAATGGCTTTTATTTGATTGAATAATGCTTTTTAATCTAATATTTATAAACTTTTTATATCCTCTGATGTCAAAGTCCTTTGGCTATAATACTGCACATGATGACAGAGCTACATTGATTTGATGAATTAAACTTCAGCAAGGCTTGTTGAGGTCCTCATTCATAAATTTGGTGAAGTTTACCCCAACCGGGCAAAGGTGGCCGAAGTTGCTCTGATTATCCCTCTTTTAAATCTGCCAGCCTAGAGGAGATTCTCTTTCCAAAACAGAATAAGAATGGTTTCAAGATTGCACCCATATGAAGATGAAGTTAGGAGGCAGATGTAGTATATCAAAAGCTGCTGCAAGGAGTATGACAGTTTTGATTTTTCAGCAGTGGCAGATTACATTAAACAGCCTAAGGTCCGATGCAAAACAAATTTGGCTAAATTAGACAGCCCTAGCTTCTATTGTGTTCATGTATTTGCTCTTTGTTATTAAGTAGGCTCATGATTTAAATGTTATTTTTTTGCAAATAATAGTATTTGCAAAAAATTTTCATATTTCAGGCTCCTGCGACTTACTTTTATTAGGTTTTTTTTTTTTAATCCTTTTGAAATTATGGTCATTCTAGATCTATGCTTAGGCAGAAACACGGCTGCAATGTTTTCTTTTTCAATCAGATGACATGTCAAGAACATTTGACTTCATTTTATTACAACTGTATAGTCTAATTTCTATTCTATGTAAATGAATTACCACAATCTAAACATGACATTTGTTATTTTTAGCACTGGATGGACACCTTAATGCGTTGCGCACCCAGTGCGTATGGATGGCTGGTCTAGTCAATTTCTTAAATGTCCATTAAATTAAAATGCTGCCAGTCACATTGGCTGGAGGTAAAAACACACTTACGGAAACATTGGTTGGCCAGTCTTTGAGCAGAATTGTGTCAGCCACAAAGCAACACTGTCTGGGTTAGTTGGGGTTAAGGTGGCTTCTCAAAAGGCACAACTATGGTCTTGTGTAGTTGAGTTGATAGAATGCCTGGTATAAAGTGTAACATGTTCTAGGACTGCAGAAGTAGGTGGAGAGAACTAGAGAACATTTTCTTTCGAAAATGATAGTCTTTATAACATTTCTTAAAATTGATTGAGCCATTCATTTTGAATTGGTGCATGTTAGCTTCATGGTTAGCACTGTTGCCTCACAGTCAGAGGGTCTTGGGTTCACTTCTAGTCCATTTGTGTGGCGTTTCCATGTTCTTCTAGTTTCCTCCCACAGTACAAAGACATGCACATTAAGTGAACTTGAGTTGAGTTGGATAGCCCAGTGTTTAGCACTGTTACCTCACAGCAAGAAGGTCCTGGGTTCGAACCCCAGGCTGTCTCAGGTCTTTTTTTTGTGGAGTTTGCATGTTCTTCCCGTATCTGCGTGGCTCTCCTCTGGGGGCTCCGGTTTCCTCCCACCATCAAAAAAGACGTGCAAGTTAGGGTTGATACTCCTGTCTGTGACCCTGACCAAGGCAATAGGAAGAAATGACTGGAGTTGGTCCCTGGGTGCTGCACGGTGGCTGCCCACTGCACCTAGCTACACAGCTAGGATGGGTTAAATGCAGAGAGTAAACTTCCTTTGTATGCATGTACAAAATGACTAATAAAGAGTATTCTATTCTATTCTATTCTTAAGTTGTCTGTAGGTCTGAATGGTGTGTGAGTGATTCAGATATTGAAGCTGTGTTGGACAGGTGACCTGTCTAGGGTTTCTCCTTACCGTCAGCTTAATGCCTGCTGGGAGAGACTCCTGCTCCCTGTGACTCTGAATCGGATTAAGACAGTATTAATGATGGATGGATGAGGTATTTTAAGTTCTGGGTTTATTTGGATTCAGAAAAAAATTAGGTAGGACAATCATCATATGTACATGGTATATGGTGGGTTTACTGCTGATCTTGTCCTGCATGCAATTGGTTGTTTGGCTCAGTGGGTTTGGTTTGACACCCACCTACACTGGTACATGATCAAATTTCATAAGGCCCTTCCTGATGTCGGAAAATGTAACGCTCTTCTGAAAGTGTAATGCTCTTCCTCTTACCAGAATGTTTAACACTCTTTCTCATGTCAGAAGCTTCTTTTCTACACATCCTTTCTGGCACTATCGACACTTATTTTTATTCTCACAGCAAGTGATCATTTCTGTTGTAGTGCTGTCCGTTGAATCATACTCCTGGCATAAGGAGTGTCAGACGTCTGCATCTTTGAAAAGCTTGAAAAGCAATTTCCTGTCCACACTACAATGCAAGATCAACATTTTAAAATGTATCCACTTTGGAGAGCATTTTGAAAGTTCTGAAAAGCGTTTTTTTTTTTTTTAAATGTATTTCTGATTTCTCCCAATTTAGTGGCCAATTGAGCCCTGTTTTAGTTCAAACACCCACCCTCGTACTGCATGTGTTCACCAACTGCGTCTCTCCGGCCGGCAGTCTCGAAAGAGACGCCTCCCCACTTTCGTGACGAGACAAATCCAGGCGGAACCACTGCTTTTTCTGACACACACACAGATGCATTCATGTGACGAACACAAGCTGACTCCGCCCCCCTCCTGAAGACAGCGTTGCCAATTATTGCTGCTTCTTCGAGTCCGGCCATAGTCGGATCTGACGAGACTGGAGCACGAACCCCAGTCCCCAGTGGGCAACTGCATCGACACAAAGCCGATGCTTAGACCGCTACACCACCGCGGACTAGAAAAACGTTTTAAAATTTATCCATGTCAGTGTTGATGTGGCCTCAGTCTTTCACTTCTTCCTTACCCAAGCCAAAGTTTGTGTCTAACCAGGGTTAACCTCAACCTGACCCTCCCCCTTCTCATATTAACTACCAGTTACTACAACTCACAATCTTCTACTTGTGTTTTTGTTATGGCTATAAAAAAGCTAAAGGCTGGTACATTGACCACACACTGGACTCTTGTTTGTTTGTCTGAAGGACATACCTCTGAACTGACCAATGACTAGAGACACCTGAGGGACCCCTGCTGGCTTGGGGTCAGATGACACCACAACCTTCTCTACTTAAAAACATATCCACAGAATACTGAAGAGAGGAACGTGTGTAGAGGTGGGAGGTGATTTAGTTGAGAGAGGAAGACAGAGAGTTTAATGGTCCTCTCTGCTGTGACCCTTGTGTTCACAGTCATTAATGTTTCAGTGGGTGAATGGTAAAGGTTTGGCTCTCTGCCACTCATTTTAAACCATATTCTTTTCCACCGATTTTGGAGAGCTTTGGCTACCTGTGGCTGAAAATCAAACTCCTCTCCTAGTGGATGTTCGCTAATACCAACCATTTTCTTACTAGACCTTGGAGATCATTCAGCTACAGATGACCCTTTGGTAACCTTTTCATTGCCAATCAAATGCTGACTGTGTGGTGTTTCCCTCCTGTCACTGTATCCATCTATTGGCTCCTCCTTCTGTCAATCATCTGAGTAAGAGATGACATATATTAGACAACAGCAAATTTATTTTCTGAAATGAGTAAAGGTGGAACACAATGTCTTGTCTGGAAGGTGGTTAGTTGAAATGCTTGGACTGACAAGGGTAAATTGTTTCCCTCCAGTCTGCAACTGTCAAGTTGCCTCTGAGCAAGGCATTTTAAGGATATCAGCAGCTGAGTGTGATTGTACAGGGAAGCTCCCAGGTGGGAATGTGTTGAAATGTATGAGTGTGAAAAAAGTGAGTGAAGCTGTTCCTTTTTAATGGCTGTATAACCCAGGTGACCTCTGACCTTTCTGTCTGGGGTCATTAATATTTCAGGCAGTCGCTCAACCAAACCAGAGCATGCTTTTAACTGTCTGTCTGTTTGTCTGTCTGTCTGTCTTGTCTGTAACATAACTAAATACAGAAATAATTGTGTTCATTCACATAAATAAGTGTTTGACTGTTCTGGTGAGGTGGACTATCTGATAAATGCTAATGTAAATCTGAAAGGCATTTCACTGACACACCCGTTTCTTAGTTCAAACCGTGACCAAATCTCATCTAAATGTGTATAGCATCATAAGAAGTGAATGTGTGTGGACATGCAGTCATGTGATCTCTTTACAATAAGGTGTCATGGCAGGTGGAACTGAAGCCTTTCAGTCACTTTGAGTATCTTCACATCGTTCAAATGGCGGAGAACTCATTTTCCAATGAACCTCTTTAAATATTTAGTGAGAGATAAAGCCAGAGAAAGAGAGCGATGGAGACAGAGCGACAGGGTGTCATGTTCTGATTCATTATTAAGGTGTGTCATTTTAGCGTCAGTTTCTTTAAAAACATAATGTAATATTACTCGCACACACGCCTTCAAATCCATTATTAACATATGTCATGTTAAAGGCAGCCAAACGCTGGAAAACTCTTAATATGACACACTCGCGCGCACACATATACACACACACACACACACACACACACACACACACACACACACACACACACACCCCGTGACCACATATAGTGCTATCACACTACAGGCTTTCAGATGCTGGCCATAATTTATCATGAATGAAATATTGATCTGGTTTTAATATTTAGTCTAGCTTTTAGCTGGCTGCCTCTCTGTCCGTTCAGCTGGAAGAAACAAACAGATGTGAAAAATGAAGAGGAGGTGGTCTTAACTACTGTCCCTGGGGCTCCAGGCTCGGGGCCAGGCACTGACACATACATACTCACTCAGCTGTCTACTCGTATAGCGTCTAGTTAGAATTTACACAAAATGAAATGAAATATGTCTTCACAAATCTTTCGGCCTCAAAGCACATGGGTCCACATAGTGTTAGACTAAAATGCAACCACTAACAGACCACAAACATTGCATTTTTACATTGCTAGTTGCTTGTGGCCTGTGTGTTTATTATGTATGTATGTATGTCTGTGTATCAGTTGTGACAGGGGAATCTTATATTAGGTTGTAAACTAACCCAGAGGTGTAATGGTCTTGCTGGTGATGATTTGGGGAGGAAATAGATGTAAATCTAGGTCGTGTGTTTCCTGTTTGAATGTTGTCCATGACGACACCATGCTGATTAAGTGGCGATGCCTGTGTGTGTGTGTGTGTGTGTGTGTGTGTGTGTGTGTGTGTGTGTGTGTGTGTTTAGCGTTATTATTTTCACACAGATGCTCAGTCAGACTCATTTCATCAACATTCACACCTCAAAGTACAACTTTTTGAGACTTTTTTATATTTTGATTATTTTTAATTAAATAATTTATTATTGTTATTGTTATTATTTTTATTATTATAGTTATTATTATTATGTTTTACTATGTGTGACAGGCATGGGCATAAGTCCATGAATACTGGGATGCATCCAACGATTTACCTGTGCCCCTGTCCATAGGGTTATTGGTTGTGTCAAGAAGGGCACCTGA
Source organism: Lampris megalopsis (assembly GCA_022114975.2). Taxonomy (NCBI): domain Eukaryota; kingdom Metazoa; phylum Chordata; class Actinopteri; order Lampriformes; family Lampridae; genus Lampris; species Lampris megalopsis. The sequence goes on from JAJHIY020000986.1 coordinate 110,489, forward strand.
AGTAAAATTTTGCCAAATCATAATGCGAATTGACAAGACCAAGAATGACATACTGGGTTGGTTGAGGTCTGGGTTAACAATGACCGCCACTGGTGCTCTGCCCTCAGGGTACTAATGGAAACTATGCGCCTGTTGGGGAATGTAGGAAAAGACGGAGGAGAGGAGGGGTACAAGCAAGATAGAAAAGAGAAGAGAAGACTGAAGAAGAAATACTTTAGAATGGCCACATTTAATGTTGGGATAATGACAAGCAGAGGGAGAGAACTAGCAGACATGATGAACAGGAGAAGAATACAAGTGATGTGTGTTCAGGAGACAAAGTGGAAAGGAAGCAAGGCAAGAGAGATTGGAGGCGATTATAAGATATACAACCATGTGACAGACAGTAAAAGGGAATAATCCTAGACAGAGAGCTTCAACAGAAAGTCATAGAAGTAAAGACGGACTCACATAGGCTGATTTGGATGAGGTTGGATTTGTATGGACCACTACTACTACTACTTTCGGCTGTTCCCGTTAGAGGTCGCCACAGAAGATCATCCGTTTTCATCTCTTCCTGAGGTTGGATTTGTATGGACATTTGGCAGATAAGTTCGTATGCACCACAGGTGGGTTGCAATGAGGAAGAAAAGGTGAATTTCTGGAGGCAACTAGACAATGTAATGGCAGGCATACCGGGGACGAAGAGTTTTTATTGGAGCAGACTTGAATGGACACGTGGAAGAAGGAAATAATGGTGATGAGGATCCATTCACCCATCCATTATCCAAACCACTTGCTGTCAGGATCGTGGGGATGCTGGAAGAAGCTGGATCACCCGGAGGAAACCCATGCAGACACAGGGAGAACATGTAAACTCCACACAGAGGACAAACCGGGACGACCCCAAGGTTGGACTACCCCAGGGCTCGAACCCAGGACCTTCTTGCTATGAGGCGACTGCACTAACCACTGCGCCACTGTGCTGCTGGCGATGAGGATGTCATGGGAAAATTCAGGTTTGCAATGGGAAATGTAGGTGGAGAGTCGGTAGTTGATTTTGCTACAAGGACTGATATGGCTATTGGTAATACATATTTCAAAAGGAGGGACGATCAGACAGGAACCTACACAAGTGGAGGCAGAACGATGCAGATAGACTACAGTTTATGCAGAAAGTAGGATGGAATGGATAGTATTTGAGGGAAGCTGTAAATTTTAAATTAATACCAAGCGAGTGTATAACAAAACAACTCAGACCACTGACATGCCAAATAAAGACAAGAAGCGTAGTCAGAGTACCAAGACCAGCAGCATGGAAGATTCAATGGTGGAAGCTGAAAGAGGAGAAAGCTTTCGGATGAACTTAAGAGAGCTGTTGGGAGATAGATTACCGCTAGATTGGGATAGAACAGCGTAAGAACTAAGGGGAGAAGGCAGGTGAGCGCTAGGAGAATCTCAAGTGGGTAAAAAGAAGGGACAGGAAAGTTGGTAGGCGGAAGAAGTGCAGCACTTACATAAAGAAGAAAAAATTGGCCAAAATGAAGCTGGACAAAAATGAGAATGAGCAAAACGAGTGAATACAAGAAGGCTAAGAAAGAAACTAAGAGAGTGGTAGTGACAGCAAGGGCTAGAGCATACAATGACCTGTACAAAAGACTAGATACAAAGGAAGGAGAGAAGGCTATATATAGAATAGCCAAACAGAGAGACAGAGCAAGCAAGGATGTTGAACAAGTAAAACTGATCAAGGACGCAGATGGAAGAGTACTGTCAAAAGATAAGGATATTTTACAGAGATGGGGGGATTATTTCAGTCACCAAATGAATGAAGAGAATTACAGAGAAAGAGGGACAGATGAACCACCAAGGAACAATGAGGACGTGGGAGAGATTGCAAGGGATGAGGTGATAAAAGCATTGCAACGAATCAAAAAATGGAAAAGCTGTGGGACCAGACAATATACCAGCAGAAGTTTGGAAATATTTAGGCAATACTGGCATAGAGTTTCTGACTAAACTCTTCAACAACATAATACAGACTGGGAAAATGCCAGATGAATGGAGAAAGAGCATATTGGTACTACTTTACAAGAAAAAAGGTGATGCTCAAAGTTGCAACAACTACAGAGGGATACAATTGATGGGACACAAATTAAGTTATGGGAGAGAGTGATTGAAGTGAGACTTAGGAAGGAAGTGATTATAGAGAAAGAACGATTTGGATTCTTGCCTGGAAGAAGTACCACATGTGCGATATTTGTACTTAGGACCTTAGCTGAAAAATACATTGAAGGACGGAAAGAAATGCACTACGCATTTATTGATTTCGAGAAGGCATATGACAGAGTACCGAGAGAAGAGTTGTGGTATTGCCTGAGAGCGAAGGGAGTGGCAGAAAATTACATCAGCATAATTCAGGACATGTACATAGACTGTAAGACCGTAATTCAATGTGCAGTGGGAACAACATGCAAGTTTGAGGTAAAGCTATGACTGCATCGAGGAATGGCATTGAGCCCTTTCCTGTTTATGATACTGATGGACAGCCTGACAGAACATCTTAAGAAAGAGCCATAATGGAGCATGGTGTTTGCTGATGACATTGTTCTAGCAAACAAGTACAAGGACAGGTTGGAGAGAGATATTGAAGATTGGAGAGAAGCGCTGGAGATTAGAGGACTAAAGATCAGCAGAACAATGACTGAGTACCTGTGTATAAATAAGCAAGTAGAAAGTCCTGAATTGACTTTAGGAGGAGAAGATGTCCCAGAAGTTAACGAATTCAAGTACAAGCTCGACGTTACAGACAGAAGGCAGTGGTAACAAGGAAGTCAAAAAAGGACACCATCTGGGTGGAATTCATAGAGAAAGGTGGCTGGAGTACTTTGTCACAAAGGAATGCCATTGAGGGTAAAGGGCAAGGTATACAAGTCAATGGTTAGGCCTGCCATGTTCTATGGTATGGAAGCAGTGACAACAACAGAGAGGCCAGAATCTACATTACAGGTAACAGAGATGAACATGCTGCGTTGGTCCTTGGGAGTGACTAGAAAAGACCGGAAGAGAAACGAAGAAGTGAGAGCTACATTCAATATCAGAGGAATGGATGAGAAGTTGAGAGAGACAAGATTGAGATGGTTTGGACATGTACAGAGAGGAGGCAAAGACATAGGAAAGAAGGTATTGAAATTGGAAATACCTGGCAAAAGAATAAGAGGAAGACCAAGGAAAAGATGGAGAGACCAGACAGAGGAGGAAATGAGGAGGGTTGGACTGGGGCAGAGGGATTGCGCCAGACAGAAAGCTATGGAGGGCAAAAATTTGCTGTGGCGGCCCTTGAGAAACAGGGAACAAGCCAAAAGAAGAAGATTATGTTTTACTTTAAAAGTACTTGCTATTCGGTCCGCGGTGGTGTAGCGGTCTAAGCATCGGCTTTGTGTCGATGCAGTTGCCCGCTGGGGACCGGGGTTCGCACCCCAGTCTCGTCAGATCCGACCGACTATGGCCGGACTCGATGAAGCAGCAATAATTGGCAACACTGTCTTTGGGAGGGGGGCGGAGCCGGCTTGTGTTCGTCACATGAACGCGTCTCTGTGTGTCGGAAAAAGCAGTGGTTCGGCCTGGATTCGCCTTGTCACGAAAGTGGCGAGGCGTCTCCTTCGAGACTGCCGGCCGGAGAGATGCAGTTGGTGAACGCATGCAGTACAAGGAAGGGTGTTTGAACTAAAATAGGGATCGATTGGCCACTAAATTGGGAGAAAAGAGGGAAAAATCAGAAATAAATAAAAAAGAAAAAGAAAAAAGTACTTGGTATTCTATACCAATACTCACATGAAACAAAACCCCTTCCAGATAATGGACCAGCAACATATTATAAACTTGACAGTTCAGATAAGAAGCTTGTTGGTAGTGATAGACAAGCACTGGTAATAAGACAGACAGAAAGGAAGCGGTGTTGTAGAGAAGAAAGTGATGGCACATAAACAAAGTGGTGGTAGGCAGACAGAATGTGATGGAAGACACAGGAAGTGGATTTTAGTAAAGCAGATTGAGAATATTTACCATCTGAACTTGGTGCTCAGCTCCACAAATGAATCTTGTTGTTACTGCATGCACACATATGCAAACATGCTCACAAACACTCGTGTACACACAGTTTTACACCTGGCTGGCCTAACATTCTTCATTACTACAGAGAGGGTGTGAAATAGTCTTATGTGTGTCAGAAGGGGGAGAGGCAGAGATATTGGCTAGTTTGCATGTAGAGCGTGTATGATCTGTCACGCCTGAACACACAAGCATTTACAGGTGAAGAGAATGAGTGAGGTAGAGAGGGGGAGAGAGAGAGAGAGAGAGAGAGCGAGAGAGAGTGTGTGTGTGTGTGTGTGTGTGTGTGTGTGCGCCATGAAGCAATGCTTCTATGCTCCGACATGTTCACTAAAAAGGTGTTAACCCTCTTAAACACACACATACACACACACACACACACACACACACACAGTGCAGCTCATAATGAATGCTTCACTGGTG
>JAJHIY020000986.1:117500-172500 GCA_022114975.2 Lampris megalopsis
TCATTGTTGTTTTTATTGTTGTTTTTGTTATTATTATTATTACCACTATAAAATGAGCAGAACCAAATGGCAAGAGGCAAGCAATGTTTCTGCAACTCTGCAAATACATCCCACCTCCTCTCGATTAAGTTAACCACTTTAAAATGAAAAAGTCAATCTTTTAATCTACTCTCAGACAGAGGACATGGATGTAATTCATAGATTTATTTGTCATTAAGTGATATTTGTTTAAAAAGGAGTTTAAAGTAAGACTGAAATATTCTGTGTAAGAATGCAGAATATTTCTAAAGGTTGTGGTTTATTGCCATCTCTACATAATAAGAACAGAGCCATCCCTGGGCTGTTTTCCAAATGGAATTGTTTGGGTGGCTCATGTTTTTCCTGAACTTTTGCATGAAGAGTTTGATTTGTACACCGGTAGTCTCTTCAGAGAGTTTTCATTATTTTTTTTTATTGATGTGGACATCTTGTTGTAGATAAAGTACTGGTTTTTAGTCTGCCTCTCCCTATTCACATTTAGAAAATGGATATAAAAATGGGTGTAGATGTTGAGGACAGTGATGATGTTGTCCCTCTATAAAAGACATAAAGGGGAGCAGATGTAGTGGACAATGATGGTGGTGTCCATGTATAAAGGATATAAGGGTGTAGCTGTGGAGGACGGTGATGGTGGTGTCCATGTATAAAGGATATAAAGGAGTGTAGATGTAGTGGACAATGATGGTGGGGTCAATATATAAAGGATATAAACGTGTAGATGTAGTGGACAATGATGGTGGTGTCTGTATAAAGGATATAAAGGGGTGTAGATGTAGTGGACAGTGATGGTGGGGTCCATGTATCAAGGATATAAAGGGGGGTAGATGTAGTGGACAATGATGGTGGGGTCCATGTATAAAGGATATAAAGGTATAGATGTGGAGAACAGTGATGGTGAGGTCCATGTATAAAGGATATAAAGGGGTGTAGATGTGGAGAACAGTGATGGTGGTGTCCATGTATAAAGGATATAAAGGGGTGTAGATGTGGAGAACAGTGATGGTGGTGTCCATCCATACATCAGCCGCTCCACATTGCAGCTCCAGCAGCAGAACAGAGAGGAGTATATAGGATGCCAAGCTGTTGTCTTTGCGTATACTACATACTCGGCTAGGGCTGGGCGGTACATCGGTTTTTTACGTTATATCGATATATTTTAAAACAAGATATAGGATGAGACAACACAGTTTATATCGATATAGTTTGATGTTGTGTTAAAATACATAACCCGTTTCTTAACACTAGAAAGACCGGGACTTCACTCCTACCCAAAACGACCATGGGCCGTCAAAATGACCGCCGGTTTTGGAACTCAATATTACGGGAGCAGCCGAAAGTAGTAGTAGTAGATTCTGTCAAGATAAATGCCCAGTTGAGATATTAATGCATCGCATATGTTAGTATGTCTGTTAGAAAACGATTGACACAAAAATTAACATTTTAACAACTATAATACTGTTTTATACAATGAGACATGGTCGAAATTGAATAGCAAAATTGAAAAAGTGAAAATATTACCTGAAAAACAAAACGTAAAACACATATTGCTAATCTAACAAACGTAACAAGGCATATAAAACGTGAAATGTTAAAAAAACAAAAAAACAAAAAAAGAACTGAAAATAAATATTGAAACAGTACCAAAAGACGAACGGAACTTAGAAACTACTAGAACGACTCCGGGCGGTCATTTTGACCGCTACGGTTTTTAGACTCTGTATTCTGTCAAGATAAATACCCAGTTGAGATATTAACGCATTACATATGTTAGTATGTCAGTTAAGAAACTAACTGACACCAAAATTAATATTTGAACAACTTTAATACTATTTTTCAAACAATTTAAAACGGCCGCTGTCCAGCGCCTGTAAATACTGCAACGTCTCGGTGGTAGTCATGGTGCATCTGAAACGGCGTCTGTACCCAGACATGTTGGCAACAATAAAAATAAAAAAGATGTGTATATTCCCTGGGGTGTGTTTAGCATGGCGCATCAAACGTTTGAATGCTGAGGTTCTGTGAGAACCTCTCACTTGGATACACTTCCAGGGAAATGCTATGCCAGGACCCATGAGCTATTTTCTGGGATTTTGAACTGCGAACCCTTTCAGAACAAGGGCAATAACTTAAGGCTATAGCTAACTTCTCCGCTCGTCACTCTCCTAACTGATGGTTAAAATACCATCACAAAGTGAGTTTCACCTGCACTAACCTACTCTGTGTGTGTGTGTGTGTGTGTGTGTGTGTGTGTGTGTGTGTGTGTGTGTGTGTGTGAGTGTGAATAGTCACAAGGGACCTTACCGTTAGCTTGTAAACTAACTAAGGTTTAGTTCTGCTGCTGTTGGAAACTCAGGGAGGAAGTGGATGTAAATTGAGGTCATGTGTTTCCTGTTTGAATGTTGTGCTTACTGACACTGTGCTGATTACCTGGTGGTCCACAGCGCCCTTGTGTGTGTGTGTGTGTGTGTGTGTGTGTGTGCGTGTGCGTGTGCGTGTGCGTGCGTGCGTGCGTGCGTGCGTGCGTGCGTGCGTGCGTGTGTTAATGTACTAAATTCCATTCAGGGAGATTGATGAGAGACAAAAAGTAAAGTCTTCAAGAGAAAAGAAATGAAACACAAAATCCATCATTCTCATGAGGAGACAAATGAGAAAATGGTTGGATTTGGTTATTTTGTATTCAGTAATACTTAGAAAGATCTGCATCTAAGTAGACTGACTGCGGGGGCGTCCGGGTAGCGTAGTGGTCTATTCCGTTTCCTACCAACACGGGGATCGCTGGTTCGAATCCCCGTGTTACCTCCTGCTTGGTCGGGCGTCCCTACAGACACAATTGGCCGTGTCTGCGGGTGGGAAGCCAGATGTGGGTATGTGTCCTGGTCGCTGCACTAGCGCCTCCTCTGGTCAGTCGGGGTGCGTCTTCAGGGGGGAGGGGGAACTGGGGGGAATAGTGTGATCCTCCCACGCGCTACGTCCCCCTGGCAAAACTCCTCACTGCCAGGTGAAAAGAAGCGGCTGGCGACTCCACATGTATCGAAGGAGGCATGTGGTAGTGTGCAGCCCTCCCCGGATCGGTAGAGGGGGTGGAGCAGTGATCAGGGTGGCTTGGAAGAGTGGAGTAATTGGCCAGATACAATTGGGGAGAAAAAGAGGGGGAAAAAGCCCCCCCCCCAAAAAAAAGTAGACAGACTGCAGCATCCTTTCATTAAAAGCCAATAAAAAGTTACCACCCTTTTCTCTTAGTTTTTCTCGTATGCAGTTCCTCCCTGAGAATATTCTGGAATATTAAACCCAAATCTTTGCACTTTCCTGTCAGGCAATAAGACGTTCGAACAGGAGGGAAGAAGGATAGAGAGAGAGCAGGAGAAAGTTAATACTGGGAGCAGACGTCTACGTGGCGACTGAGATGACATTGAGACAACTCGTGCCAGGTTTCATTAGAGAGGTCGCCGAGGTGGCGAGGGATGAGAGAACCTCTGCACATGAAAGAGGGGCGCCATCTCTGAGGAGGAGAGGAGAGAGATGATCCCACCTCCTCCTCTTCCTCTCTTCTCTTGGTCCTTCAATATCCCCTCTGCTCTGCTCCTTCGTTCAAAGCACTGCCGTGCGCACATACACTCAATGAGTACACACACGAACATATGAACACAAACCACACATACATGCTCACACTTACACAATCACGTTCGCCTCAGGACCAAGGAAACGGGAAGAAATTCCAACACGTTTTCTCTTCCAAAAGTGTGTGTGTGTGTGTGTGTGTGTGTGTGTGTGTGTGTGTGTGTGTGTGTGTGTGTGTGTGTCCATCCGTCCATCCCTCCCTCCCTCCCCAGGCCTAAGCCAGTAGTTTGATGGGAGAAAAAAAATACATTGATTATGATTTCTTTTAATTTTTTGTAATTTCAATTTTTTTCTTCATACTGGAAATGTAATAATTTTTATTTCTTCATTGAAGGTCTATGAAGTTCGACGACTTCACGTTCAAATAGTTCCACACATCCCAAACTCTTCCTATTGGTTCAGTAATCTGTGAGTGACAGTGACATTAGCCAACCGTATCGACTTACAGAGAGCCGCTATGAGAAGCTTTGTAAATAATAGCTACACTATAATCCTCCACTTACCTGTGTGTGTGTGTGTTTGTATTTGTGTATGTGTGTGTGTGTGTGTGTGTGTGTGTGTGGTTGGGTGTTCGTAAGTACGTTTTCAGGTGCGTTACTGCACATATATGTGTTTTTTTTTTATTGTGTATATGTTTTCAGTTTGGGTGGGAGGGGGGATTTGTGGTGTGTGTGCTTTTGCGTGTGGCGGTGTGAGTTTCACTGTGCTTTGTGTTTGTGGATTGTTCGTGTGTGTGTGTGCGTGTGTGTGTGTGTATTGAGGATTAGAGAGTAGAGCTGATCCCTCTCAACACTATCACTATTTATCCTGTCGACCCATAGACTTACACACACTCACATACACAGCGGTGTCGGTCATGCTCCGAGTCTCTCCTCTTTCACGCTCCGTGGCTTTAACAGGAAATAGCCCGGCTCAGTTACCGGGCGGATTAGTGACCCTGTCCCATTTTTTAGCTGCAGGCGGCCGGCCACGTCCCATTTCTCATCCTGGGCAGCTCCACACGATCGCAGACACTACTATTGTCTGCTCTGTACAGCTGTATCAGTCCAATGGATCAGTTCTACTGTGTGTGTGGGTGTGTGTGTGCATGGGTTTGCATGCTGCATACATGCAGCGAGAGGGAGATAGACAAAGGTAGACAGAGACAAAAAGAGCAATGATTCAGGAAGACAGAGAGACAAAATGTTTAATCTTTCTCAGACTCACTTGTACATATGCATTAGTGAAAATGAATGATCATTTGCCATTGGAAAAAAAGGTTTTTGTGCCCTGCCTATAGGGCCGAAAATGGAAATATCAAAAGATCAAACAGCCATGTCCAGGATTTCCAGGATGAGGAAGAGTGTGAGAGAAATATGTAAGGAAGAACAGGACTGTGCTGGATGCTGAACCAAGGTTTAATCAAAGTGATCGCAACATAAAAACTTTGGTAATGGGTTACATCAGTCCTTCATTTATCTTATTACATTAGGGAAACAGAAATAAATGGATTTGACAATAGCAGAGATTCATTTGCTGCTTGGAACAGATGACAGTGGATAATTGTTAGAATAATTAGTTTTTGTTTTACAAAGAAGGTGTTCCTCTAGGGCAATCACAGCCTCTGCAAAACTAAAGGGAAAAAAATCATCTTTAAAAATGTTTTGGCTTTATATATTTTCCTGGTAACAAGTTGACTAATACGTGGAATAGAATCACTCTCATAGCAACCAACACAAGTCTTCTAAATGTAATTCACCAATCCAGTAATTAAGCCAAACACCAGAGGAAATGATTTATGGGACAGTTCAGGTGTTGCATTCAGCATGAGTCTACATTGCGTGAAACAAAAGATTAAATCCCTCGATATTAATGGGACAAAAGGAGAAATCACTTTGCAGTATAAATGGAATAAACACCGAGTTTAAAAGAAAAATCATTCTTGGTTGAAGGGTTTGTTTTGGGAGGAGAATTCTGAACGATGTTTGACCCTGACCAGTAGAACAGAACCTCTCTACCCTCCAGTAAGGGGATATCCCCATCCATTGTTGCCCGCTCACTGGAAGACTACCATAACTACCTCTTACTTGAGGATAAGCACGTCCAGAAAGATCATCCCTCATCAAAGGTGGGTTGACGTCACTTGGACGTTAAGGCCCGAAGACAGTCCCTCGGCCCCGAGTAGGGCTGTTTGGTAGTCTGTTTTGGCAGCTTTGAGGGTTTTGGTTGCCATGATGGTTTCTGTTACCTTGATGGTTTTGGTAGCCCCGAGAGTTCTGGTTGCTTTGAGAAATATTGTAGTACTGAGTTGAGTTGCCTTGATGGTTTTGGTTCAGGGAGTTGTGCATCAGCAGGGTTAGGTTCTCTGAAACACACTGGGGTGTAACGTTTCCCCGAGTGGAACAGCTAATGCATTTGTCTTGTTGTGGGTTGGGAAGTCTGTCACAGCGAAATATGTTGGCAAGACCAAGTATTTGGCCATTTTTGACTCGAGAATTCCCCAAGTTTAGGAGGGAATTCCTTTGGTTCTCCTCTGATGGACTCACCAATTATGGGCTTGAAGATGTTAGCAAATGCAAAGGTATAATCTTGCGATCCCTGAATTATATTGAGTTTGTGGAGTTTGTATGTTCTCCCTGTGTCTTTTTGGGTTTCCTCCAAGAGCTCTGGTTGCCTCCCACCATCAAAAAGACTTGCATACTCCTGTCTGTGCACTAGGGCTTGACCCAAATATTTGGCTATCCAGATATTGGTTCGTTGGGTAGGTATTCAGTTTTTAATTTTGGGATTCAGATAGTCTTTTTTGTTGTTGTTGCTAAATTTAGACAATATCAATAAAGATGAACTGCAAAAATACATTCTGTTGGCACATTCTTGTACTATGTACTTTTTAATTGCACTTTTAAAATGTGGAAATGTATACCATCTCAGCTTGGGCATGTGACATCCCTCTCACTCACAGCAGTGACGTCATGGTTCAGTTCACATTGGCTGTTAAAGGGAAGACAAAACGCCAGAAGAGCTCAGCTGTGCCGCTGTTATTATAAATGTACTACCTTGTTCTATTTATTACAGTTCGTTTGTTTACTTGTTCTTCTTCTTTGGGGGGGATTCCCCCCCTCTTTTTTTCCCTAATTGTATTTGGCCAATTACCCTATTTTCCGAGCCATCCTGGTTGCTGCTCTACCCCCTCTGCTGAGCCGGGGAGGGCTGCAGACTACCACATGCCTCCTCTGATACGTGTGGAGTCGCCAGCCGCTTCTTTTCACTTGACAGTGAGGAGTTTTGTGCGGGGAAGTAGTGTGTGGGCGGATCACGCTATTCCCCTCAGTTCCCCGTCCCCCCTGAACAGGTGCCCTAACCGGGCAGAGGAGGCGCTAGTGCATCGGCCAGAACACAGATCCACAACCGGCTTCCCACCCGCAGATATGGTCAGTTGTGTCTGCAGGGATGCCTGACCAAGCCGGAGGTAACGTGATGATTCGAACCACCGATCACCGCGTGGTAGGCAATAGAATAGACCGCCACGCCAACCGGATGCCCTGTTTTTTGTTTTTTACTGTGTTGGTAATTGGTAAAAAATAATAATTGTATTTCTGAGTGATTTGTGATTTCTTTGTCAGAAAAATTTCGGAGTATTACGTACATACACTGTTAGGCCTTCTGTTATGGCTATCTCATTATGTTATCACAGAGTTATGGGTGTTTTGTATCTGTTTGACTCTTCTTAGTTTCAAGTTGTAAAAACTTATAGACTTAGGCTAATAGCTGACTGAAATCTGGAGCTGGAGTTGGTCTCCGCATTGTCTCGGATTCAGAGCCTGTTATTATGAGCATTTATTTAGGTCTATTCATGATAAGAAAAAAATGTAGGATAGGAACTCATTCAACCAAATCCCTTGCAATTACAAACATGCATCAAATATACCAAATCTTTTGGAAAATGTTTTTTATTAACACATAACAACACAAACAACAATACTGTAGAACAACAGAATCCTTAACAGTAAATGCCTTTTATTAAATTGAAAGACATATTGCACTGCTATGCCGTCCATCTCAGCTGAGAACGGAGAATGTCTGGCTGAGTCCTTTTGAGCCATGCTCCCCGAATCTACAGATTTTCGCTGTTGATTATGACTGAAGCGCCGGAGCCCAAAAAAAAGCATTTGGGACAGCCCTACTGTGCACCTGACCGAGGCATGGCAAGAAGAACTGGAGTTGGTCCCTGGGTGCTGCATGGCGGCTGCCCACTGCTCCTAGCTCCAACAGTGTGTTTCGGGATCGGTTAAATGAAGAGCATGAATTTCCCCATAGGGATTAATAAAGTACAACTTAATCTTAATACCTGACTCTTTGAAAATGTGTGGAAATGACCAAGGGACATTTTGTTTGTCTGTGTTTAGACCGAGTATTACCCAGAACATGAAGTTGATTTTCTTTGGAACTTGACAAGAAAGAATGTACTAAAATCCATGAATTTAATAATGAAATGTAGGCCTGGGTCAGTCATGCCATTGTTTTAATTGGGTCCATATCCCTAAAGGTGGGCAGACACTGTACGATTTAAACATTCTTGTACGCTAAGTTAACTCACGCTAAACGTTTAAATCGCCTGTTCTGCACCGCCAAAATCTATGATGTCTATGCTCAAACTGCACAGTTCGATCACGCGACATGATGTGGGTGCTTACACTGGGCACCCACGTCAGTGCGAGACTTGTTAGTCTGACTAGTCTGGTAACCAGGGCGCTAGTCACTGTTGTCGTGTTTCTATCCATGTGTTTTCTATTATGCTTGTCCACTACTTTGACAGGAAACATCAGAGGCCACCAATACACAAGTTATCAGTTAGCAAGTGCTGATCCTCAACAAAGAACCTTTACTGTGGTTTTAGATACTCTATGATACATCACATAATCCTAATCCTCACAGTCTGTTGTGAGGCTGGAGGGGGTGAGAGAGAAAGAGAAAGACAGACATAGACCTTTGTCTTTTAACCAAGCCTTTAATGGTCCAATTCTTCTTTCACATCAGGATAACAGCATTAACACAAATACTAATATACATAGTGAAAAACACAACAATCACCCACCACACACAGTAAAAGCAAAAAGATATAGACCTTCCCTTATTTTTTTTCCAGAAATTAAGAAGAAGCACTTGGTTTTCTGCAGTGCACAGCACATCCCCATGTCCCCAAATAGAAATAAATTCTTCCAAGTTTGAACTAAGTTTGAAAAACACGAACTCAATGTTCAGCCGAGCAGCCACTAGACCCCTGAACATGAGTGTAGCATCTGTGGACCCTGTGCCTTTCATTTTGTTCCTTCTGCTAAGCCAAACACTCATTTTTTTCCTGACCTATCAGAAAATTAACCAAGGTGACACGTCTGCACTGTGCTGCCGTGTACTGAGAGAGAGAGAGAGAGACACACACACAGAGAGAGAGAGAGACAGGAGAGAGAGAGAAAGAGAGAGAAAGATGGGGTGGGGGGGCTCATTAGTATCAAGGCCCCAAACAGCAGATCTGGCCTTGAAACAAACTGTTTGGTTTTACATAGTTTAACACTAATGATTTAATTACTTTTCAGTATCAATGTTTAGAATGAATATCCACTCAGTATCAAGGCCGTAAAGGACTGAGTGTCTCTGTTCAAAAGACCTGGCTCCGGGGTGGGGGGGGGTTGAGATCTCTCTCTCTCTCTCTCTCTCTCTCTCTCTCTCTCTCTCTCTCTCTCTCACAACAGTCAAACACACACACGATTGTGTTTTGTAACGTAGTGTTTTAACTTGAATCGACTTCCTAACATAATGTTTCTGTTTTAGTTTAAACGGGTTTGTTGAGAGCTGAAATAAGACAGACAGGCTATATTCCGGGAGGTAGCCCTCATATCCCGATTTCTGCTTCATTTATAATCTTAAAAAACAGGTCACACAAGTCAATTTTGTCATTTCAAATAAAACTGGCTTGATGGAAACAGCGACTGTTGAAAAAAGACCCCATAGTTTGCATCGAAGTATATATTTGTTGAAGTGGACATTTTTTATTATTATTATTATTTGGTAAAAATACATGCTATATGGATTATGATGGAAATGGACTTGCCAATAAACAAAAGGGGGAAAAAATGCGGTTAGAATTTACTTTTTCTTGGACGTGGAAGTATGGATGTATGATGCAGGGCACACCAAACTAGTATCAGGGTTTTATCTGCCTAAAGAGAGCTGATAGAAATGCACCTTAATTTGTTTTGTTTTGTTTTGTTTTGTTTTTTTTTCTCACTTAATTGTTCACATGAAATTCTTTGGAAATTTGGACAGGGTCAGAACTAACAGGCGGCATTTAACACACATTACGTCCATCTCAGCCACCTTTGCTTTTCATAGTAAGTAGTCAACATTTACATTTTCCAACACTCCAATTCAATTTCTGATGGTGTGTGTGTGTGTGTGTGTGTGTGTGTGTGTGTGTGTGTGTGTGTGTGTGTGTGTGTGTGTGTGTGTGTGTTAGTTATCTTTGCATGAGACGAGTTGGGAGGTGTGCACCTGACTAGTCGCCCCCAAGCCTGGCTGAGGGCTCCATCTCTGTAGCGTAGGAGGGCGGCTGGTAACAGCCTGTGTTAAAATCTTTGCTGATCTGCAAGGCGGGTGGATGGCGGTGCAGCTCACCGAGCATAAAATGAAAACAGGACTCCTGAGAAAGAACATCATTGAGTGACAGGATTGATGATGAGTTATAAAACGTGTCTTTCTCTCCGGGAGTGTTTTTCATGGTGAAGCTTAACTGTGAGACAGGAGACGGAGGAGGAGGAGCTCTCAGATCACATGACACGTCAGTACAAGCGCTGAGTTATATGCACACCTTTTCACTTTTTCATGTCCACCCCATCCAGTTCATAGCATGATAGGATATATACATATCCAAACCTCAGGGGAAGGAACTTACACAGTTAGTGAGTAGTTAGGGTGTCAGGGTTTTGCTTAAAGCAGGGCAGACACTGCGAATTAAGTCCGACTTGTAACCCCAATTTGGCTGTCGCCAACTCATTTTATATCCCGGCCAGATTTCCGCCTCATCGGCTGTTGTTTGATATGCAGTTTTGTTTTTGTTTTTTTGGGGGGGGGTTCCCCCTTTTTCTCCCCAATTGTATCTGGCCAATTACCCCACTCTTCCAAGCCGTCCTGGTCACTGCTCCACCCCCTCTACCGATCCGGGGAGGGCTGCACACTACCACATGCCTCCTCCGATACATGTGGAGTCGCCAGCAGCTTCTTTTCACCTGACAGCGAGGAGTTTCGCCAGGGGGACATAGCGCATGGGAAGATCACACTATTCCCCCCAGTTCCCCCTCCCCCCCAAACAGGTGCCCCGACTGACCAGAGGAGGCGCTAGTGCAGCGACCAGGCCACATACCCACATCCGACTTCCCACCCACAGACATGGCCAATTAGGTCTGTAGGAATGCCTGACCAAGCCGGAGGTAACACCGGGATTCGAACCCATGATCCCTGTGTTGGTAGGCAACGTAATAGACCGTTACGCTACCCAGACGCCCCTGACGTGCAGTTTGAGGAGGGTTGCAGTGTCCGATTAATTGCCCAAACAATCAACGATCTGGCTGTCGGATGATCGCATGAATTTCTGGCATGTCAGGAATTCTGGTCGGCTGACTTGCGGTTTTAAGCGGTACTGTGACCTGATTTCTCACAATTCAGTGCAAAGCTACCTGAGTGTGCCTGCACGAGCCCACAATAACAACATGGTGCACAGCATTTTGGAGGATGTGGCCGTATTGTTCAAATAAAACTTTTATTGGAATTTTCAGCTGACCGAACTGTTGGGAGGTTCCGTGTAAACGTTCAGTGTGAGTACCCACGTTGTGGCGTGTCCATGGAACCGTACAGTGTGAGCATAGAAATCATAGGTTTTGGTCACGTGGAACTGGCGATTTAAATGTGTAGTGCAATTTAGTGCAATGTACAAGATCACTTAAATTGTAGTGTCTGCCCAGCTTAAGAGAACTTGGGGTAGAGAACATGAGCCCTCTCCATTATGGAGCTATTCCTCTCTAGATCCACTGCTGTGTGTGTGGATCAGTTCAGTGAAAAATCAAAATATTAAGTTGTGGTGATTTTTACTTTCGCAGCATTTGACCTGAATCGCAGTGCACAGTGATCAGACATTGTGGAGAGGTTGGATGTAGTGATTTCCACATCTTGGAATGTTTGTATTTAAACTGTCTGAACGTTTACCCGGGGAAATATACTCATGTTTTAAACCGCATAGATGGGGCTTTAAATAGAGGGAATTTGTTGCACATTTTCTTTGGTTTATATAAGTTGTCACCTTTTAGTCTTGATGGAAGGGGACAGAGCATCAAAAAATCACATGGAATTGCAATGTTTTGTTGTAATATTGAATCAGGATTCATGTGTCTGAGTGTGTGTGTGTGTGTGTGTGTGCATGTGCATGTGTTTCAGATATGTGTGCCTGTATGTGTTTAATATAAAAGCCACACTCTAACTGTGTTAATTCAGGTCTGAAGTTTGTTTTTGCTCAGGTATATGTGCACATGCATGCATGTTTAGTTTGTGTGTATGCGATGTGAGTTGTCTGAGGTTAACTCAAGCTGCACGGGGCCGCTACCATGGGAGGAGTCAAACATGCTCCCCAGAACACTTGTCTCTCAGCGCCCCTGAATGCCCCCCTCTTCAGAGGAGCTGCTAAAAGAGTAATTGACCTGCTCAGTCCTGATTGGCTGTCGTTGACCCCTGTCGTTCAGGGGGACAGCCGTGATTGGCTGTATGGCAGGAAGCGGAGGCTGAATCCATTACACTCATTAGAAGGCTGAGCGGGAGAGCAAGACCGGGAAGACCAACTAACACACACTTATCATAAGTTATTATGATAGCAATATGACAGGTTAATGTGAGGTAGTCTGCTCTGATAGAGAGCCAGACAAGAGAGATGGTTCTACCACACTCTTCATTATCGCCACGCTCACCTCCGAGACAAACATGTCTCCAACCCACGTCAGTGTGAAGTGACAATTGCAGAGTGCAAATGACGAGGAAAGAGATGAGTTTTACTGAACACTTTTCTGCCCATATCTCCCGTCCTGCACAGGATCCAAAATGAAGTTCTTTTAGACTTGAACTCCTAGATATTAATTAATTAATTAATTAATTAAAAAATTTTTTTTTTAAACCCCCCCAATTGTATCCAGCCAACTACCCCACTCTTCTGAGCTGTCCCGGTTGCTGCTCCACATCCTCTGCTGATCCAGGGAGGGCTGCACACTACCGCATGCCTCCTCCGATACATGTGGAGTCACCAGCCGCTTCTTTTCACCTGACAGTGAGGAGTTTCACCGGGGAGGACGTAGCATGTGGGAAGATCACGCTATTCCCCCCAGTTCCCCCTCCCCCCTGAACAGGCGCCCCGACTGACCAAAGGAGGCACTAGTGCAGCGACCAGGACACATACCCATATTCGGCTCTCCACGGACACGGCCAATTGTGTCTGTAGGGACGCCCGGCCAAGCCGGAGGTAACACGGAGATTCGAACCGCCGATCCCCGTATTGGTAGGCAAAGGAATAGGCTGCCACACCACCCGGACGCCCCAACTTCTCAATATTTAGGCTACATTTGTGCGTACACACACACACACACACACACACACACACACACACACACACACACACACACACATACACACACACAAAGAAAAAACCTTTTCACACATAGTATTACAAACACACACAGAGTTACTGCCACCCATCTACTTCCACCCAGTCTACTGCCACTGCAATTACTTCTGCAGGTACCACTGCTAAAGTGGAACGAAGTCTCATTTCCCCTCAAAGCTACAGACTTGCTCACTTCATTCAGGAGTTGCCTACAAAACTTATTTTCAAGGCTGACTTCATCCGTACATGGTCTTCTAAGCATGACCGTTAAGCTCATGTCCATGTATGCGGTGTTGTCCAGTTAAATCACTATTGGATTTCTCTTCTTGTATTACCTTTAGTGACTGTCCTCTTATAAGCCGTAGTGAGGTAATTTAGGCCATAGACAGTGATTTCAAAGCGGATCTTCACAATTCTGCTTAACCTAACCCTAGATAAAAACATGATGTCTGCGTTAGGTTGCCGAACCAGCAAATAAGAGCAAATATGTAAACTGGCTAAATGCAGGATGGGTAAAATATTTTCAGAAGTGACATACCAGTTAAATCACTTCTAAGTCACATCTGAAAAAGCTTCATTATCCAGTGAGATTTACAATATATGGTTCACAGGACAAAATGGACAGGTACGGAAAAACGAACAGGACACAAAGACTGCTGTAGCTGGTTGCCACAGGTGAGAGAGAAGGACAGAGAGGGACACAAAGAGAAGGACAAATTGAGGGGAGAGAGAGAGAGAGAGAGAGAGAGAGAGAGAGAGAGAGAGAGAGAGAGAGAGAGAGAGAGATAATTGTCAGTGTCAGCTGACCTTTGTGACCCTGGAGTCCTTTAGTTGTTCTGCTTTGGTAATTACCATGGTAACAACATATCATTGCCCAGCAACATGCACAGTTGTATATATGTGCTAATTGACCCTGTGGTTATCTTTGTGTGTGTAAAAGTAATACTTTAAGTAATATTCTAGCTACAGGACTGTCACTGCTTCAAATAATTGGATAAAAATGAATCACACAAACACCCACATAGAGACATACATACTTGCAGACACACACAGAACGCACACACACACACACTTATAAACTATGAGAGCTTAGTAATATTAAACATTGAGAAAAACAGTGGAAAGGCTGTATAAAAGGTTAAATAATTTTGAGAGATTTTCATTTTATTTAGAATGTTGTGTTGTGTGAGGTGAATGTGTAGGCCTATGTAGTTATACATGTATGTTGTAATCAGAATCAGGTTTATGGGCCATGTAGGTTTGCACATTCATGGAATTTGACTCTGGTTTCGTGGCTGTCCCAGTGTACTTAAAATAACAATACGACAACTCAACAATCTTCAGATATATACACAAGGATTGACTGATACAGGGTGAAATATGAGGTGTTAAAGTGCAAAATGATAAACTGTCAGCACTGACAACGTTTGACTGACTGTCGACTAGCAAGGTTGTTAAGTTTCACTGAAATGTGGTCTGCTGAGGATATGTCATTCATATGCTTTGAAAAAAAAGAACACTTTGGAAACAACTGTGGGCGGGCAATGTGATTGCGTAGAACAATTGGTTGGAAAAAATGTGAGATTATGATGGCGTTACTTTTACCCCGCCAATTATGTCCTGGGCCATCCACTGATATGTGGTTGAGCACATGGTTGACACCTGCAACAGCATTGTCACCAGGATGTGGGTTTACCAGCTTGTTGTCCTGGTTTGGACTTCAACAAATGTGATGTCACTATGCTCTTCCAAATATGGACTGGTATGTTATATCTCCCAGACTGGACAGAGGGCTGGTTTAGGTTTAGGGACAATACCTGGTGCATATATCTCAAAGTCTCACCTAGCTGTAAACACATATTTCTACGCTATAGACCAATGCTGAAAATGGAGAAAATTCAAACACAAACCACTCAGGTCTGGAATAATGACTCTTAAAGCTGCAGTAGGTAACATTGAACATTCTAATGCAAATCCTTCTGCCTCTCTCTTGTGCTTCGTATCACTTTGCTAAGTCCTTCCCACCAAATGACCTCTGCATCACTCTCAGGCTGCTTACACTTGTGTACAACCAGGAAATGTCAACTCTTGACTCATGAAACTTGTATCATAGTTGATAGTCTAACCATGTAAAAAAACATTTTTTTCAGCAAATCTCTTAGTTACACCAATATTGTTCACGTGATGCAGCCGTTTCAAGTTGGGCTCAATCCAAGCCCCCCCACCCTAGCCCTAGTTTTCGAGTGCCGTCTACCGGATAGTGGCCCTTCAGAACAGAGCTACATTGAGTAGGGTTTGAAATCTTTCCCTGCGCCGGTAGCCATATTCCATGTTACACTGCCCGAGTTTGCAAAGCATTCTGGGAATTTCTTCTACCATGCCGTTTGGAGACTTCATTGGAAAACGCTCTATTTGGCAGGCCATTTGGAGGGCTCGATGACCACTACCCCTTGATTCCCAAAAGAAACAGGACTCCGTACTCTACGCAGCCGTGTGCAAAATGGAGTGGTAGGGCCAAGGGGGCAATTGGGATTGTTGATTTTTAGGGTTAGGGTTACAACCGCAAGTGACTGGCTGCGCAGGGCCGACACAAATTGATTGTGTACACGCGTGTCTGCATTTGTAAAACAGGTAGTAGAAACGTCCTCTCTCTGAAATGACCTGTGATTGACTAAAATCTTCCATCCCGGGCTAGATTTTTTTTTTGTAGGCTGAATACAGAGCCAAGGGGAAGTGCAGAGTTTTCTCTCAGTCCACTTGACTGTCAATAAGCTGAAAGTTTATTAAGGAATGTTTGCATAATGATGCCCTGAAAAAAATGCCTACCCCAGCTTTAAGGGTCTCCTCGACCTCAGAATTGGGTATGTTTTCCAGATTTGAGGGCATGACCTGAACCTGCTTGATTATTTCATCCTCCTTTCCTTACCTTACACAATGTATGGACATTGTCTTTCCAACAAAATGGGTCAGACATAACTCAGACATGCCCTTGGGGCACGTTGGCACAGCTGCTGCTGCTGTTTTTATACTTCACATTTGTTCTCCAGGCATGGAAGGAGATCATCATCTTTCTGCCCATGAAGCTACATGCCAAAGCTATAAATGTCGTCAGGTCCATGGCACTTGACTCTGTCTTGTGCAAGTGCATGAGGAGGATGGTCAGCTTAAATCTCACTACTATGGGAGTGACTGACTGTATCCATTACAGTTGTTCTACAAGGTCACACAAGAGGTCGGAGAACTCAATCCAAGTTTCCTGAACACAGTGGCCAAGCACTTTGAGTCTTCCCACTCCTATATTAGGATTTCATTCATGGAGTTTTCGTCTGCTTTTAATACAGCACACATCAACACACTGCCGAACCACCTCTAAGATCTACGAGACAACACAACGCTGATTTCATGGATGCAAGATTGTGAAAAGTTTGAAATCCAACAACATGATTTTAAACACACCCAGAGCTGTTTCTTATCACCTCTCTTCTCCTCCATCTACATCTATAAATTAACCTGCAATAACAACTGACTGTGACTCATCAATTATGCTGATGACATGGCCCTGATTGTTCACCTGAGATATATCTATTCAGATATGATTGATAGCCTATATTGTCTCTTCTTGTGTTGAGGTTTTGTTTTGTGTCTTGTTGTGTCATATCATAACATTATGTTGTTTGTTGTCTCATTTCATCTCTTCTCAACATGTTGGATTGGGTCTTGTCTTATTTTGTGTTGTGTCTTGTCGTGTTTTGTCTGTTCGGGTCTTTTCATGTGTCTTGTCTTGCCATGTCATCTCTTGTCTTGTTATGTCTAGTCAGGTCTTGTGTTTTAGTCTTGTGTTTTGTCATGCCTTGCCATGCCTCTCTTTGTCTTTTTGTCTGTCTCTCCCTCTCAGGTCAGATGACCTGCGCTGGTTGTATTGTCTCACCAGAAATAGAGAAGGGAATTCGCTCCTCGTTGTTGCCCTATTTCAATCTTCTTCTCATACTCTCTCTTCACTTCTACTTCCCCTTTGACTTTCCTCATTCTCAGTTTTTGTGGACAGAGAGGAAAAAAAAAGCATCACTCAAGATCTTCCTTCATTAGAAATTCACTGCTAATTATAAAACCTCTTTTCCTATCCTCTCTGCTCCTTCACTCCTCTGCTATCCTCCTCCTTTCCTCTGCTGTCTTTTCTCCTTCGCTCTTCTCCATTCCCCCTCATCTCCCTTTTCCTCTTATCTCATCCCTCTTTCCTCCCCACCACTCCCCCCCCCTCCTCTTCAAGAAGCAGGACAACTCCAGCTCCTACAGGCGGAGCAGGAGAAAAACAGGAAGTGGTGCACCAGGGGCAGATATTTAAAATAAAAGTTAAAACTCTAATAACAGACAGACAGACAGACAGACAGACAGACAGACACATATTGGCTGTAAAATATGGTGGTTGATTGTCACACATTAAGGGAAACCACCTGCAGTGATTGTTTCTGACATATCTCTTCATTTTACAACTTGTTCACTGCTTGTTGTTATTTTTAGTGACAATCTGCTTAAACATGACTTTTTGCTTGTATTTCTACACATGTGATGGATGCGCACACAAAATGACCATTGCCTGACTACACTCACTGTGTGGTGAAGGGTCAGCAAGTAGATCCTCTACTGGCCAGTCACACACACACGGACGCACACAGACACATCAGACTAATTTGCCAGGCTTATGTTCAACATGCACAGGTGCACAGTGAACTCGTCAGTTTTAGGAGAGACTTAACAGATGCTGAAAATTCTTTTACATTGTTTTGAAGAAATAGTTTTAGATCAGAGGAAACATGTTTGAGTATTAATATTCATGTTTACGTTTGTTTTGAATTAGTGTTTTACATGTTTACCTGCAGAATTCCCACTGTTCAACAAAGTTCTGACAAGGGAGGAGAGAATTGTCCTCTGATCACAAGATAACAGACAACCTACACACACACACTGTCTTACACACACACACACACACACACCTAAAAACAATACAAAATGTCTTGCCATTCAGTTTTTTTCTTCATTCTGTCCTTTTACTTAGTATTGCACCTTATTGTTGTCGTTGTTATTATTATTATTAAATATTATCACCATCAAAGCCAGACATGGTGAAAGGTGGGTTTGTCTGATGGCTGCTGTAAACCACTGCACTGCAAACAAAGGAGCTGTTCTCTTCCTCTTTCTCCCCCTCTCGTTCTCTTACTCTTGCCTTTTGCTCTGAACACAGGCAGTCTCTAAGGGCCGAGCGAGCGAGTGAGAGAGAGGGGGGGGGCGGTGAGAGGAGAGAAAAAGGGAAGGTAAAATGTAACAGACGAGTGGAAAAGAAGAGAGGAAGAGATGTGTGAGAGAAAGGAGCGAAATGGAGGAAGAGAAGGTCTTTGTGCGCGCGTGTGCGTACGTGCACATACGTGCAGGCATGCGTGAGTCTGTACAGCAGGCAGACCCAGAGCTCCCCCTTGTGTTCAAGAGTAGCGCTGTTGCCTCACCTCCACCGACAAAAAACAAACTGATTAACTATGATTTCATTCAAGTTCATTGTAGTGTACAAAGTGTTTTACACACTGCAGCACAATGAAAATAACACACAATAAATAAAACACATGATGACAAAACTCTGTAGTTTGAATTAGCAGCTTTACACAGGAAATAACTCCGTGTGTGTGTCTGTGTGTGTGAGTGAGTGTGTGCACGCGCGGGTGTTTTGAGAAGTTTTTTTTTTTTAAATCGACAAAGCTTCAGACTTGGGCCTCCAGAACCAAGAGTACCAGAATGTAAAGGACTGCTGACCTCTGACCTTTGAGGAAGTGCCAGGGTGCTGAAGGCACTGGGTTGTGGCGACTAATGCTTCTACTGGACAGCATCAGTGGCTGCAAACTCATCGGATGCTCTTCTAGTCGTAGCAGTAACACCAGAGTCAGTGTAACAGGAACGTGTTGTCCTTTTCGTCAGGCCACTCTGCTGACCCTTGACCTCTTTGTTAGGGGCTGCCTAATATTGGAGAAAAAAAAAAGTCAAATTTTTGTAATATATATTGTGATATGAAAAAAAATACAGGAATTACCACCAGATGACGTGAATAGTGTTTTCTGGAAATGAGAGTGTAGAAGGGTTGGGGTGATTTTGTATGGGAGTGCATCTGCATAAAAAAAATCAAAATATAATAGAATCACTGAATTGTAGAGATTTTGGTTTTTGTTGAAAAGTGGTGTGTAAGTAACTATGAGGCCATCCTATCGTGAGTCCTGTGAAGTTTTGTGCATGCCTGGCGCACAGCAGGCAGAGAAGGATCAACAGTGGACAAACGCACATCCTGACACGGGTTAGAAATAAATGCTTCAAAATACGCATGGTCCAAAATTCACAATATGTAGTGTGCGCTTCACCAAAATAAAAACGAGCGAGAGAAGCAGAAACAAGCACGGAACCGTCCAGACCCACGGCACCTCTGTGTCCATACATCACTTGGGATCGTGTCCTACTGAACGTCCCTCTCGGGTCGTCCATGAGTGAGTGAGTGATCACAACTCGTGACAGAGACCGCAGTGAAGTTGCACGATGCCGTGGGAAAAAACCACATGGTCTTACAGATAACTGGAAATTTTAAAAATCAACAACTGTTGTTGCTTTTCTCTTTGCAACCGAGTCTTCCTTTCCGGTGTTTTCCTCCTGTTCCTCGCTCATCTTCAGATCGTGGATGACTAGCGGGGCTCTGGTTGTTTGATAAGCTGATCAAGAATGGCTGTGATTGGTGGCTCGCTGTGCATGCGGAGCCTGCATGTCACTCACTCACGCATCCAAGAGCCCTTAAATCACTGTAGTTTGTTACATCAGACTGACTTCTCTTGTAGATGAGTCATGGAAAATGAGATCCGTGAGGGTTTTCCTTTTGTGTCAAGCAGAAAAAAAGTTGTCGCATGAGGTGTTTGTGTGTGCACACGTTGCGATGCTGCTGCTGCTGAAACGATATGTGGTGCAGCTCCACTCATTATTGTCATGTTTGTCATGTATACATGACGTCGTGTCTTTTTGTTTTTTTTGGGTTATTTTCCCCCTTTATCTCCCCAATTGTATCTGACCAATTATCCCACTCTTCCAAGCCGTCCTGGTCGCTGCTCCACCCCCTCTGCCGATCCGGGGACGGCTGCAGACTACCGCATGCCTCCTCCGATACACGTGGAGCCGCCAGCCGCTTCTTTTCACCTGACAGTGAGAAGTTTCACTAGGGGGACGTAGCGCGTGGGGGGGTCACACTATATCCCCCCAGTTCCCCCTCCCCCCTGAACAGGCGCCCCGACTGACCAGAGGAGGTGCTAGTGCAGCGACCAGGACACATACCCACATCTGGCTTCCCACCCGCAGACGTGGCCAGTCATGTCTGTAGGGACGCCCGACCAACCCGGGAGTAACGTGGGGATTCAAACCGCTGATCCCCCTGTTGGTAGCCAACGGAATAGACTGCTACGATACCCGGATGCCCCCTGACCTCATGTCTTAGTTAAACACAGTAGTGTGTTGCTGTAAGCCTCTTAAGAGACAGAAAATTGGAAAATACAGCTGGTAGGCGTGATTTGTGGACTTAAGTGGGTGTGGTTTGTGAGTATATGAGGGTGTGGTTTGTAGGTGTGGTTTGTGAGTATATGAGGGTGTGGTTTGTGCAGTTATTAGGTCCCTGTTAATTTTCTGTAACTGAATGTGATGGTGTTTGTGTTAAATATAACACATAAGTCATGGAACACAAACCAAGATTACAGGGAACGTTGGAACAACAAACCGACCGCTTATCATGTAGTGTGTGTGTGTGTGTATGTGTGTGTGTGTATGTGTGTGTGTGTGTGTGTAAAAAGTGTGTTCTTTGAAAAAAAGAAAAAAGAATCTCGCCTCTGTCAACACCTCAACCCTCCGCTCTCTCTCTCCCTCCGTCTATCCCTCGCTTTCTCTCACCCCCCCCCCCAAGTAAAATGACATTTAGAGCAGCAGGGTGAGAAAAGCAATCTCCCCTTTCTCTCCCTGAAGATCAGAGAGAGAGAGAGACCTATGAGAGAGGGGTGGAGAGAGAGATAGGGAGAGAGAAATAGAGAAATTGTTCCTCCCCTCCAGAAACATTTCCCTGTGATCCGTCCCCTTGTCTGTCCTTGTCTTCTAATGAGCGTGTGTGTGCACGTGTGTGCGTATGAGAGTGTGTGTCAGTCAGTGTGTAGCGTTGAGGGTTGAACTCCCATTCCATATGTTCCATCTATGATACACAAACTCACGGCAAAAAAACAAAAAACATAAATCCATACACATACACGGTGGTGTACGGGCGTGTCAGAACAGGGAACATACGTGTGTGAAGGGGTGTGATTAAAGGGACATTTCACTCCGTTTATTTCTGGACAGACCTGTCCCTCCTCTGCCTTCTGGTCCAGTCTGGTCTGGTATCAGATTATTTAGAAATGTATTGGGTGCTTAGCTGCCCCGTACAGCCACATCCTCCAGCCATTGGCCACTGGGAACAGCCCATTACAACCACTGTCTTTGGTTCCTGGCCACTGGGAGGTGGCCGGAAAAACCATCGTCTTGCTGCCGGCCACGGGGGGTGTTTGGCTTTAATTTCCCTGCTTCTGTTGATAGTTGTTGTTTCTAGTATGTCTCTGTTTTCACTCTATTAAATGTTTGGTTTGTTCTCACGCCACGCTGACCCTCACCATTCAAGCCCTTTTTGTAGAAGTGCCTTGCTCAAAGGAGCCCAGTTAATTGTGGGTCTGGGTACCAACTTCAGACAGGTAGTTTGACCCTGTTTTCTTCCTGTTGTGACAGAATAAAGGGCAGCTGCTGGTGTGTGTGTGTGTGTGTGTGTTACATAGGATATCAGTGTGTATGTTATGAAGATTGTACCTGTTTGTATGTGTAATATGATGCTATCATGTTGTCTGCTCTTTTATAGATGCAGACAGGTGTGTGTGTGTGGGGGGGTAATTAAAGGTGACAGTAGCAGAGTCACTTACGGATGTGTGTGTGTGTGTTTGTGTGTGTGTTTGTGTGTGTGTGTGTGTGTGAGATGGGAACTGGGAATTGAACAGCCGACAGTCTCTTATGAGGCCATATGTCTCCTGATGAAGGCCTGGCTTTCAGCTCTCAACAAAACACTGGAAAACAGCTTCTCAAGTCTATGGGTCCAGGTTCTATGTTGACCTGGAGGTCCAAATGGGCCCCCAGGTGGAGGAAATGCTTAGGAAATGCTTATTAAACCCAGCATAGAGACACACACACACACTCAGCTCAAGGCTTTTATTCCGTGTGTTATGTGTATGATTAAAGGCCAGTACAGGTTTTTTTATATATATTTAATCCCAGATCATCATGTGGTGTGTCCAGTCAAAGCCCTGAACAGAAAGAACTCTTTCACAAAATCAATAGATGTGATCTCTTGGATATCAATACTAATCTATAGATTTTCCACAGTTAAGTGTGAGTCAGTTGGCAGGGCTCCAAGGTCATACCTGCAACCAAAATGTCACGTAAGACTAAACGTTTTCATCGGTCGCACCAGTGTACCTGAAATATAGCAGGTATGTGTGTAACATTATCTGCCCCCACCCCCATTATTTGGAGACATCCTACTGTGTCCTGCTGCTTCCTGCTACTCTGCCTCTGATTGGCTCTGGCCCTGATATTCTTACCCTCACCGTCTCAGTCCTCATGCCTTAACGTAACCAGTCTAATGCTGCAGTCCATTGCAAGTCGGAAGTCGATTGTTCCGGGTTGGTATTCCCGACTTCCAATCTAAGTGCATTCATGTGCATTTGCTCGGGAAGACATGGACCCCTGCAGTAAACTGATGTTTGTATGGGCAGTCATGTTCGATGGAGATCCATGTAGTACATGCAGTACTACAGCAGCTGATGTATTAGAGTTGCACACTTTAAAAGAGACGGGAGGAATAGGCTAGTACCGCATGCTCGCAAACACTTCTTTTTTATTCTCTTTTTTTGTTGTTGAAAATCTCTCCCCCCCGTTTTCTCCCCAATTGTATCTGGCCAATTACCCCACTCTCCCGAGCCTTCCCGGTCACTGCTCCACCCCCTCTGCTGATCCGGGGAGGGCTGCAGACTACCACATGCCTCCTCTGATACATGTGGAGTCGCCAGCCGTTTCTTTTCACCTGACAGTGAGGAGTTTCACCAGGGGGACGTAGCACGTGAGAGGATCACGCTATTCTCCCCCCAGTTCCCCCTCCTCCCCTGAACAGGCGTCCTGACTGACCAGAGGAGGCGCTAGTGCATCGACCAGGACACATACCCACATCCAGCTTCCCACCCGCAGACACGGCCAAATTGTGTTTGTAGGGATGCCCAACCAAGTTGGAGGTAACACGGGGATTCAAACCGGCAGTCCCCGTGTTGGTAGGTAACGGAATAGACAGCTATGCTACCCGGACGCCCCCCTGCAAACACTTCTATCAAGACCAAATCAGCTAAATGGAAACGACAACTACAAAGTTGTTACAGCACATTTGGAGTAAAAAAGGTAATTGTGTTTACTGTTCATTGTGTGTTTATGTCGGCGAACTCAGGATAGGCGCATCTTGCCTGAGTTTCCGACTTGAAATTCCAACTTGAATGACCATCCCATTGCACTTTTCTGTGTCGGATGTTGTTTTTTCCCCCGAGTTCTGAGTACAGTAGATTGCAGCATTACCAACGAAGGGAGTGAGTACCAGCCAATCAGAGGCAGAGTAGGGCGGGTCTTAGCGGAACGTGGGTGCGGTCAAATAAGGCATCTGTATGTGTGAGCCCACGCCCTGTACTCCTCCTCGAGTGACATCACAACATTAAAACCAACCAACCGTTACTTCAATTCACATTTAAACATGTGCTTAAATTGATTATTATGGTGCCAAAAGGCGTGGTGAAAAAGTTTGGGTGCACCTCAATTATGTGCTGCTGCACCTAAAGGAAAAAGTCTGCATACCAGTGCAACCGCTGTAAAAAGTTAGTTAGCCCTGACTGCAATCTATACCGGTTTACATGAATCATGTTAAATTACTCCATACCACTCTATATTACTATACGTGTGTGTGTGTGTGTGTGTGTGTGTGTGTGTGTGTGTGTGTGTGTGTGTGCGTGTGCGTGTGCGCGTGCGCGTGTGTGCATCATCTAAAATATTTTTTTTTAAGACAATGAGATTTGGCGAGATTTTGACCCCGTATTTGAGATTGTTCTGTTTTTGGTAAAAAAAACAAAACATATTAGACCAGTTTTCCTGGTCTCTCCTCCTTCCTCAGTTTTTCTCTCCTTCCTTCATTCTGTAAGTAGGTTAAGCAGTTTTTTCTAAATGAGCAGCAAGCGGGTTTTCACTTAAAACAGCCTTAATAGAGACAAACCAATTTATCTTGGAACAAAGCAGTTATTAGTGTCTTTTGTCTCCGCTGGCGCGCCCTAACCTGCTAATTACTGCTGTGTGAGGTTCAGCTCTTATCTGTGGGCCAGTGAGGGGCCGAGAATTAGTTGTATTGTTCCTTTAACAATCAGCTTTGTTCGGTCCAAGGCTTTTAAAAAACCTCCTCTGAGCTTGTCTTCTCGTCGCCATCTCCTTTGTTGAGCAGTTTGTCATCACCAACACATGTTTGAGCTTCCTCAGTGTGAAGCACTAGTGGACTCTCTCAATGTGTGGTAGGTGTGTATTGTGTGTTTGTGTGTGTGCAGTTGCAGCTGTGTGTCTACAGCATACAGGGCCTAAATTGACCTCTGTTTGTGTGTGTGTGTGTTTGTGTGTGTCTGTGTGTGTACACCGTTGCAGCTGTGTGTCTACAGCATACAGTGCCTATAGTGACCTGTGTGTGTGTGTGTGTGTATGTGTGTGTGAGAGAGAGAGAGAGAGAGAGAGAGAGAGAGAGAGAGAGAGAGAGAGAGAGAGAGAGAGAGAGAGAGAGAGAGAGAGAGCAAGAGCGAGAGAGCGCATGAGAGACAGAAAGACAGAGAGACAGAGAGCGAGACAGAAGGACAGAGAGAGACAGAGCGAATGAGAGAGAGACAGAGAGGCAGAAGAGAGAGAGTGAGAGAGACAGAGAGAGAGAGAGAACAGGAACAAATTCATTTTCTACTCAGGGCTATGAGGGAAGTGAGGATGAGGTGAGTTTAGGGTGAGGCAGGGTGTCACCTACATGTATAGTCTGCTTCATGTAAGGCGAGACTAGGTTAGTGGATACACATCTGAACTATGTGCGAGTGTGAGTTTGTGCCCGAGGCAGTTAATTGGAGCTTACTGAGTGTGTGTGTGTGTGTGTGTGTGTGTGTGTGTGTGTGTGTGTGTGTGTGCGTGTGTAGTGTTTGGCTTGGGGCAGGGGTAAATATCCTCTCCTCTGAGATCTCCTCTCACTCTTCCTCACCTTATTTTTCCCCCCTCCTCACTCAGATCATTAAGGTTTTATCTGCCGTCCGCTCATCTTTAACCTGTTCTCTTCTCCCGTCTCCTCTCCTCTCTTGTCATCCTTCCTCTCATCCGCTCTTTAAACTTTCCGCAGTTCCACTCTGTCTCCACCGGGAGTGTGTGTAGGTGGTGGCAGCCGGGGAATAGGTGTTAAAATGGAAATGTAACTCATCTCATGTTTGAAGAGCGAGAAATGCAGTGGAATGAAATCCGTATTTGTTATTAAAGGTGCTGATTGATTACAAAGACAATTTGGAGCCAGCGGCCTGCAGCTATGTAACCTGCTTTAGCTAGCTTTTGCTTTAATTAAAATACAAGTCGAGATTTATTTTCAGGTATAAATGCATCATGAATATATAGCCACAGACTACACGATGAAGAGTAGTGCTTGTAGATAAAAAAAAAAGCAACTTATGATGGATTTGTATACCTCAACAAGACATTTTCTTTCTCTATCGAAGGAAAAAACAAAGTCAATCATTTCCAACGGAACGTGGAGGAAGGCCCTCCGGGTAGCGTAGTGATTCCATTGCCTACCAACACGGGCATCGCTGGTTCGAATCTCGTGTTACCTCCAGCTTGGTCGGGCATCCCTGCAGACACAATTGACCCTGTGTGTGGGTGGGGAGCCGGATGTGGGTATGTGTCCTGGTCGATCGGGGTTCCTGTTCAGGGGGGAGGGGGGACTGGGGGGAATAGCGTGATCCTCCCGCGCGCTACGCCCCCCTGGCGAAACTCTTCACTGTCAGGTGAAAAAAGAAGTGGCTGGCGACTCCACATGTGTCGGAGGAGGCGTGTGGTAGTCTGCAGCCCTCCCCGGATCGGCAGAGGGGGTGGAGGGTGGAGCAGCGACTGGGACGGCTCAGAAAATAGGGTAATTGGCCAAGTACAATTAGGGAGAAAAACAAATATATATATATATATATATATATATATATATATAGTGTGGGGGTGGGGGGGTATAATATATAATTTATATTAATGATTTTATCCTGGTGTGGAGCTTGCACTGTGATGGAGCAGGATACAGTATGTTGTTGTCTAGTGTTGTAAATACAAGAACGTGAAGTAATGAAAGGAGAGACAGACACACTGACAGAAAGACAAGCAGATGGAAATGCAAGCAGACAAACAGGTAGGTAAGCAGACAGACAAATAGACCAGCAGGCAGGCGGACATTTTGTTTTGAATCGAGAACCGGTCTTTTTAAAACACTTTGCTTAAATCTTTCATTTATTTCTAAATTATTAAAATCCATTTACAGTTTTTTTTGTGAATGTGCCCAAATGACACGGGAGGGGGCAAACCGGAGGACACACACACACACACACACACACACACACACACACACACACACACACACACACACACACACATCCTGACTGCCTCTGATTTACACACTTACACACACATACAAGCACACAAGCATATTGATGCTTTCTAGCACACTTCTCTCACAACCCTCGTAGTGAAGAAGGTAATGAAGTATTCTGATTCTGATTCTGAGTAAACCTGGATGGACAGGATTAAAGAAAGCATAAAGATGGACAGGAGGACAATGAGAGATGGAGAAGACAGAGACAGAGTGACAGACTGATATAGATAGACTGAGAGACTAAAGTCCATATTGCCCGGACTACATGGACATAGTCTGGACTCTGGGATCTCTTGGTTGCCATGGTGATGTCGAGCAACTGTCACTACCGTCAGGCTGTTTCGCCCCTGTCAACTGTCACTGTAGCAACAACAAATCTGGTGTTTACTTGAAGTGTTGTAATGAAGTGATGGTCCATTTCATTTTCCTTTCAACCAACAAACCGGCAAACCATTTTCCCTTTCCCCTCACTTCACCCAGCATCTGGTCGCGGGTGGAGTGTGTGTGTGTGTGTGTGTGTGTGTGTGGGGGGGGGGTCTACTAAATCAAAAATTATGTTCATCTCTTCACCCAGCCATCAGCCCCATTGATTTAGACAACAATATGGCCCAATTTGTGTGTGTGTGTGTGTGTGTGTGTGTGTGTGTGTGTGTGTGTGTGTGTGTGTGTTGGTCAATTACTCCCAGTAACTCGACCAGTGGTTAAGGGGTCATGTAAATCTCTCTCTCTCTCTTGCTCTCTCGCTCTCAATCCTCCCCCACTCCATTTCTCATTAATTCCATTTCCCTTCATGAAAAATCTCCCATATTATTGCCCCCCCCTCCCCTCCCCCTCCCCCTCCCACACACATACACACACTTTTTTTTTTTTGCTGTGTTGGCAGCTCTCCTTGCTGCAGCGACGGCTAGCATAGCACTAGTCACTAGCGCTGCGGCTCTCGCCTTGGGACCCGAGCGCTGAGCTCAAAGCTTCATAAATATTATTCCATGTTTTATTTTCGCTCACTGCTGTTTCTCCTGATTGTTTTCGAGCGCCGGCCTGGGACTTATTGATTGATTTACTTCCCGCCTCGGCAATAATTGTTCACAATCACAACAGAAGCGGACGGGGGGGAAAAAGCCAACAGGCAGCTGGCGGTTGGTGGACGGTAGCTGAGGGCTGTGCTGGGCGACCAGGGATTAGTTTGGTCTGTCGTCATTCCAAAACATTAGCATTTAGAGAGGCAAAGTTTTAGCTTTTAATAACCAAGTTGATCAATGAGCAATTAGAGCTGATTGTTGTGATGTTGTTAGCTGACAAGCCAAGCCAGGCCGATGATGAATTAACATGGAAAGGAAACATAGTGGAGAGAGAGAGAGAGAGAGAGTAGTCAAACTTGACTTAAATTACATAAAATCAAACTTTCCAAACATGTCTCCTATTAATCCATGTCAGGCCTTTGCTGTTGCCCACCTCCATAGGCAGGTCAAAGGTCAGGTACTAGAGGTTGTATGGATGTGTTCCATCCATTATCCAAACCGCTTATCCTGCTCAGGGTCGCGGGGGATGCTGGAGCCTATCTCAGCAGTCATTGGGCGGCAGGTGGGGAGACACCCTGGACAGGCCGCCATTCCATCACAGGACACACACACACACACACACACACACACACACACACACACACACACACACCTAGGGACAATTTAGTACGGCCGATTCACCTGGCCTACATGCCTTTGGACTGTGGGAGGAAACCGGAGCCCCTGGAGGAAACCCACGCAGACGCGGGGAGAACATGCAAACTCCACACAGAGGACGACCCGGGATGACCCCCAAGGTTGGCCTACCCCGGGGCTCGAACCCAGGACCTTCTTGCTGTGAGGCGACTGCGCTAACCACTGCGCTACCGTGCCGCCGAGAACCGAGGTCCTCTGTGAGGATCACAGAGGCTGCGGTGTCTTGCTCATGAAAACTCCAGTAAGAGTGGACGTGTAGTTATGTGGGTAATGTGAACCCGGGTCAGGATAAAAGATGGCCTCTCTCATCACCAACGCCCCCTGCTGTTCCACCACAAAACGTGACCATTAAGCAACTAATAAGGACTGTTATCAACAGAAGGGTGGTCCGATGTAACTTAATGAGAAGAGCAAGGCAGTAATGCCCCCAGGCGTAGGGGGGGGACATCTTGATGGAGTTTCTATGAGTGCTGATGGTTTCATGTCCTGTTTCTGGGATAAAAGTAAACCATATTTGTTACGCTGGCCTTTTAAGACTGAATAGAACAGGATTGTATGGAGTAAAGTAGAACAACAGTGCAGATAAAGGTGAATGGAGCACACACACACACACACACACACAGACAGTCAGTCAATCTTCATCTGCTGGTGTCTGAATTGTCTTCTGTCTGAGTGGCTGTAAACCAGCTGGCTCAGCGATACGTATTGCTCTTAAAGACTCACGCTGGTTTAAATCTCTGCCTCGTCCACCCCCCCATCCTAAAATGACTCTTAAAGACTTACACTCATCTAAATTTCTCTCTCTCTCTTTCCCTCTTTATGCCACATGTCTCCAGCTGACACGTCATTGGCCAACGCTGACATTTTGTTAGAAGTCGTTAAGGGAGGCAGCGCCATAAAACAGAAGAGGCTGACAGAGGGAGCGAGAGAGTTATAGTTCTTATTTAAGGTCTCGATTAACCTTCTTTTCTGTACGACTAATCAATTTTCATGATATGAGCTCCATAAAAAGTCTGCTAAATATTAGATCCTTTAGGCTCAGTGTTAAACACACCACTCATAGGACTGCTGGTGATGCACACACGCGCGCGCACACACACACACACACACACACACACACACACACACAAGCACACACTCATACTCAGGCATGTAGACACACATACACACACAATCACTCAAATGCACATATGGAGTCGCAACAGCAGACACATACATAGGGACACACACATCAACACTCACACAGAACTTCAACACAATGCAACAAGCACATACACACACTGACATATGGGGGGACACATGAACAGATACACAAAGTGCAGAGTCTTGCAGCATTTTGAAATTAATGAAATATTCCACATATGCTTCACTGCTACACACACACACACACACACACACACTCACAGAAAGCATAGGAAGCACACAGGCTGTGTGACAGGCTGCCAGCGGAGGCAGTGGACAGGAGAGAGAGGTCAGGCAGGGTTAACTGACTCTGGGCAGCGTGTCCACTGGGCATATGTGTATGTGTGTGTAAGTGTTGTGTGTAAGTATGTGTGTGTGCTTGTATGTGTTGGTGTTTTCCATGTATGTGCGTGCTTGACTCTTCATTTGTGTTTGTTTGTGCATGTGCTAGCAGACCGGAAGTGATTTGTGGTTAGGCTGAGTGTTTTTCGTACCTGGTCAATACTGTGCTCTTGATTCTGTGAACAGGAATGGACATGGCGGTCATTCTACCTCTCTGATCATTCCAGAGTCCTTCTACATCTGTCTGATTTTCTAGGCCTACTTTACTGCTCTGCATGCTCTCTTGTACTAATGCTGCAGGTTTACCCTGATTCTGTCCCCACTGACATTATTTTACCCCCCCCCCTCCCCCTTTTTCTCCCCAATTGTATCCGGCTAATCAACCCACTTTTCCGAACTGTCCTGGTCGCTGCTCCTCCCGATCCAGGGAGGGCTGCAGACTACCACATGCCTCCTCCGATACATGTGGAGTCGCCAGCTGCTTCTTTTCACCTGACAGTCAGGAGTTTCACCAGGGGGATGTAGCACGTGGGGGGATCGTGCTATTCCCTCTAGTTCCCCCTCCCCTCTGAACAGGCGCCCTGAACGACCAGAGGAGGCGCTAGTGCATCGACCAGGACACATACCCACATCCGGCTTCCCACCCGCAGACACGGCCAATTTTGTTTGTAGAGACGCCCGACCAAGCCGGAGCTAACACGGGGATTTGAACCGGCAATCCCCGTGTTGGTAGGCAACGGAATAGACCACTATGCTACCCGGACGCCCCCAGTGACATTATTTAGTAAAACTATTGATAGTGGCTCAGGTTTTATAGACATTAATTGACTTGAAAAAAAAAAAAGAGTCATCACCTAATGTTCATCACTCAGTATTTGTAAATCCTGAGGATCTGATCAGTCACATAGATCATGATTACATGTCCAAGAGTTTGATGAAAAATCTTCTCTCTTTTTAAAAAAAAAATGATAATAAGTTTTATTTTTAAAGTTTTGCTCGAGTTATAGTTCTTCAGACTGCGTTTTAGGAGCTGTGGGGTTGAACCCGGCAGATCTCCAGGTGGACGGCTTTGACCCCCCGTCCTCGGGCCGACCACAGAGGGCAAAACGCTCATCGAAGAAAAGTCAGAGACATGAAGACAGAGAGAGAGTGTGAGAGAGGGAGATGGAGCGACAGAGAGAGAGCGAGAGCGAGAGAGAGAGTGAGATGGAGAGAGAGAGCGAGAAATCCATTCAGAGACATTAATAAAAGGCCCTGATATGATCAAGCATGAAGTACATTACAAAGGTAATGTGAATGAGAGAGGGGAGCCTGCCGCTCCAGCACAGTGTATATTTTCATTATCAAAAACATTCAGCCATCTCTCTGCCGTTAAACTGCACAGGAATTTATGGAGCTGACTTCTTCAATGTAATGGAAGGATGCCAGGTGTTACTAATGGAGAGGAGATGGAGAGGGAGAGAGATGGAGGGATGAAGGGGGAAAGAGTGGTGAGAGGAGAGCGGAGGTAATAGACTAGATAGCATTAATTTGAACTGATGAAATCCATTGCTAGGTAAGAGGCTTGCTCGCCCTCTCACTGGCTGAGAGAGAGAGAGAGAGGAAGAGCGAGAGAGAGAGAGAGAGAGAGAGAGAGAGAGAGAGAGAGAGAGAGAGAGAGAGAGAGAGAGCTAGAGCTCCCTGATGTGGTTAAGCAGCAGCAGACAGGAGGTCATTTGTTTAAATGTCACTAAAACCACATTAGAGATCTATCTCCCATTCTGACCAGCTCCGCTGAGAACACCCTCGAGAGGACGGCGAAGGTGACTGGTACAGACTAGACTGGTGGATGAGACGAGGTGGTACACGCAAGGTACCAACCACTACATCCCTTACCTGTATCCATGGGTCCGTTTGCTGTGGACCAAAACTCGGCTGGTGTAAATAATGGAATTAAATGATGACTGTTGTGTTTGTTTAAGTGTGTGTGTGTGCATGCACATGTATGTTTGTAAGCATGTTTATTTGTGTGAGTGCATGCACATGCTAATAAATGGGTGTGTGTTTTAGTGTGCATGTGTAATTTTAGTTTATGTTAAAAGTACAAACCCCAATTCCAATGAAGTTGGGATGTTGTGTAAAACGTGAAGAAAAACAGAATACAATGATTTGCAAATCCTTTTCCACCTGTATTCAATTGAATACACTACAAAGACAAGATGTTTAATGTTCAAACTGATAAACTTTATTGTTTTTTGCAAATATTTCCTCATTTTGAATTTGATGCCTGCAACACGTTCCAAAAAAGCTGGGACAGGGGCAACAAAAGACTGGGAAAGTTGAGGAATACTCAAAAAAAACACCTGTTTGGAACATTCCACAGGTGAACAGGTTAATTGGAAACAGGTGAGTGTCATGATTGGGTATAAAAGGAGCATCCGTGAAAGCCTCAGTTGTTGGCAAGCAAGGATGGGGCGAGGTTCACCACTTTGTGAACAACTGCGTGAGCAAATAGTCCAACAGTTTAAGAACAACGTTTCTCAACGTACAATTGCAAGGAATTTAGGGATTTCATCATCTACAGTCCATAATATCATCAAAAGATTCAGAGAATCCGGAGAAATCTCTGCACGTAAGTGGCAAGGCCGAAAACCAACATTGAATGCCCGTGACCTTCGACCCCTCAGGCGGCACTGCATTAAAACCGACATAATTCTGTAAAGGATATTACCACGTGGGCTCAGGAACACTTGGGAAAACCATTGTCAGTTAACACAGTTCATCGCTACATCTACAAGTGCAAGTTAAAACTCTACCACGCAAAGCGAAAGCCATATATCAATAACATCCAGAAACGCCGCCGGCTTCTCTGGCCCGAGTTCATCTGAGATGGACTGACGCAAAGTGGAAAAGTGTGCTGTGGTCTGACGAGTCCACATTTCAAATTGTTTTTGGAAATCATGGACGTCGTGTCCTCCGGGCTAAAGAGGAAAAGGACCATCCAGATTGTTATCAGCGCCAAGTTCAAAAGCCAGCATCTGTGATGGTATGGGGATGTGTTAGTGCCCATGGCATCATGGGTAACTTGCACATCTGTGAAGGCACCATTAATGCTGAAAGGTACATGCAGGTTTTGGAGCAACATATGCTGCCATCCAAGCGACGTCTTTTTCAGGGATGTCCCTGCTTATTTCAGCAAGACAACACCAAGCCACATTCTGCATGTGTTACACCAGCGTGGCTTCGTAGTAAAAGAGTGCAGGTACTAGACTGGCCTGCCTGCAGTCCAGACCTGTCTCCCATTGAAAATGTGTGGCGCATTATGAAGCGCAAAATACGACAATGGAGACCCCGGACTGTTGAGCAACTGAAGTCGTACATCAAGCAAGAATGGGAAAGAATTCCACCGACAAAGCTTCAACAATTAGTGTCCTCAGTTACCAAACGCTTATTGTGTGTTGTTAAAAGGAAAGGTGATGTAACACAGTGGTGAACATGCCCCTGTCCCAGCTTTTTTGGAGCGTGTTGCAGGCATCAAATTCAAAATGAGTGAATATGTGCACGAAAACAATAAAGTTTATCAGTTTGAACATTAGATATCTTGTCTTTGTAGTGTATTCAGGTGAATTTAGGTTGAAAAGGATTTGCAAATCATTGTATTCTGTTTTTATTCACGTTTTACACAACGTCCCAACTTCATTGGAATTGGAGTTTGTACCTGCTTTGAATTCAGCCTGTGAAAACAAGTTCAGGTTTTTTTTGGGGGGGTGTCCTCCCTTTTTCTTCCCAATTGTATCCGACCAATTACCCCACTCTTCCGAGCTGTCCCGGTCTCTGCTCCACCACCTCTGCTGATCCGGGGAGGGCTGCAGACTACCACATGCCTCCTCTGATACATGTGGAGTCGCCAACCACTTCTTTTCACCTGACACTGAGGAGTTTCGCCAGGGCGACGTAGTGCGTGGTAGGATCACGCTACCCCCCCCCCCGAACAGGCGCCCTGACCGACCAGAGGAGGGGCTAGTTCAGCGACCAGGACACATACCCAAATCTGGCTTCCCACCTGCAGACACGGCCAATTGTGTCTGTAGGGACGCCCGGCCAAGCCGGAAGTAACACGAGGATTCGATCTGGCGATCTCCCTGTTGGTGGGTAACGGAATAGACTACCATGCCACCAGACTGCACAAAACTAACATTAGCTCTTATTAGCAAGCTAACATCAGCTAGCTGACCTTACAGTGTCCATTCTGATTGGCTCTACAGTGTGCATATTTGTCACATATTTCCCTTCGAGAAAAGTGTCACCCCACAGTTTGGCCTGGACAGCCACGCTGGGGTAGCAGTCTTTTTTTTTTTTTACTCCGCTTCTGTCAATAGGTTGCAGAAATCGACCCCTGGGAAAGGGTATAACCCTAAAGAAGACTTGACCCTCACCCTCAAAGGATGCTCTTTGTGTTGCCACAAAACCCATAAATCAGTGTAAAGGGAGGCAATTTGTGTTGAACTGCCATATTTCAGTCAACAGTTACACAACCCACAGTTGACAGCAACAATAACTGATGTATTTAAAATCAGTTTCCTCATTGGCAACATGTCACTAACCCTCATTTCACTCTTTTTGCTTGACATCTCAGGGCAGCGCCTAAATCTAACAGACAAAATGACCCAGCTGTTTAAACACTTTCCAAAGAATACACATACTAATACACACAAACTAATGCACACAGTATAACAGACACACTCACAAATCCACACAAACAGAAACACTTAAGACAGACATTCATATACACACACAAACATGGAAATACATTGTGGCTATAGGACCCCCCCCCCACAGACACACACACACACACACACACACACACATACACACAGACAAGTCCACAGACGTGTGCACGCACGCACACCCCTGTCTCCTGTCAGTGTGTGGTCAGGTTGGGGTACTGACCTGGTATTACTGCACTTTTCTGCTTCACTGCAGCCTGGTAATGATGCTCAGTGTGTGTATGTGTGTGTGTGTGTGTGTGTCCTCTTGAAACTAGTTATACTGGCTACTGGCTGAGTGACTGACTGACTGACTGACAGCTACCCACCTTTGTGTGAAAGAGAGAGAGAGAGAGGAGTGGGGGGAGGGGTGATGGACAGTGCGACTGAGAGTGGGAGAGGTGTGGTGAAGTGCGTTTGTGTGCGTGTGTATGTTTGGCGTGTATGTGTGTGTGTGTGTGTGTGTTGACCCGTCTCACTGGTCCTGCCAAGAGTTCAATATCAGCCTCTGACAGCACATGATGAGGGGTCCAAAAGACACTCACACACAAATGCACCCCTCTACACACTCACATACACATGCACACCAAATGATACACATATATAGACATACACAAAAACATGTACACACATATGCGGACTCACAAACATACATGTATATAGTTACATACACATAAATACATACAAACACACATTTCATCAGCTTACTGTGCATGTGTTCACGCACACACACACACACATACGCACACACACACACATACGCACACACACGTGCACACAGTGTGTGTGCATGGTTTAGCGGCAGGCTGTGTAATTAGACATGTAGTTTTAGTTGAGTGAACAAGTTGAGAAGCTAATGATGTTTGTCTGCTGTGCTCCACAAAACAAGAGTTGACTAATTCAATTAACACAAACAGCAGCGCAGCATGCTGGGATATCAGGGCCAAATCAATTTGATCTTATTTCATTTTCTGCTTATGGTCGAAAAAACTGAAAACGTCATCACTTTTAACCCCCCCCCCCCGTCTTTCTCTCTCTTGCTCCTTCACTCCCTCTCCTTTCAGTTCTCCCTCGTTGCAGAAAGCCCAGCCCGTCTGTTAGTTTTGCTGTGTTCTCACCGTGAGGCCGTTACGATATTTACATACGGTCTTCTAAACTGTGTGATGAGGCTTGTCAGTGTTTGAGTTTAAAGACCTGCGCATTTGGTCAAATGAACAGGACTGGTGTCAACTCACCCCTCGTCCCAAATCTTCTCTCATCCTTCTCTATCACTTTTCTGTCATCTGTGGTCATTCTGTCTATGTCTGTATCACTTATCGCATCATGATCCTTCTACACTGCAAAAAATGAAAGCTTAACAAGTGAAAATATCTTGAATTTGGTACAATAAGTCAAATATTGAGTAGACTTATCTTGAATTATCTTATTCAACTTGCAGATAATTTTGCTTATTTCAAGTTTTTTTCTGATTTTAGACAATTTAATCTTGTTTTAAGAAAACAAGATTAACATTTATGTAAAACAAGTTTAAATTGACCAAAATCAAGAAAAAAACTTGAAATAAGCAAAATTATCTGCCAGTTGAATAAGATAATTCAAGATAATTCTACTCAATATTGGACTTACTGTACCAAATACAAGATATTTTCACTTGATAAGATTTCATATTTTGCAGTGTAGAATCTGTTGTGGGTTTTATTTTAGGACTGTGGAAGAGAGCATCCACATCCAAAAGTTAAATTTATCCAGATCTGTAAATAAAAATTAACTTGTATTTATTTGAAGCCCCCCACTGTTGTTTAAAGGCCCCTTCCATGGGCGTCCGGGTTGCGTAGCGGTCTATTCTGTTGGCTACCAACACGGGGATCGCCGGTTCGAATTCCCATATTGCCTCCAGCTTGGTTGGGTGTCCCAACAGACACAATTGGCCGTGTCTGCGGGTGGGAGGCCAGATGCGGGTATGTGTCCTGGTTGCTGCACTAGCGCCTCCTCTGGTCAGTCGGGGCACCTGTTCGGGGGGGGAGGGGGAACTGGGGGAAATAGTGTGATCCTCCCATGGTCTATAGCACTCTGGCGAAACTCCTCACTGTCAGGTGAAAAGAAGCGACTGGCGACTCCACATGTATCGGAGGAGACATGTGGTAGTCTGCAGCCCTCCCCGGATCAGCAGAGGGGGTGGAGCAGAGACCGGGACAGCTGGGAAGAGTTGGATAATTGGCCAGGTATGATTGGGAGAAAAAAAGGGAAACCCCACCTCCCCCCCAAAAAAAGGCCCCTTCCAGTGAAAAATGATTTCAACTCTCATGATTATGAGTAACAGTCATTATGATGCAAACAGTGCCCCCTGTGAATTATCATTGAAGTGTACAACATTTCAGTCTATATGCACCATATGAATTTATGGACTTAGCATTAGAAGTAGCCACGGTTTTCTAATCTGTCCTGAAGCTGCATGACTTGGCTTATGTAGATCCGTCAGTATTTGCTTCCCTCTCACTTCAGTTGCCTCAGTAGAACCCCACAAGTCTGCATTTTCATTGGATATTTGTCCTTCTGTGCATCAAGATATCGTTTACTTAATATGCCGAGGCTGGTAATAGCAATAGTGTATGTAAACTGTGCTGTGTTTTCAATATACACAGGTTACAACTCGCAGTGCTCCACTCCAGTGTTTGACTTTCTGTCTGCCTGTCAATCAAACGTCTGTTGTGGAAAAAATAGGCCCGCCCACACCGCCACCTATGTGGGGGAATTATTGGTGCATGAAATCTGTTTATTCAGTGGAAACACTGGAAAACATGCGTTTTGTTGATTTTGTTGTATATTCAAGGTTTTGTCACTATGATTCTTGAATGAGCTAAAATCGTTGGAAGGAGTCTTTAAATGAGCAGAAATACCTCTACTCTTGCTCATATAGAAGTAGTAGTGTGACATTATATCTACCTAAAGTTTACATGCAGTTCTTTAGTTATATCAACAATCCATCCATCCATTATCCAAACTGCTTTTCCTGCTCTCAGGGTCATGGGGATGCTGGAGCCTATCCCAGCAGTCATTGGGCAGCAGGCGTGGAGACACCCTGGACAGGCCGCCAGGCCATCACAGGGCACTCACACACACAACACACACACACACGCACGCGCGGGCGCACACACACACACACACACACACACACACACACACACACACACACACACACACACACACACCATTCATTCCTATGGACAATTTAGTATGGCCAATTCAAATTCAAATTCAAACTCCACACAGATGACGACTTGGGACGACCCCCAAGGTTGAACTACCCTGGCGCTCAATCCCAGGACCTTCTTGCTATGAGGCAAGAAGGGTCCTGGGTTATATCAACATATCTAGTTAATTCCACAAACAACATATCTGAACTATTTTGACTTTATGGATGTTGGTTACATGGACTAATAATAGATATTGATGTTGGTTATATAAACTAATAATAGACATTGATGTTGGTTATATGGACTAATAATAGATATTGATGTTGGTTATATAGACTAATAATAGATATTCATGTTGGTTATATAGACTAATAATAGGCATTGATGTTGGTTATATAGACTAATAAATATTGATGTTGGTTATATAAACTAATAATAGACATTGATGTTGGTTATATAGACTAATAATAGATATTGATGTTGGTTATATAAACTAATAATAGACATTGATGTTGGTTACATGGACTAATAATAGACATTGATGTTGGTTATATAGACTAATAATAGATATTGATGTTGGTTATATAGACTAATAGGTATTTATGTTGTTATATAGACTAGTTATAGATATTGATGTTGTCCATATAAACTAATAGTAGACATTGATGTTGGTTATATAGACTAATAATAGACATTGATTTTGGTTATATAGAATAATAATTTACATTGATGTTGGTTATGTAGACTA
This sequence comes from Lampris megalopsis, assembly GCA_022114975.2. NCBI lineage: Eukaryota > Metazoa > Chordata > Actinopteri > Lampriformes > Lampridae > Lampris > Lampris megalopsis. The sequence continues at coordinate 156,555 of JAJHIY020000986.1, forward strand.
ATAATAGATATTCATGTTGGTTATATAGACTAATACTAGGTAGTTATGTTGTTACATAGACTATTTATAGATATTGATGTTGGCTATATAAACTAATAGTAGACATCAATGTTGGTTATATAGACTAATAATAGACATTGATTTTGGTTATATAGAATAATAATTTACATTGATGTTGGTTATATAGACTAATAATAGGTATTTATGTTGGTTATATAGACTAGTTATATATATTGATGTTGGCTACATAATCTAATAATAGACATTGATGTTGGTTATATAGACTAATAATAGATATTGATGTTGGTTATATAAACTAATAATAGACATTGATGTTGGTTACATGGACTAATAATAGACATTGATGTTGGTTATATAGACTAATAATAGATATTGATGTTGGTTATATAGACTAATAATAGTATTTATGTTGTTATAGACTAATAATAGATATTTATGTTGGTTATATAGACTAGCTATATATATTGATTTTGGCTATATAAACTAATAGTAGACATTGATGTTGGTTATATAAACTAATAATAGATATTGATGTTGGTTATATAGACTAATAATAGATATTGATTTTGGCTATATAAACTAATAGTAGACATTGATGTTGGTTATATAAACTAATAATAGACATTGATGTTGGTTATATAGACTAATAATAGATATTGATGTTGGTGATATAGACTAATAATAGATATTGATGTTGGTTATATAGACTAATAATATAAATTGGTGTTGGTTATATAGTAGACTAATAATAGATATTGATGTTGGTTATATAGACTAATAATAGACATTGATGTTGGTTATATAGACTAATAATAGATATTGATGTTGGTTATATATAGACTAGTTATAGACATTGATGTTGGTTATATAAACTAATAATAGATATTGATGTTGGTTATATAGACTAATAATAGATATTGATGTTGGTTATATAGACTATTTGTAGATATTGATGTTGTTTATATATACTAATAATATATGTTGATGTTGGTTATATAGGCTAATAATATACATTGGTGTTTGTTATATAGTAGACTAATAATAGATATTGATGTTGGTTATATAGCTAATAATAGATATTGATGTTGGTTATATAGGCTAGTTATAGATATTGATGTTTGTTATATAGGCTAGTTATAGATGTTGATTGCAGTTTTATAGATAGTGAACTCAGTTATGTAGACGTGATTACAGTCAGGGATGTTCGTTGTATCTGAGTCCGTATCCAGCTGTCTTTACAAAGGGACACGCTAGATGAAAGAGTGATGCAGAACACAGATGAAGTTAGTGTTAATATTTCATATCGGGCTGGATAATTCATCCATAAAACACACACAGACACACACAGACACAGACACAGACACAGACACACACACACACACACACACACACACACACACACACACACACACACACACACACACCAGCATAGCACTCATAGCTAACGAGCTCTGTTAGATCCCTGCTAGTGAAAAATTCACATTTTCCAACATCAATGTTTAAAAAGGATTTTATATCTAATGAATTTGGATTTAATTTGGCATGGCACAAAATCCATTTGTACAGTTTTTAATTAAGAATGCAGAGGGTGCAATTAGAGAGTTGGAGCGAGAGAGGGGTCTGCCTTCATCTGCTGTCGGTCCTCCGAGAGACACAGTCTGAAGAATTATCATAATGTTGTTGAGTCACTCACTCTCTCTCTCTCTCTCTCTCTCTCTCTCTCTCTCTCTCTCTCTCTCTCTCTCTCTCTCTCTCTCTCTCTCTCTCTCTCTCTCTCTCTCTCTCTCTCTCTCTCTCTCTCTCTCTCTCACACACACACACACACAGGCATAGCTAAGCTGTTGTTTCAGTTGTGTGTGTTTTAGGTTTGTAGTTGTCTCTATTTAGCGCACTAACACCAAACACATGTCACGCCTCTAACCTACTGCGGCTGTTTAACACATAAACGTGTGTGTGTGTGTGTGTGTGTGTGTGTGTGTTTGGCAGGGATGCACAGGTTAAAGCGGAGAAAGACTGTTGGTTTAAATGTGTGTGTATATATACATACATACATATACATATGTTGTTGTAGTCACTTTGGATAAAAGCATCAGCTAAATGACTGTAATGTAATGTAATACATGTATACATATACATATGTATACATACATATGCATATACACATACATATGCATACACACACACACACACACACACACACACACACACACACACATATATATATACACACACACATACATACATACATACATATACACACATATATACTTAGCACAAAAAGTAAGGAAATTTGTGTTTGGTAGATTATTTCTTTGTTGTAACAATGCTTCTTGGCAATAAATCTTATATCAGGCACCTGATTGTCAGCACCTGGGGCACCAGAAGCTCAAAACAAGAGTCAATAGCAACAGCAAAATAAGCTGTTTGGCATTGGCAGAGAAGATTTGACAAATTTTTCATGGGCGCAACCCACATACTCAGCTCTGCTGCTCATCCCACAAATGCATGTTCCTTACAAATGTGGCACCATTTAAAATGGAAATAAACAGGCTTTCCAACGGTATAAGATTTTTTTGCCAAGAAGCATTGTTACAACAAAGAAATAATCTATCAAACACAAATTTCCTTACTTTTTGTGCTAAGTGTATGTGTGTGTATACTATATATATATATATATATATAAACTGATGTGTGTGTGTGTGTGTGTGTGTGTGTGTGTGTGTGTAAATATATACTGTAGACTGTATATGCATGTGTCCGCTGGGTCCTAAAAAGTATTATAAGGTAATAAATCAATTTAGTGAAAATTAAGGTCCTTAAAAAGTATAGAATAGAATAGAATCCACTTGATTTGTCAGTACAGTGAAGTTCACTGTCTGCATTTAACCCATCCTGTTGTATAGGAGCAGTGGGCAGCCGCCGTGCAGCGCCCAGGGACCAACTCCAGTTATTTCTTCCTATCACCTTTTTCAGGGGCACAGACAGGAGTATTATCCCTAACATGCATGTCTTTTTGATGGTGGGAGGAAACCGGAGCACCCGGAGGAAACCCGCACAGACACGGGGAGAACACGCAAACTCCACACAGAAAGGACTTGGGATGGCCTGGGGTTCGAACCCAGGACCTTCTTGCTGTGAGGCAACAGTGCTAATCACTGAGCCACCGTGCCTACCAAATTATTATTAGAATTTTTTAATCAGCGTTTTACAAGGTATTAAATGTTGTGTATTGCGTTGCCCTGTAACACTTGTGGGACTCTTCTTTGTAGGTTAGTTAGGTTGGAATTCTGCTAAATTTGACGACATATGATAAGGTCACACATTTTGCGTGCTCCTGGAGCCACTGACTGACTGCTGTCAGTTTGGCAACACTATGCGAAGGTCCCTTTACGAATTATAAACTAACAAACGTAATGGGGAAATGCAAGTTCTCGGACAAGTGGTTGGTGGACACTGACTCCGAACCATGGCTGAAACCCATCACTGGGAATAATCGGGGGCGTTTTGTTCAGTGTGTAAGAAAGCAATAAGTGTAACCTCGATGGAGATCAACACTATCTGTACCATATGCACAGTGCTAGTCACAAATCTGCTATAGGATGCAGACAGTGGTTAGCTATCCCACATATCTGTGCTACACCAGCTACACCACTATCCAGTACCACCACTGAAGCTACTACAATGGCCGCCACTTCATCTTCTGATGACCTCAGGGTGACTGTTGGCAAGGGCTCGGCGGTATATCGACTTTTTAAGGTGTATATATATATATATATATATATATATATATATATATATTTTGATTTCCCCTCCTTTTTCTCCTCAATTGTATCTGGCCAATTAGCCCACTCTTCTGACCTGCCTCGGTCGCTGCTCCACCCCCTCTGCCAATTCGAGGAGGGCTGCAGACTACCACATGCCTCCTGCGATACATGTGGAGTTGCCAGCCGCTTCTTTTCACCTGACAGTGAGGCATTTTGCCAGCCTTATCCAAGGGCCATGTCTCCTATTTCTATGACCTTCTATCCCCAGTGGATGAGTCAGTCATTAATAAGATTAGAGTTTGCTGGGAAAAAGAACTGCAGACCACTTTTTCAGATGCTTTCTGGAAAAAGGCTCTGGATGCTGTCAACTCCTCCACTAGTTGTGCTAGGCTCAGTCTCATACATTTCAAAGTAGTTCCTAGAGTCCATTATAACAAGGCTAAGCTCACCAAAGTTTACCATAGCAAAGTGGGTGAAAATTGTGAAAGATTTTCCCTAGCCCCTTGCGATTTGGCTCATATGTTCTGGTCATGTCCCAAACTAACTTGTTTCTGGCATTCATTTTTTAACAGGATTTCAGAAATTTTGAAGTTGAAAATCTGTCCGTTCCCTCACATAACAATCTTTGGCAGACCCCCAGACGAAATCACTACAATGGCCATCCAATCTAATGTTATTGCCCCTGCCTCTTTAACTGGAGGAGGAGGAAGAGGAAGCCTGCAGGAGTGGAGATAAGATCTGGTACAACCAAGCCAGAAATACACTCACAAAAGAGATCGCAATGGCAAAAAGGTGCTACTCTGAAAAGTTGAAAACCAGGTTTTCTGTCAACAACCCAGCATCAGTCTGTAGAGGTTTGAAAGACATTGTCAACTACAGGAGACCATCCCCCCACACTGCAGGGAACCATCAACTGGCTGACGATCTAAATTGGTTTTACTGCAGGTTTAATAAGTGAACTTTCACTTCCCTCACCCTCTCCAGCCACAACAAATAACCAACTCCACCTCCTGCCAGCCCCTCTCCCCTCCCCACTGACCCCCAACCTGCACTCAGGGTCTGTGTTGTGGACATGCACCAGCTCTTCCAGAGACTGAAGACCAGGAAGGAGTCGGGCCCGGATGACATGTCACCCTCCTGTCTGAAAGTCTGTGCCGACCAGCTGGCCCCCATTTTCACACTGATCTTCAACAGATCAATAGAACTGTGTGAAATCCCCTCTTGCTTTAAAAGCTCCACTATCATCCTGGTTCCCAAGAAACCCCATATCATAGGATTAAATGACTACAGGCCCATTGCTCTAACATCTGTGGTCATGAAATCATTCGAGAGACTGGTGTTGTCCAACCTGAAGGAAATCACAGGCCCCCTGCTTGACCCCTGCAGTTTGCCTACCGAGCAGACAGAACAGTGGAGGATGCCATCGGCATGGGATTGCGCTACATCTTCCAACACCTCAACTCCCCCGGGACACACGCAAGGGTACAGTGGACTTGTGGACTTCAGCTCAGTGTTCAGCACTATCATCCGAGATATCCTCTACTCCAAACTCACCTGGCTTACTGTACCAGCCCCCATCTGCCAGTGGATTAAAAACTTCCTGACAGACAGGAGGCAGCTGGTGAGGCTGGGGAAAATCACATCCACCACCCAAACAATCAGTACTGGCACCCCCCAGGGTTTTGTGCTCTCCCCTCTACTCTTCTCCCTCTACACAAATGACTGCACCTCAAGAGACCCGTCTGTTAAACTCCTGAAGTTTGTGGATGACATAACCATCATTGACCTTATCTGGGGTGGTGACGAGTCACCATATACACTACCGTTCAAAAGTTTGGGATCACCCAAACAATTTTGTGTTTTCCATGAAAAGTCACACTTATTCACCACCATATGTTGTGAAATGAATAGAAAATAGAGTCAAGACATTGACAAGGTTAGAAATAATGATTTGTATTTGAAATAAGATTTTTTTTACATCAAACTTTGCTTTCGTCAAAGAATCCTCCATTTGCAGCAATTACAGCATTGCAGACCTTTGGCATTCTAGCTGTTAATTTGTTGAGGTAATCTGGAGAAATTGCACCCCACGCTTCCAGAAGCAGCTCCCACAAGTTGGATTGGTTGGATGGGCACTTCTTGCGTACCATACGGTCAAGCTGCTCCCACAACAGCTCAATGGGGTTCAGATCTGGTGACTGCGCTGGCCACTCCATTACCGATAGAATACCAGCTGCCTGCTTCAGCTCTAAATAGTTCTTGCACAATTTGGAGGTGTGTTTAGGGTCATTGTCCTGTTGTAGGATGAAATTGGCTCCAATCAAGCGCTGTCCACTGGGTATGGCATGGCGTTGCAAAATGGAGTGATAGCCTTCCTTATTCAGAATCCCTTTTACCCTGTACAAATCTCCCACCTTACCAGCACCAAAGCAACCCCAGACCATCACATTACCTCCACCATGCTTAACAGATGGCGTCAGGCATTCTTCCAGCATCTTTTCATTTGTTCTGCGTCTCACAAACGTTCTTCTTTGTGATCCAAACACCTCAAACTTGGATTCATCCGTCCACAACACTTTTTTCCAGTCTTCCTCTGTCCAATGTCTGTGTTCTTTTGCCCATCTTAATCTTTTTCTTTTATTGGTCAGTCTCAGATATGGCTTTTTCTTTGCCACTCTGCCCTGAAGCCCAGAATCCCGCAGCCGCCTCTTCACTGTAGATGTTGACACTGGTGTTTTGCGGGTACTATTTAATGAAGATGCCAGTTGGGGACCTGTGAGGCGTCTGTTTCTCAAACTAGAGACTCTAATGTACTTATCTTCTTGCTCAGTTGTGCAACGCGGCCTCCCACTTCTTTTTCTACTCTGGTTAGAGCCTGTTTGTGCTGTCCTCTGAAGGGAGTAGTACACACCGGTGTAGGAAATCTTCAATTTCTTAGCAATTTCTCGCATGGAATAGCCTTCATTTCTAAGAACAAGAATAGACTGTCGAGTTTCAGATGAAAGTTATCTTTTTCTGGCCATTTTGAGCGTTTAATTGACCCCACAAATGTGATGCTCCAGAAACTCAATCTGCTCAAAGGAAGGTCAGTTTTGTAGCTTCTGTTACGAGCTAAACTGTTTTCAGATGTGTGAACATGATTGCACAAGGGTTTTCTAATCATCAATTAGCCTTCTGAGCCAATGAGCAAACACATTGTACCATTAGAACACTGGAGTGATAGTTGCTTGAAATGTGCCTCTATACACCTATGTAGATATTGCACCAAAAACCAGACATTTGCAGCTAGAATAGTCATTTACCACATTAGCAATGTATAGAGTGTATTTCTTTAAAGTTAAGACTAGTTTAAAGTTATCTTCATTGAACAGTACAGTGCTTTTCCTTCAAAAATATGGACATTTCAATGTGATCCCAAACTTTTGAACGGTAGTGTAGACGGGAGGTTGAACAGCTGGCCCTTTGGTGCGGTCATAACAACCTGGAGCTGAACACGCTCAAAACTGTGAAATGACGATGGACTTCGGGAGGAGCCCCCCAACACTGTCCCCCCACCCCCCACCATACGCAACAGCACAGTGTCTGCGATGAAAACCTACAGATTTCTGGGTTCCACAATTGCCTAGGGACTAAGGTGGACATCCAATATAGACACAATCATCAAAAAGGCCCAGCAGAGGAGGTACTTTTCTCTGCCACCTCAGGAAGTTCAACCTGCCTCAGGAACTGCTGATTCAGTTTTACACTGCAATAATCCAGTCTGTCCTCTGCACAGCCATCACTGTCTGGTTTGGATTGGCCACCAAACAGGACAGGGACAGACTACAATGGACAATTAAGTCTGCAGAGAAAATCATTGGTACTAACCGGCCCTCCATTCAGGACTTATACATCTCCAGACTCAGGAAACGGGCAGGCAGCATAACTACAGAGCCATCACACCCTGGACACCACTGTTCCAACTCCTCCCCTCTGGTAGGCACTACAGAGCACTGTACCCCAAAACAACCAGATATAAAAACAGTTTCTTTCCAAAGGATGGCATTCAAATGAAATGCTTATCTTGTATATACTTGTACATTGTACATATACTGGTACGCTCTGTCATGTCTGTATACCTCAGGCATGTATGTAAGTAACCAGCTAACATCTATTTCAACATCTCTGATACATTGTCTGCACCACTGCACTTTATCGCCTCTTATTGTGCCTGTATTTAGTCAGTCCTTGTGTATATATCTGAAGAATGTTGTGTTGTTAGTCTATGTTAAGTACACTGAGAGAGCCACAATACCTGAGTCAAATTCCATGTCTGTGCAAACCTACATGGCCAGTAAACTTGATTCTGATTCTGAAGTTTGTGTACTCACTGTCAGGAGACAGTGTATGCAGGGCCTGGTTAACATGGTTTGGAAAGTGCAGGAGAAAAGCCCCCTGAAATTTCCACTGGTCAGGCACATTGTCTGTTTGGATCCCACAAAGATGAACAGGGATCCAGAGTGGTGCATCTCAAAGATTATGAGTATATTCCTAACATTCCTGCAGGCAAGCAGTTAGCAGCTGGTAGGAAAACTATTGTATATGGACAGTAGAAGTGGTTAGATTATTCAAATTTACAAAGGGTGTGTTTTAAAGGTCTCATTGTACAAGATGGTTTAATTTTTGTGAATTCTTCTGTAAAGTGTGAAAGTGTCCAAGCTCTTTTTCCAGATGCTTCTGAATGAAATAATTTTAACACTTTATGAAGAAATCTTTTTATGTGTACAGATGCTGTGAGCCATGCATTTTTCAAATGAATGAAGCAGATTACTGGAATGAAATTGTCCTTAGGTTGGTCTGTTTGGTCTTAGAGGCTTGGGTGACCGCTCTATCTATCGGTAGCTGATGCTTTGACCCTCTGGTGTTGTTCCCAATTTCGTTCTGAGTTTCGCTCATGTATTGACTCATGTACCCACTTAGCTTAGCTGTGATGATGCCTGACAGGATCTTCCATGTTGTGGAGAGGTAGGTTATCAGCCTGTAGTTTGATGGTGTTGAACCCTGTGTGGATCCTACGTGATCAGTGTTGTTCTCCTCTGTGTTAGCCAGTCAGGTTGAGACCCTGATGTTAGCGGCTGGTTCATCTGTGTCATCAGGCGTTTATGGAGTGCCATTAGCTTCTTCAGTCAGTAGGCGTGAATCATGTCAGGGCCTGGTGCAGTCCAGGTCTTCATGTTTGAGACTCGTTGTTGGAAGTTGGCCACTGGTTGATAACTGGTTCTTGTTCTGGGATATTGCTGTGGTCTGCTCTTAGGTCCACCAGCCACTGGGCATTGGTGTTGTGTGATGCCTCCTTTTCCCCATATATGTCCTTCCAGTATCACTCGGTCTCTGCTCTGGGTGGGTCTGATGTTGTTCCCTTGTTACTCTGCAGCTGCGAGTACACTTTGGATGGTTCTTTAAGGAACAGGCAATTTACTCTTGGGTTCTGCTTCTCTAGTCTAGTGTATCTCTTCAGCCTGGCAGCCAGAGCTGTGAGCCTTTGTTTGGCTGTTTCCAGGGTCTCACTTATGGAAATCTTGCCGTACTTCTTCAACCAGGGCCCATCTTTCATCACACCTTTGTGTGTGTGTGTGTGTGTGTGTGTGTGTGTGTGTGTGTGTGTGTGTGTGTGTGTGTGTGTGTGTGTGTGTGTGTGTGTATACATATATGATGTATGGCTCTATATACAGTTCTGGTCAACATTATTGGCACCCCTGATTTTTTTTGTATATCATGTACAATATCTTCAGAAATAAATGAAATGTACCAACTTTTTATCATGAGAATATTTTTATAGGATGTACAAAATCATTTAAAAAATGCGTTTTCAACTTACATGTAGTGATTTCAATGAATAAATATGAAATATGACCTTGACATTATGAAAGGCACCCTTGCCTACTATTTTGTTGCGCAACCTTGCAACAATGGCAGCTTCCAAATGTTTCTTGTAGCCATCTATAAGCTTCTTGCACCTGTGTGTTGGTATTTTCTCTCACTCTTCCATTGCTGTTTGTTTACGTTCTTCGATGTATGCAAGATTAATTTTCCCAATGATAGATTTCAGCCCTCTCCAAAGATTTTCAGTTGGATTGAGATCAGGATTCAATGCTGGCCAGTTCAAATCAGTCCAATTTTTCCTTTTCGGCCATTCTTTTGTGCTTTTGGGTGTGTGCTTTGGGTCCTTATCCTGTTGGAGGACCCATGGTCTTCGACCCAAACCTAGTGTCTGTACACGGGGGTCACACATTTTGCTCTAAAATGCCTTGGTAATCCTCAGATTTCATGATTCCTTTAATACTTTCAAGGTCTCAACTACCAGAGACAGCAAAGCAGCCCCACGACATTATGGATCCTCCACCATGTTTAACTGTAAGTAGGGTGTTCTTCTTCTTATAAGCTTCAAGTTGTTGCCTATATGCACATGCACTATAACATATGCACTACCAAAGAGCTTTACTTTGGTTTCATCTGTCCATAGAAAAGTTTTCCAGAAAGATTGTGGTTTATTTAGGTAAATTTTGGCGAAGATCAGTCGTGCCTTTTATGTCTTTCCTTCAGCAGTGGGGTCCTCCTTGGCCTTCACCGATAAAGCCCTTCTTGATTTAGTGTGTGGCATATGGTATGGGTTGAAACTATCACTCTAGATTGCTTCAGGTGAGCCTTAAGGTCTTGGGATGTTTTACGTGGTGCTTTTCTAACTGTTCATACCAACCTTTGAATACTTGGGTCATCGATTTTCGTCTTTCCACCATGTCCCGGGAGGTTCTTGACGGTTCCATGAGCAGCAAACTTCTTAATAATGTTGCAAACTGTTGAAACAGGGATGCCAAGGTCTTTGTACCCTTCAGAATTTTTATGTTTAGTGATAATAGCATTTTTGATGCTCTTAGACAGTTCTGTTGTCTTCATCATTGTGAAACAAAAACAGGGAGTAAAAGTGGCCTCTTTAAGCATTAAAGCCATCATTCATTGGTTAAATCAAGTAATTTGAGCACTGACAGTTTATTACAGGTGAGTCTCATTTCTAATTTACCACAGGTGAGTCTGTTGTTTTTTTCAAACTGATGTGAATTCCTCAAAAGGTTGCCAATAATTGTGTCATGGAAATTATTCCTTTTTTTATACCTTTTTTACCTAGACCAAAGCTGTTTCACTACACACTATTTTTTGTTGTTGTAGGAATTATTGTACAATGTACTTAAAATTCAGGGGTGACAATAATGCTGACCGGAACGGTACACTGTGTGTGTGTGTGTGTGTGTGTGTGTGTGTGTGTGTGTGTGTGTGTGTGTGTGTGTGTGTGTGTGTGTGTGTGTAATTAGAGTGCATCATCCTTTATTAATGGTTATTTGAGTGGTTTGGGCAGGAAGCCTCTCATGTGTATTTAGCTCCAGGCTGATCTTGTCCCAAACATCAACCCTTTTCCTTGTGTGTGTGTGTGTGTGTGTGAGAGAGAGAGAGAGAGCAGTGTGGCTATGTGTTTATCTGTCTGTGAGTGTATTTGATTGGCTCTTCATTCACCACTCATTTGTCTAAAGAGCAATCAGCTCTGCGTTCGGGTGGGAGTTCAGATGTGTCACTAAAGAGGACAAACGGAAAGAGGGTGCTCCAGAAAGATGGCGAGAGAAAAGTCGACAATAAAAAAAAAAGTACTTATTTGAGTTTTGGGGCAAGTTACCACTTGATGCATACCTTACTAAAGACATGCACAACACACACACACACACACACACACGCACACACACGCACACACACGCACACTGACACTCATCCATGATATGTTCACATATGCAGGATAATCATGTGATCCATTTCTCGCTGATATCTTGTCCAAACACATTTTTTTCAAGTAAAACACGGTAGAGCCCCTGATCCACCCCAGTAACCTGCCTAATGGAGCGAATTTACACCAAAATACTGGTTTCTACTTCACTAAATTATTCTACTTAGTGACTCACTTAAAGCTTAACTGTTCCACACTAACCCTGTGGTTAGGCCTCCTTAATATTTAACTCACTAAGTGGTTTAAGGCGGACTGTTTTTAAAGGCCAACATCATGCTATGTTTTAATAACGTGCTTGCTGGCTAATGCTAGCTCCATTATGGAGCGCTGAATTAAACATGGCTGGACGGTAGCTAGCTAGCTAGGCGCTGAATAATACAGCATACTCTCAGTCTGGGGTGTGGGAACGAGACGGAGATACGGGGGGGGGGGGGACAGCAGAGAGAGGAAGGAGCCAGAATGTCAGATTAACCATCATCACACTTTGGGAAATCACAGGTTCCCTGAAAAGATCTCAAATTAAGATCTTGCTCACCTACTGGACGAAAACTAAACAATAATGTCTCCAAAATTCATCTTTGCAATAAATAAATAAACAAATGAAACAAAAAACTGACCTTGAATTTAGTTTTGTTATGGTCTGGTCACAGTGAGTATGTACATTTAATCTGGGTGCTTGTCAGTGCTGAAAGTAGAAATTACCCCGGGGGGGAACCAGTTCAGAGGCATGGGGAACTTACACACACACACACACACACGCACACGCACACACACACATTGTCTTGTATTACCTGTACTAGTCAGTCAAGTCAGTGAAGTGACCCTCTATTGCTATGATGCTTTCTCATTTGACCACTGACAGACAGACACAGACACACACACACACACACTCTCTCTCTCTCTCTCTCTCTCTCTCTCTCTCTCTCTCTCTTGTCCTTGGGCTGTCGTGTGCCACTTCAGGATGCTGAATCTGATTAATAAGGCTGTAATTAATCATAATTAGAGATGAGTAAGGCGGGGAGAGAACGGAGGAGAGGAGAGGAGAGGAGGAGATCCGCATGGAATACGTTGCCAGTGAAATCCTCTTCTCCTCCTTTCTGCTTGTCTTCTCTTTACTTTTCTTCTTCCCTGCTCCTCTTTTTTTCCCTTTTCTCCTCTTCTTTACTTTTTTGCTTGAGGAGATATTGTCAGTGCCCTTAAACACACAATGCACACCATTACATACAAAATACAGCTCTCGCTCTCTCTCTCTCTCTCGCTCTCTCTCTCTCTCTCTCTCTCTCGCTTCTTAAGGGGCTAATAGGAAACTGACCCGGCCTGTTTGGACTTTAAATGCTGGAAGTGGTGACATGTTGTAATATCAGTTATGATAAAGAGGCTGGTGATGAAGATGGATTGCTCTTAAACAGCTGATGTATTCAGAGTTAATTACAACTGTTGGCATGTGATGGACAGCCAGTTGGTGCGCTAATGCTAATAATGTGTCAGTCACCCGGCTCCACCTCCCAGGCTCCGTGTTTATTCATTCATATTTCAGAGGAGCAGGGTGGTCTCTGTCTCACAGCCGTGTCACAAGGTCAATAAAAAAAGAAGACGCAAGGTAAAATGCAGAGATGTCTCCTGTCTTCTTAAGGACAGCGAGACACAGCAGATGTATTTGAAGGAAAGGGAACAGTTTCCATTGGAGAGCATCCAAACAGTACACCTTTTCTCTTATATATGCTTCCTCAATATTTTAACAAACATTTTAGAAAAGTGAGCTGGATGGATGACACAGTGTTTATATGAGAAGGATCTTGGAGGGGGGGTGTTATTGATATCGTAAAAAAACATAAGGCTGTTTAGAGTTTTTTATTTTATTCTAGTATACATTATAAGATAGAGCAGCATCCAGTCATGGCTAAATGTGTTAGGGACTTTTTTTTTTTGCCATTTTTTTAAAGTCTGATGGATTGCCACCTTGGCGGCATGGTGGCGCAGTGATTAACTCGGTTGCCTCACAGCAAGAAGGTCCTGGGTTCGAGCCCCGGGGTAGTCCAACCTTGGGGGTCATCCCGGGTCGTCCTCTGTGTGGAGTTTGCATGTTGTCCCTGTGTCTGTGTGGGTTCCCTCCGGGGGCTCTGGTTTCCTCCCACAGTAGGTCAGGTGACTCGGCCGTACTAAATTGTCCCTAGGTGTGTGTGTGTGTGTGTGTGTGTGTGTGTGTGTGTGTGTGTGTGTGTGTGTGTGTGTGTGTGTGTGGGCCCTGTGATGGTCTGGCAGGGTGTCCAGTGTGTCTCCTTGCCTGCCGCCCAGTGACTGCTGGGATAGGCTCCAGCATCCCATGACCTTGAGTAGGATAACAGGTTTGGATGGATGGATTGTCACCTCCTGTGTATATCCTCGGATTATGGCCACGTTGGTAATAAACGTTGGGTGTTCATTTGTTATATCACTAACGACAAGTTTCTGATCTATACTTTAGGTGCAAACTTTATGAAAAAACACTACAGGTACCATGATATCATCAGAAATCCCTGTTTTTTTTTTTGTTTTTTTTTTTGCTAAAGAGAGACAGACAGGCAGACGGACAGACAGACAGACTGCATAGACTGACAGAAACTGATTAACTAGACCTTTGCCTGCATGGATATAGTATTGCTACTTGAAAGAAAAAGAAATGTGTGTGTGTGTGTGTGTGTGTGCATGCATGTGCGTGCACTTTTACATACATTTCTGTATGTGTTTACATCTAGATATGTTTAAATTTGGTTTCCATGTGAGTGCAGAGAGAGAGAGGGGGGGAGAAAGGGAGAGAGAGAGGGGAGAGAGCGACCCAAAATGTGTTTAAATCTGTCTGAAGGGGAGGCTGCTTGGTGTGCCTAATCTACATTCACAACTACTAATTATCCCTGTCAATCAATTCACACACACACACACACACACACACACACACACACACACACACACACACACACACACACACACACACACACACACACTCTCTCTCAGATTTATATCTCCATACTCATACACCCTCTCCATTAGCCTGGTCCCATGGGGTGTGTGTGTGTGTGTGTGTGTGTGTGTGTGTGTGTGTGTGTGTGTGTGTGTGTGAGAGAGAGAGAGAGAGAGAGAGAGAGAGAGAGAGAGAGAGAGAGAGTGAGAAAGAGATCATGTGTTCAGCATATTGCTTTGTGCTGTCAGTCATATTCACCATTAAACCCTCCCCCTTTTCATCACATCACATTTGACTGATCTTTCTCCACCTGTCAGTCATAAACCTACAGAGTTTAATTAGAGGTCGTTTTAAAAGTCTTAAATGTGGGATTTTTGATGACTCATCGAATAACGACATACTCCCCATGTTTGAAATCTCCATGATTTCTGGAATGACAGGTTACTCTTTCTCCCAACATAGTTGTTTTTAGGCCAATATTAAAAGAGTAAAGATATTTTCCAAAGCTGGAATATATTTTAAATGGGGAAGATGGCGGCAGGAATTCACGTTTGCAGCAGCCTCACCCAGTACCGTCCATGCAGTGTCTTTGTCCACGTCTGTGTCTAAGTTTGTCTTGGTTTGATGGCCGGGAGACTTTGGTCTGCTGCATAATGTGGGCCCAGGGACCACGGGCCTGCCTGGAGCTGTGCCTGAAGAGGTAACTCCGAGGGCGGTCTGACAGGACACGGAAGCGGGGCAGGCTAAGCTGACTGTTAGCCCATGCAGACCGACAATTCCGATAACACCGAGGGCGGTCTGGCAGCGGCCTCACCTAGTGTTGACTGTGTTTTTAGTGTCGTCATGTGGAGTGTGGGGAGGTGTGTCGAAGGTGTCTGACCGGGAGAGCTGGCGTTGGATTGGCTGGGGGAGCCTGGTCTGCTGCATCCTGTGGGCTCAGGGACCACGGCCCTCCCTGGAGCTGTGCCCGAGGAGGAAACACCGAGGGCGGTCTGACATTACGCGGAAGTGCTGCAGGCTAAGCTAACTGCTACCTCATGCAGACCGGCAGTTCTGACAGTCATCCTGGCGTTTCCTCTCTTGGACAGTGAATTTTTTAATTTTTTTAAATTTAATTTTTTTGATATGTTGGATGTATGTGTTTTTGTAGTTTGGATGTTTGTGTTCTTGTAGTTTGGATGTATGTGTTTTTGTCTTTGTGTTGCACTGCTGTGGGCTGGGGGGAAACTATATTTCGTTTCATTTTGTGTGTGTTGGTACATGGAATGAAATGACAAATGAATGTTCCCGATTCCTGATATTTTCTACTCATTCAAATGCAAAGTAAGTCAGACTGTACCTGGGATTTTCATTGCGCTTGTAGGAAGTCAGCTGATTCATGACTGACTGGGAGTCTGCCGACCAGCAACGAACCGA
>JAJHIY020000986.1:175000-262500 GCA_022114975.2 Lampris megalopsis
AACACCGCAGCCTGTTTAGCAGTCAGCCCGGTATGCTAACATGCTAATGTCGCTACAGTGGCCCTTTGGTTTCATCACAGGGAGGTTCAGCTGCTTACAGCTGAGGGTCCCTGCAGGCCACGGACCAAAGGAACCTCTGAGGGGAAGGAGACGTGAAATTTGCCCCTGAATTATCACCAGATGAAGCCCGAAAGTCACGTGACAAAGAGAAAGTTGATTCCCACCACTGATTGCCAGGGTTGCCCCACCAGTTTCCCCGGCGTTGGTGCATGAAATATAACATGAAAATATCATGTTGTCATCGTAGCTTTTCTTTAGGAAGGTGAATTTTAATTTACTTATGCCATTTTAATGATGTTATCCTTATTATCAGTGGCGTGGCGGGAATGTCTTGAGGAAGCCAAGTGAGACAAGAACCCTGTCTCTTTTTTTTTTTGGATGGGGGGATCTTAATTGACCGGAGTACGTTGCTGCTTTAACAGCCAACATAATGTAACCCGGTATCATTTTACACAAAATTGTATCATACAGATGCAGGACTTGCACACAATAGTTATTTACTCTCCTGCTGTACAAATTATAGGCTATACAATGTTGCCCAGTTACCCAGATGCACAGTGCAGACTCGACAGTGAATATAAGAAGCATTCATTAACAGACTCAGTCAGATGATATTCAGAGTTTATGTTCACATCATGAAGTAGCAGTAGGCTACATGTATATTGTATGTGCTTGACATACACAAATACTTGCCATATATTGGCCAACACTAGGCCAAATGTTCATTATACAGAATGACCTAAAATACCAACAACCAAATACCAGACCTGCACCTGGCCCTATGGGTGCTGGCTGTGGTGCTTATTTCCTGTGTGTAAACAGCCACAATAAAACAGTTAGTTCAGCAGACTAACACATGCAGCTAAACCCAGTCTAGCAAGACACAGTATGTCTAAATATAAGTTATAACCACATCAAAAATTGCACACATAGCTACAGGGGCAGTTCCATCAACAGTAAAGCCACAGCGAGAGAAGGGGGTGTGCATTTCACTCACCCTATTTGAAGAGGAAGGCCATTCTCCTGTCTTTCCAATAAGTCAGTATTGGCATTGGCCTGCCGTCAGTCTTGATTTGAAGTTGCTGCTGCAGTGGTAGTTTGCTAAAGTTGTTGCCTCCGCCCTCCATAACTTCACGCCACTACTCGTTAACGATGATATCAAAAAAAAAAACTAAAAAAACCTAATGGTTAACACTCCTGTTGTTTCATTTCAGTGGCGTTGATAACATGTTATGATTTGATTGGCGTGAGGCCAAAGGGCAGCTGGCTTCTCTTGGTAGAACTGACTAATCGCAGTTTGCAGTGGCACGACGGTAGCTTCCTCTGATTGGTTAATCCTTCAATTTTTAATCACCTGGCCTACTCATGGATTTGACCCAACTGTGTCTACAGTAGGCGTGCAATATCATGTTTCACCACACACATTGACTTAACATTTAGGGGAGGGTGCTGTTTCACTCATTAGATACTCAGTGAGAAATGGGGACAAGATGGCAGCACAACAGCACAGAAGATTTACGGAAACTTTTAAACAAATTGTTTTTTTTTTATTGAAATGACACCTACAGTCTGGCCTGACAGAGGAAGATGTAGAGGACAGGAAGACATACAAACGGATGATCCGCTGTGGTGACCCCTAACGGGAGCAGCTGGAAGTAGTAGTAGTAGTAGTAGTAGTAGTAGTAGTAGTAGTAGTTGTCTAAAAAAACAGTGGAAGCCTGGCTTCCCTTGGCCCGCGTAAGAAATCGCCTCTGCTTATTTTCCATCCGTCCATTATTCAAGCTGCTTATCCCAGTCGGGGTCGCAGGATGCTGGAACTTATCCCAGCAGTCACCGGGCAGCAGGAGGGAAGACACCCTGGCCAGGCCGCCAGTCCATCACAGGGCTCTCTGCTTATTCTTTATAATGTATGCTGAGTATGATACCTTTTCCTGCTGACATTTTCATAGCAATAGCCATTCGGTGTATTAGCATTCTGTAATTGCTCCTCTAGATGACATTTTTCATGGGTGCCAGCAGGGTCCACCATTCCTGTCAAATACACCACAACAGACAAAATTAATGACAACCACTTCACTCAAGGCTAAAAAAAAGAAGCTTGTCCATGCGAGTCCGTTTCTCTCACCAATAGGCCCCAGTCCCCCTCAGCCTACGCCCCTGCTGGCTAAAGAACAGATCAGATGCTGTGAATTGAATTGTCACATAGAGGCATCGTTCAAAGCCAGGTTCCTGTGGCTTCACAGTATCAGTATGCTTGCACCAGGATAATCCAGTTAGCAGTGCTGACACTTCCTTAGTTTATAGGACCCCCTTGAAAATGAGGTGCTACATCTCCAGGGGCTGTCCTTCAATAGACTCTTATCCTAGTGGGGGAAAGGCCAGGGGATGCTCATGTCTTTTTAGTACATGTGTGTGTCCCTGGCCTGGCTCATTCACTGCTCCGTAGCCTCAGAGTTGTATTCAAATCAGCCGAGTGACGGTGACACAACTCCGTGTCACAACCGGTGTGTGTGTGTGTGTTTGAGACTGTGAGGTCAGAGGTCAGGAGTGTGACTCGGTGTAGAATATGAACATCCAGCTGTCTGCTGGCAGGATTCAAAGGCGTATTCAGATCAGCTGCGTGACAGTGACAAGATCACTGCTAGTGAATCTCAGCTGGTTACTGGCATTTCTTATAAAAGAACTGTGTTGTATGTGTGTGTGTGTGTGTGTGTGTGTGTGTGTGTGTGTGTGTTTGTGTGCGTGTGTTATTTGATATTTTTTCCTGATGCGACGCCCTGACCCCCTCTTCTCTTTTCCTCTCCTCTCTTCTCTTGCCGATTAATTTGTGATCAGAAAAGGGAGCCATTAACCAGAGGGCTGCTGGTTTGAATCCCAGGACAGACTGGGCAATACTGACAACTGGAGGCTTGATTTTGTCAGGGTTCCTGAAAAAAAAAAATTTTGCAAATCAAATGAAGTATAACTTACTTCCCCCCTTACCACAGCTTCGCGTGTTTTTACGGAGATAAAAAAACACATAAATGCGTTCCGACATACAAAACACACATACATGTAAAAACACACATAAATATGTAAACACACACAGATGTTAGAAAAATTCAATAAAATATCCATAATAAAATATCCATGTTAACATAGAGACAAAAACACCAACATACTGTACATACACCTTCACCTATACACACAGAATCACACACACACACACACACACACACACACACACACACACACACACACACACACACACACACACACACACACCCTTTCAGAGAGAGAGTGAGAGAGCAAGAGAGAGAGAGAGAGAGAGAGAGAGAGAGAGAGAGAGAGAGAGAGAGAGAGAGAGAGATGGAGACGGAAGAAGGAAAGAAAGAGCCTGAAATCGCATTGAGGCTTTGGAAAAAAGCCCGGTCGTTGTTGTTACACGGAGACAGGAAGGGGACAGAAAAGAGGAAGCGCGCCCAGTGTTGAGGTGGAGAAATTGAAATAAATAAAAAAAGAAAATAGGCTCAATCTTACTTCAAGTTTGAACAAAATTTTTTTAAAGAATAGAGCCTGTATTTATTCCTTTTTAAACAGTAACTGATATACCTTTTTTTAAGAACGTATGTAATTCGAGTTTTTGTGTAGATAGAACATTTAAATTGTTTTTAAGGATGGTAGTTCATTTCAGGTGTTTCTCGAAGATTAATTTAATGTTAACATATGTTAGTTTTTTGCTCTAATTTATTTCTCCCCTGAAATGGCAGCATTCAAGCTAGGTTGCGCAGCATGGATTCTCAGCCAAGCCATTTGGCTATCGATGTGTTGTACCTGTTTGTATAGACATGTGCTTTGTAGTGATGACTGTTGATATGAACTTTGTTAGCTAAGTACAGTTTATCTAGTTAAAGTACAGTTAACAGCAAGGATGGGAGTGAGTCCCTAACGTGCATGTCTTTCGGTGTGGAAGAAACCGTCATAAATATAGGCGGCATGAAGGCCCCAATACGCCCATTTCACGCCGTGGCCATCTTGGATTTTTAAAAAACCAAGTGGTGGGAATTTAGCCACGCCCCCTTCTTACTCAATCGGAAATCAATGCAGCCGGGGCCAGCAGCAAACATGGTTTGGACTACCAACCTCGAACACCTACCGTCATTTACCACAATATGAAAACTAAGTTGGATCTTTTCTTTTTCGAGTACTTTCTGCCTCTCCTGTGCCAGTGAGGAGACGCACACACACAGGGCTGTATTCAAAGAAGCTGTTTAATCACAATAAAATAAAAAATAAGATACATTTCATTTTTATACTGTACATTCAATATTTATACATTAGATTGTCCCATTTACAATATTTTCATTCTTTGTCCTTTAACTTTAACAAAACTGTTGGTTCATTTTAAACTAAAATATGTTCGGTCAACTGTCATTCTGTTGTAGCAATAAACTGGAACTCGCTACCAACTCAAATCATCAATTGTTTACTAAACTAAGATAGTGATTGCTCATCTCGAGGTGTGGGCTAAAAATGGGACTGTACTGAAATGAAGTTAAATATGTTTCAATCTATCTAAGGTTTGTGTGAACTATTTTCTTGTTAGCTGAATTTAACAAAGGTTTAAAACAGTGGTCCCTGAAAATTTGTTAGGAGAGCACACACAGTCCACAGTTGGTTGACTGTTCCACTTAGTGAAAGGGGTATGACTCCATCAAAAATGTGGTACTCCTTTATACGTCTTATTGACCGTTCGACGTGTATTCTCAAGCCAGCAGTACTCTGTGTGTCTGTGAGCTCATCACAGCTAAACTGTCCACTTGGGCCTAAAAATGCAGGGATGACAAGTTTTGCATCTATTTCATCGAGCAGGTCTTTGATAAGGAAGCCCTTATCGGCCATGACCTCATCACCTGACTCTAAGAGGTCCAGAACACCTGACCTCTTAGTTATCTCCTTATCAGAAATACATCCTGTGTATAGATTACTTACCAGGTTAACTGACCCTGAGGGAGTGATCCCAATCAGGGATTTCAGTGTAGTGTTACTTTTATAATGGGAGTATGTCATGGTGTTCAAAACCTTCGAACTAGCTGTCTCGATGCGGATCTCTGTGCAGTCTAGTATCACTCTTGTGTTTGGGTAGAATTCCCTGAATACTGGTGGCATTAGCTCGTCTACTGCTGCTCTACTAGGCCATATTGGGAGGGTCCCTAACATAAAGAGCAAATAGTTGGCCCACGTCGTACAGTTCCTGCTGACTGTGGCCGGCGACACATTGAATCGTACAGATAAATCCAGAGCAAAAAAGCCCTGCCTCACACGGCACAAGAACAGGAAAAACTGATCAATCAGCGATAAATGCTCTGCATGGAAGCCAGACACAGAAATGTGTTCTAGGTTATGGCTGTTCCTTTGCATTTGAGTCCATCGCACCATGGACTCTGCAGTAGGCTGTAAAGCTAGGAAGAGTGCTTTGAGGGTGTGGTAATCCTTAAAACCAGTGTAAAACCTGATCAGATTGGGCGCACACTGGAAGCATTCTAGACCAAAACGCTCACTTTTCAGCTTTTTATTTTCGTCCTCCAGGAAAGCGATGCGTTTCTTTACTGCGTCAAGCTGGTGTTCCACAGAAAGGGGCTTCACGTCATAGTCATGATCAGGTAGAGTCGCCCAAACCTCACTGGACACATGAGGATATGTCATACATGTGGGAAGCAATATAAATCCACACATTTTCCTGTTATCAAGATGATGTGTCAGAACAGAGCTATCCACTATTGAAAGATTAGTGAATATATATATATATATATATATATATATATATATATATATATATATATTATACAATGCAGTAATCTACATGTTTGAAAAATTGTATTGTACTGACAGTAACAACTCACCTATCTCCCTCATGTTCCTCTTCATGTTCCTCTTCATCTTCTTCCGCTATTAAGTCACCAATGCGACTACAAACAGGAGCAAACATTTTTCAACGTCAAACTTCTGTCTCCCTTCTAATGTTTTAGTCACAGTGAAACTGGTCACCCCAATATTATTTAACTGGCTGTACATGGTGCAACCTCTGCAGCTCAATGCATACAGTAGGCCTACATGTGCATAATGTCTGTTGCAATAATAGCAGGAGGAGTAAACATTTAGCCATATGGCATCTTAATGTGTCAGTTGAGTTTAGGATGGTACACAGCAGTACGACATGTTGCTTCCAGCAGTGTTTTTAGTGAAGTAAGAAGGGGGTGTGTGGCTAAGTTCCCACCGCTTGGGTTTTTAAAAATCCAAGATGGCCGCGGCATGAAACGGGCGTATGGTCTCTGTTGGATTTGAACCTGGGACCTGAGCCACCGTGCACGTCTTAGATAGAATAAAACTAATGACTGTCCAGTCTAAGCCAAGCTTGCAGTTCCTGTTACAGGGACATTGTGAACTTTTTGTTGTGTGTGTGGCGCAGTGGTTAGCGCGGTCGCCTCACAGCAAGAAGGTCCTGAGTTCGAGCCCCAGTGGGTCGTCCTCTGTGTGGAGTTTGCATGTTCTCCTCGTGTCTGTGTGGGTTTCCTCCGGGGGCTCCGGTTTCCTCCCACAGTCCAAAGACATGTAGGTCAGGTGAATCGGCCGTACTAAATTGTCCCTAGGTATGTATGTGTGTGTCAGCCCTGTGATGGCCTGGCAGCCTGTCCAGGGTGTTTCCCCGCCTGCCGCCCAATGACTGCTGGAATAGGCTCCAGCATCCCCACGACCCTGACAGCTGGATAAGATAATGGAGATATATATATATATATGCCTTTAAAATAAAATGTAAAAAATCCTCTGAATGTGAATATGGTATAATTCAGAAATGGCAGGGAGTCTGCTGCCAATTATTTTTGAAGCTGGGCGCACAACTGCCCAACAGTTTTTTTTCTTGTGGGCTGTAGAATTGCCATACCATACAGTTATTGAGAAAGTGAGCAAACTTTCTATTACAGCTGTGAAGAACTGTAACATTGCAACCCTTTTTTTTTTAAATTTATTTTTGACTTCTCCCAATTTAGTGGCCAATCGATCCCTATTTTAGTTCAAACACCCACCCTCGTACTGCATGAGTTTGCCAACTGCATCTTTCCAGCCGGCAGTCTCGATTGAGACGCCTCGCCACTTTTCGTGACAAGGCAAATCCAGGCCGAACCACTGCTTTTTCCGACACACACAGAGACGCATTCATGTGACGAACACAAGCCGACTCCACCCCCCTCCCGAAGACAGCATTGCCAATCATTGCTGCTTCATCAAGTCCGGCCATAGTCAGATCTGACAAGACCGGGGCGCGAACCCCGGTCCCCATTGGGCAACTGCATTGACACAAAGCCGATGCTTAGACTGCTACACCACCGTGGACCCCAACATTGCAACCCTTAACTTTCAAAATTTCCAAAGCTTCCTTGAAAGAATAGTCTTTGTTGAGCTTTCCTTTGCATTGAGCTGAAGTTGTCTCCCCATTCCAGGTGGGAGGAGATTGTAGTCCCAAGGAATTTGAAATTCTCAACTCTCTCTACAACCTGGTTGTTAATGGCAAGCAGCAGTATGTCCCCCTGATTTTTACAGAAGTCAACCACAAGTTATTTAGTTTTGTTGATGTTCAGTTCCAGATTATTATTGCTACACCAGTCAACAAGAGAAGAGACCTCCTATCTATAAGCTGTCTCATAATTACAGGAAACCAGTCCCACCAGTGGTGTGTCATCAGCAAACAGTAATTTTTATAGTGTCAGAGTGGGAAATACAGTCATTGGTGTATAATGGGTAGAGCGGAGGTGAGAGGACACACCCCTGAAGGGCACTTGTGCTAATGGTCAATGAGTTTGAAAATCTATTGTTGAATTTGACAACCTGTGTTCTGCCTAGTAAGAAGTCCAAAACTCAGAGACATAGAGAAACCATAGCTACCAAAGTTTGTTGTTTAGCTTTGTGGGTGTTATTGTATTAAAAGCTGAGCTATAGTCAATGAACAGTACCTGAGCATAGGTGAAAGGCACCTCTAGATGCTGCAAGATAGAGTGAAGACAGAGGGACGTCATCCACTAACCTGCTGGCTCTGTATACAAATTGATTTGGGTCTACCACAGCACTGGATAGATATTTACTATGCTCTCAAACATTTTCATTACAACAGATATTAAGGTGACGCGCTGTAGTCATTTAAACAGCTAACAATGGGCTTCTTAAGAACAGGGGTTATTACTGCAGATTTAAAGCATGCTGGTACTTTACACTGGTTGATAGACCAATTAAAAATACAAGTCAGCACAGAAGCAGAAAAGCATTCACTTTCACCATTCACTGATAGTTACAGCGCTGGCCACATGGTCGCAAAGTCGCCAGTTCGATTCCAGCTGGTGACCTTTTTGGCATGTCATACCCCTCTCTCTCCCTCATTTCCCATTTACCTCTCCACTCTCACTATCTAATAGAAAGGTAATAATCTAAAAAAAAAAGTGAATGGGGGAATACTGGCACTTATTTTTTCCACTTCAAGCACTGCCGACAACAAACACTAAACTACGTACAACTAAATCAACAATCAACAACTACTAGAAATAAACTACAACACACAGAACACACAGAAAAACAACAACAATGGCAAAACTATGGCTTAAAAAAACTGTATAGTGCTCTCAGCAACCAAACACTCTCATTCGGCCCTCAGCCAGCATGCACCAGAGAGCGAGAGAGAGAGAGAGAAAGAGAGAGAGCGAGCGAGAGAGAGAGCGAGAGATGTTAATGAACTCTGTGTTAGCATCAAGACACCAAACAGCAGATCTGGCCTTGAAAAAAAAAACAACAGTGGTTTTTAGAGTTTACCACTAATGATTTAATTACTTTTCAGTGTCAATGTTTAGAATGAATATCAGCTCAGCGTCAAGGCCTTAAAGAGCTGAGTGTGTCTGTTTAAAAACCTGGCCCTGAGGGAGAGAGAGAGCAAGAGAAAGGAGGGGGGTGGTTAAACATACATTAACTAATTATTTAGTGTAAGTTTGTTTTCTTCAGACTGATCCTGAGGAAACCGTCTGCTAATGTATACTCTAGATTCAAGTATGTGTGACGATGTATTTGTTCTATGTATGGTGACCATACGTCCTCTTTTTCCCAGACGTCTTCTTTTTGGGGCATAAAAAAATGCATATGGCCAGGATTTCTAAATTGCCAAAAATGTCCGGGGTTCGGCTCTATCTTTCTACAATCGCCATTCATTGTGTGCGTTTATGCATTGCTTTGACCGTTCTCTTTAGATCCTGCCTTCTGACACGCTACCATTGGTCAGTCATGTGCATGCGAGGGATGTGCAAAGTCCAGTATTTTTATTTTTATCTGTATTTTACAAATACAAGTGAAAATTATTGTTTGAATTTTTATTTGTATGCGAATAAAAGTGGAAATAGCCTTAACAATCATGTTTTTGTTTTCATTACACTTCTATATTAAAGTGTTAAAATAAGTGTTCTTCAATAAACTATTATAATTGTTGTGAACACTTAAATGTAACATTGGTTTATGGTTTTCATAAACTCAGCAATAAATATGTATAACCATAAACTTCAGATGTCTGTGTCTTCTAAGTTGAAATAGTGGCACAGCAACCTTGCTAATATACTCTCTCTCTCTCTCTATATATATATATATATATGGGGACAATTTAGTATGGCCGATTCACCTGACCTGCATGTCTTTGGACTGTGGGAGGAAACTGGAGCCCCCGAAGGAAACCCACACAGACACGGGTAGAACATGCAAACTTCACACAGAGGATAACTCGGGACCACCCCCAAGGTTGGTCTACCCCGGGGCTCGAACCCAGGGCCTTCTTGCTGTGAGGTGACCAATTTTTTTACATTTTTCTTATGACCATGAAAAGAAATAGTGTTAGGTAAAAATGTAAAAGGTGTTAAAAGCGAAACTATTTTTTTTGTGAGGACCAAAAGTTGAATGGAAAGGAACAAGATTATTTGGCCATAATGGCTTTGAAGGCATTCATTATTTGTCGTGTTAAAGATAAGCTCTTTACGTAGTAATGTTCAATAACATACTTTCATGGTTGTGGATGCATTTGTCAACTATTTAATCCCCACCCCACCCCATACACTTTGCCACAGTGCCACCGATTACCCCCCCCCCAACCTTCCACCCACTGCAGGTGTCTGTCTGCCCCATGCTGCCATTTTGCCCCCAGTGTCCTCTTCAAATTATGGTCACCCTATTTTATAACAACACTGCTGTAAGGAGGTAATGATGATAGTGATCATGACAAAAGTAATGATCATAATAATCGTCTCAGTCATAATTACAACTGAAGCCAACCCTGCTTCTGTTGAAGATCAAAACTGGTGTTTCAAAGCACCTTACACCCAATAATGGGCCGACATGTTGGACTGCTGGACACGTTTTATCCTGCTAGTTTTATTACATTACTGCTTCCATCCGTCTGTCTATTTATTTGTCTGTCTGTCTGTGTCTTTATACCTACCTACTTTCTTTCTTTCACCTGACGTTGCAAAACATAGCCTTTCTTTATGATTTTAATAGCTGTTCCTGGTCATTCCAGCAGTAACGATCAGCGCTGGAAGTAGTTCCTGTCTTCTGATTGGGGAAGCGTGTCCCTGGTGGGGTAGTTTGGATGGTGGTGAAGCCTGCAGGCTCTGTTAGTTGGCTGTCTCAGAATGGGAGATGAGAGATGGGCAGATATTTCTCAGGATTTTGGCGCTCCAAACTTCCTGCGGCCATGTTGTACGGTACTGGAGCTGTCCAGGGACACACAGAGCGCCGGCAGACGAGACGGCAGCCAGGCTGCTTGTTAGGAAGCAGCCAGACCACTTCAACGCAGTCTTCACAGAGACGGAGGAGGCTCTATAATTTACAACACAAGGCTGGATGGAAAAGACCAAAGACATGCAGACTCACAGGTATTTTACTTGGGCGCATGTAACGAGCATACCCCAAACAAGCGCGCGCACACACACGCACACACACACACACACACACACACACACACTGTCCAGGTCCAGTGCAGCTGTGCTCGTGTGGTGATGCAGTCAGAGAAGTGGAACCGAGATGACTTGGAGAGGCAAGTCTCTCTTTATCTCTCTCTCTCTTTCTCTCTCTCTCTCTCTCTCTGCCAATACCTTCTTTCGTTTCTCTCCTGTCCTGTCTGTCCTTCTGTATGTCTGTGTGCCTGTGTCTCTTTGACTAATTGTCTTGCTTTCTCTCAATCTTCCATCTTATCTCTTTCCTTTAAGTGATAACCATTTTTCTTCCCACTAGTTCATTTCCTGTCTCTCTCTTCCCCCTATCTCTCTCTCCAAGTCTTGTCTCGCTGCGTGAGGGCAGTTACACCATCGCAGCGTTTGTCAATCACTGATTGCCTGACTGGCTGAATAATTACTTGGTGACTGTGTGTGTGTGTGTGTGTATGTGTGAGAGAGTGAGAGAGAGAGAGATGGGCATGTTGTAACAGCTTGATGCTGAAGAACCCAGGAGTACTAATTACTAAGAGGAGTCTACTGAGCGGGCATGTTTGTGTGTGTGAGTGTGTGTGTGTGTGTGCTCCTGGCATAGATGGTAGTTGGAATTTTTTTTTCTTCTTTACCTGACATGACAATCATATCTCTCCCAACGGTCATCAGAGAAGATTAGCTGCTATTATCAGGGGACACACACACACGAACGCTCATACATACACGCAGACGCACACATGCAGATCTACATGGTTGTTGAATATCAAAAAGCCCTTGATTTTTTTTCTATGTACCTGAAAGTCATTGTCTCACAAACCAAGGAGAGAAAAGATGAATGACGGTGGCGTGGAAAGAAGTGTAGAGGAGAGAGGAAGAGAGAAAAGCACCGGGAAGTGGTTGCAGGGAGGAGCGGGATGAGGGAGGGGTAGGGAAGAGACAAAGAGTAAAAGCAATGGAAAAAGAGAAGGAAGCAGAGAGACAGATAAGCAGATAAACAGATATTATATATATATTTATATATATATAAAGGAAATTTGACCGGCCAGCATGTCTCTCTGAACTCCCATGACATGCCAGACGAGAGAGAGTGGTTGAGCTGGCCTGTAACCATAGTGTGTGTGTGTTGTGTGCAGTTGTCATACGTGTGTCTGTGTGATGGTTTAACTTATTTTTGGAGTTTTAAACCTGGTTACCTGAGGGCAGGGTGACACATCTCTGGATCAAGCAGTCCCACTAACTCAATACCCACTTGAATGTCATCAACATAGTGGAGAACGGGACTGTTGAATTAGCATAATATAGCATAGCAAGGGAGCTGTCTGTTTAAGAAACTGTATCTATCTGTCTATTCACATGTGCATCTGTCTCTCTCTCTCTCTCTCTCTCTCTCTCTCTCTCTCTCTCTCTCTCTCTCTCTCTCTCTCTCTCTCTCTCTCTATCTCTCTCTCTCGCTCTCTCGCTGTCTTTCGCTGTCTCTCACTCTGTGCCTGCTTGTCTGTCTGTCTGCCTTCCCACTGTACCTGGCTTGCAGTGATTAAAAAGTTACAATTTGATACTTCATTATCCCCGCCGGGCGGGAGCCTAGAGGGGATTATGTGTTTGGTCGCATGTGTGGGTTAGTGTTTGTCTGTCCGCGGCTAATCTCGAAAACTACTGGACCTAACAGCCTAACATGTTTTTATGCACAGATATGACTGTATGATGACGAAATCACAAATCAGAAACACTTTGTCATTTCATTTCATGCACTAGCACATATGAAATGAAACGAAACATCGTTTCCCGCAGCCCACAGCAATGCAACACAAAGACAAAAACATATCCATCCATCCATTATCCAAACTGCTTATCACATATCTGAAAACTACAAGAACTACAAGAAAACATACTTCCAAACTAACACATGTATCTAAACTAAACAATAAACCAAAAAAAATCCCTGTCCAGGAGAACGAACGCCAGCCAGGATGACCGTTGGAACTGCTGGTCTGCATGGGCTAGCAGTTAGCTTAGCCTGCCCCGCTTCCGTGTCCTGTCAGACCGCCGTCGGTGTTTCCTCCTCAGACACAGCTTTAGAGAGGGGCCGTGGTCCCTGGGCCCACAGGGACCGATCCAGCGCTAGCTCTCCCAGCCATCAAACGAAGACAAACTTAGATGCAGGTGTGGACAAAGATACTGCATGGACGGTACTGGGCGAGGCTGTTGCAAACATGAATTTGCGCCGCCATCTTCCCACACCAGAACCTCTTGTGGTTGCAGTGTTTCAAAACCTTCAAAAAATGTTTGTTCTCGCTATTGCCGCCTCCTCTCTTGACTCACTCTATAGCTTGCCTCACCAACGCTGCTCACCATCGCTGCCCACTGTAAGTCAACCGTGCGTATGTGCCACTCGCATCTACGGTTGAGTCAGATCGGGCAGCGACAGTGCCAAATCCAAAACAGTTTGTATTCATGTATGAGTCTTGAAAGTTAATGAGAAGTTGATCATGTTTCACAAGCCAGCAAATCCTTCACTGCTGCTCTCAGCACAGGAGAACTGGAGGAACAGAGGGTGAACCAAAAATAATTTGCCTTATTCACCTCGCCGCCACGTGAAAGTGCCATAGTCTACAATGTTAAGACTTTGCTATAAAAATACAATTTCAAGAGTAGGATTAAGAACAGTCACAGCTGCAAACCATCTCAGTAGCTACCAAAAAACATTTCCCATGGCTGAGCTATGTTTTCTTTTGTTTTATGAATGAAAGTCAATCAGCAGAGCAGCCATTCACCTTGATTCATTTTATATCATGAAAACCACGACAGTTAAACACATGTGAAGTCTTTAAATCAGGGCTTTGAAATTATGATTGCCTGATCTCTGTCATTTCCTGTCGGACTTGGTCGCTTTCGTGCGAGGGTCCACCAAGGAGGCTGCACGTCCACAAAACTTTTTATCAGTTAGATTTTTTAGCTTGAGCGCTGCATAACAACAACTCCCCCCCATATTTCCCATTCAGTGGACTTGGGCACTGCACAAAAGTCTCATAATGGCAGGAAAAGCAGTGGTTTTTATGTCTGTGTGTGCTTTAATTTCCCTTCTCCCGGTAGGGGAAAAAGAGGTGGTTTGTCACCAAGTGCTGAGTACACTCCTTTAGTTATTCATTTGTTGGATCCGTCTCGCTCTCCCTTTAACTTCCCCTCCATTGTGTGTGTGTGTGTGTGTGTGTGTGTGTGTGTGTGTGTGTGTGTGTCTTCTTAACGTCTTCAGAGCAGCTTCATTTATCATGCATGCATGTTTCATCATGTGTGTAATCACTGTGATGATAAAGTGGTGGAGCCATACTGTTAATCAGGTCAGGGGTCATCAATGGGTCGCAGCTGGATTCAGGTCCAGGTGGTAGAACAACGCTCTGGTATTATCATGTGACCTGTACCTTGATGTGTTACCTGGGTAATGAGCAATCCAATCCTTTGTGTTTACACCTGGTATATCAGCAGGACTTACTGAATGGTGCTGATTGAAAACAAAGCGAAGGACTCACTGGCGCCCCATTCGCC
The DNA here is from genome assembly GCA_022114975.2 of Lampris megalopsis. Classification (NCBI taxonomy): domain Eukaryota; kingdom Metazoa; phylum Chordata; class Actinopteri; order Lampriformes; family Lampridae; genus Lampris; species Lampris megalopsis. The sequence goes on from JAJHIY020000986.1 coordinate 189,583, forward strand.
AGATTTCTGCATTCAAAAACACAGGTAGTGGGCCAGCTGAGGGCCAGAGCACATCGGCGCTGGTCAAATCAGCCCTGTTCTGTAGTCCAGTATCGACATTCTTATTGACTAGTATTTTCTCTTTGCAGAGCAAAAAAATAGTATAAGTGATGCTTGATGTGTGTCGGCTGGTGCTTCCTGTTTGTTCTACAGACAGCATGTGACGTTATCATTTGATGCGGAGTTCTGGTTCCGAGTCGATTTGTGTTTGGCTGGGTGGTTTTGCTGTTGTTTGATATCCCCACCGCCCATCACACCCCCCACAGACCTGGCCCACACTCATGGTCCTCAGCAAACTGATTTTCCCTGAAGGTGTTTGAAAAAGGCAGATGTGTCCAGGAATCAGGAACACTTTATTTGTCATCTCATTTCATGTGCACAAGTACATGAAACAAAATGTAGTTTCCCCCAGCCTACAGCAGTGCAACACAAAGACAAAAACACATATCCAAAAATTACAAGAATACATGTATTAAACTACAAAAAAATCACTGTCCAAGAGAACGATTTGACTTGACAGAGCGGCAGGATGACTGTTGGAGCTGCCGGTCTGCATGGGCTAGCAGTTAGCTTAGCCTGCTCCACTTCCACTTCCTGTCACACCGCCCTCCGTGTTTCCTCTTTGGCAGCAGCTCCGGCAGGGCCGTGGTCCCTGGGCCCACCAGATGCAGCAGACCAAGCTCTCCCAGCCAGACACCTTCGACGTACCTCCCCCACTCCACATGGTGACACCAAAAACACAGCCAACGCTAGGTGAGGCCGCTGCCAGACCCTCCTTGGTGTTATCGGAACTGCTGGTCTGCATGGGCTATCAGTTAGCTTAGCCTGCTCCACTTCAGCGTCCTGTCAGACCACCCTCAGTGTTTCCTCATCGGGCGCAGCTGCGGGCAGGGCCGTGGTCCCTGGAACCACAGGCCACAGCAGACCAAGCTCTCCCAGCCATCCCAGCCATGTGTTTCAACCTGCTGTGCATCCACTACCATTTATTATTATTATTATTATTATTATTTTGCCTTGCCTGTTTTGATTTGCTGTTATTCACATTGTTGAATAGCAAAAAATAAAAGCTAGAAATAGCTGGTAACTCGAAGGGACTTTTTGTACAGTTGTTCAGTACAGTGAAAAATGACCGTCAACTTTAAAAAAAAAAAAATCCCTGTAATAGAAACAAGACTGGAATAACTATATAATGATAATAGAAATTCATCATTACTTCTGACTGGTTTTCAGATAAACTTATGTCCAGCAGACATGATGGAGCAGTTTTTAACTGATGAAGTTAAAGTAGCACCAGGTAAGTATTGTGCTTTCAGTGTGATGGCCAGGGGAGAGTGACACAATCACTGTTGGGATCAATTCCCCGGAAGCCTTGTTTCCGCTGTGCAATTTGTCTGCCACTGGCTACAAAATCTCACAGAAAATATAAGGATTGCTTTACGGCACACGTAAGTAGCAGTTTTGACAAAACATATAACAACTTACAATTGACAACTTACAATTTCCTTTAGCAGATGCTTTTATTCAAAGTGATGTACATCTGAGAGTTAATACAATACAAGCAAGGATCTAGTCGGTAGGCGACAACGTAAGCAAGTGTAAAAAATAATAATAAAAAAAACAGGTTCAAGTCCGATAGGACATAGTTGTCAACAGGTAGTGCACAAAGGCAATGCATAGGGTGCATAGAAGCAAATGTATGTCTTTATTTTTTAAATGCCATCAGGTGTGGAGGTGTTCGAGAAAGAGCTGGGTCTTTAGCGTCTTCTTAAAGATGGAGATGGACTCAGCAGATCGAATGGAGTTTGGTAACTCCTTCCACCACCGGGGAACTACAGAAGAGAGGAGTTTGGCTAGTGATTTAGGGCCCTGTTGTGACGGAAGTGCCAGGCACCTTTCAGTAATGGCACAGCATAAAACCTGCAGAAGTGCTGTAACAGCACAGCACAAACAAAAGGGCCATTATTTCTATCAGAATGTTGGTGAAGTGGTGGGTTAAACTAAAACATGATTGTTGCAGTCACTTACATCAAACTATTGAGACCGTACATTTTCATCAAACACAATATTTATAATATTTGCCTTTCAGTCTGTGCCACCTCCTCCTTGACTTCAGGATTGACCAGAACATGATGATCCACCTACATCACGGAAAAGACTGGAACAAAGCTGCTGCTTTGACATACTGTATCAGAAAAAGGGGCAGCAATTCCATCTTGATGGAGTTTCCAAGAAATCTTTTGTACCTGGAGGTCTCTGACCAGGGCGCTCAGAAAATGTACTTGAAGCTTCAGCTTCTCCAAGTGGTGGTTCAGGGCCAGGATGGAGGGAATAACAGAGCTGATGGTGACAACCTTCTCCCCCTGTGTCAAATCTGTTGCTTCTCCAAATGGCTTGAGGACATCCACCAACTCCTTTAACTGATTCCATACCCATGCTGTGAATGACAACGCCTTGTGTCCAGCCTTCTATAGAGCATGACAGACTTTTAGATGACCAAATGGAGAACTGCCTTCACTTGTGTCAGTGTTGAGTTCCGTCTTGTGTTGACAGCAACAGAAATGCCTCTTTCTCCAATTTCAGTCTCAAACACTTCTTTGAATGTTGTGAAGCAGTGAGCTGTTTTTTGATAACTTTGAAAGAGAAGAAGATACCACTTTGGTTTCTTTCAAGCCATCCCCTACCACCAGCTGGGGAGTGTAACGTTGTAAGTGCTCAAAGAAGGTTGAATCAGTTCCTCTGGATACAACGTTTATTGACAGATGCGTTTCATCACTCAACTAAGTGACCTCTTCAGTCTCAACTGACTGCAGGTATCCCCACCCTTATAAGCAATACAGTACAATACAGTTGCATAACGACCGAAACCAACGACCAGTTTCATATGCAAATATGAGTGTGACCATTAATGAGAGTTTGAATGCCCATGTGTACTATTCACAGAGGATTTGGGATTGTTTGCAATCACAGCATTATAAGACGGTGACAGATGTACTCTTGGGCCCCTCCCTCGGTTCAGGGATGGTCATTCCCTCTTCACATAGATGGCCTCATTGACTCCCCATTCAAACCAGCGTTTCTCCCCATCACGGATGTGCATATCGTCATCCTTGAAAGAGTGGCCATTGGCCTGTAGATGGGTGTGGTTCAGCCATCTTTGATTTTTTTTTACCTGGGTTATTGAGCATGCATCAAGACATTGTAAGTGCTGTTTTCTTGCCACAGCAGCATCCAGTGTTTGCTGGTCTTCCAGGGTGAGGCTATTCCAGAGCTCAGGGTCATCATGATGATCTTTGTCATGTACGTCATCTTCTTGTCAAATGGGAAAGCACACTGTGAAAGTTTTTTTTTCATATTAGCAGCATTGTCACTAATGATATTGTCCAATTTATCTTTAATGTTGTACTCATCACAGATGCCCTCAAACTGCTCACAGATTTTTCCACAACAGACAGGGGCAAGTTGCAATTGATAACCAAGTCAGACAGTCTGTGGATGATTCACACTGTACTGCCCTACACAGGTCTCCAAGAACTGCGAGACTGACTTGTGGTGCTTCTGTTCATCTGGTATTCTTCAAATGTGTAAGAGGTAAGCATATTAATAAATATCAGACAGTGCCTCATGAAACTACTCTATTACTCATATATTAATATTCAGAATCAGAGTTACAATTAAATAATTTTGAGTTACTTGAAAAAAATCAGTGGTCTATTGAAAAAAAAATGGATCAGTACATCCATTGTCTTCCCACTCGAAAAGAATGATTTATTTGACCTCAGCCTGTGCTGCACAGTTTACGGATCCATGATGGGATTTGATGATGTCAGTCAAAGTAATGTTTGCTACTGAAGGCCAGGCTACACTTCCTAGCCTTCACTATACTCCAGGGGCTTGCACAAACTGATTAATTGCATAATTTTCAATCTTTGGCTATGGGAAGGTAGGCTATCACATCTTTCTGAGTCAAAAGGCTCAAGTCCAAGTGAAGTCACGAGTCATTGGTGTTCAAGTCAAAGTTGAGTTGCAAGTCTTTCTTGATTTATCTCAAGTCAAGTCTAAAGTCATCAAATTTGTGACTCGAGTCCAAGTCGAGTTCAAGTGATGTGACTCAAGTCCACACCTCTGGTAACTTGTGAAGGAAAAGTTAGTTGTGGAGCTTCTCCTGTTTGAAGCTGGCACTAGGATTTTGAGATTTTTCTTGACCTTGTGTACCCCTAATTGTGAGTTTTTATCATGGCTGTGTGCCATAAATAATTTTGTTAGATGGGGAATCCAACCTGGACACAAGCATTTGGGATCATAACATAGAAAAAAAGCAATATCTAATCTTCTCACTGATCGTTTGACTATTGGTCATATATAGATGTGTCAAAATTAAATTGAGATTTATAAATTTCTAAAGTTAAAACAGCTTTAAGCTATTGTCTTTCACATCAACAAACTCTCCACACACCCATTAAGCCAACCTGGTAAAATTCCATATTAACCTTTAGTAAATTTTCTCATTATGTTGAATGCCACAGTCCAAACTGGTGTGACACTGCTTTTTTCTGTGTGTGTGAGTGTGTGTGCGTGCGCGCGTGTGCGTGTGCGTGTGTGCATGCGCGTGTGTGTAAGCCTGATAATGTTATCTCTATGGCCTTGGACCAGTCTATATTAAGGGACACGCACGGTCCCCTGTCCCACGGGCTCAGTCTATGTACTGCCTGCCAATGGTCTCCAGCGGCCCCCATATCAGCAGACCCACTGCCAGTTGGGCTCCTTTAAAGCCAAACAGAACTCCTTCACTTCACCACAGCAGAACTTAATTAGACCGACTCATGTTGTCATGGAGATTAATGTTCAGATCTGATGTGTTTTTGGTTCTTAAATGTATTTCCTTCCTGAAGGTTGGTCATGAATGTTTTTAGTGGGAAATGACTCGGCGAGCGGTTTTGTTGTACAGGTCCCAGTCTGCAGCGCACACTCGCTCAAAGAGAGAATATTTGGAAAAGACAAAAGTTCTGCCTGGTTTTCAGCCAGGGGAGGGGTGGATTGAAAGTTGGATTTTGTCAAACCATGTTCCAGTTACTTTGAACTGTAAAGGATTTAATAATTTATATAGCTTTAGTATGAGTGCATATATATATATATATATATGGCGACAGGCATGGGCACAAGTCCATGAATACTGGGATGGCATCCAGCGCTTTACCTGTGCCCTCGTCCATAGGGTTTGTGGTTGTGTCAGGAAGGTCATTCGATTAAAAAATTGCCAAATCAGTATGCGGCTTGACAAGACCGCCATCGGTGCTGTGCGCTCACAGTGTACCGATGAAAACTATCAAATCTGTGGCGACCCCTGGGAAACAGGGAACAAGCTGGAAGAAGAAGAAGAAGAAGAAGTCTCACGCTGACCCTTTTTCAGGTGATGTGTGTCTTCCTCAAGCTTGGGTCCTCTAGCAGAGGTCTGGGAGTTTGAGGATTCTGCGTAGTATCTTAGCTTTTCCTAGGAACGCACTCTTCTGGATAGAGACCTCGGATGTTGTTCCTGGAATCTGTTGGAGCCACTCTCCCAGTTTGGGGGTCCAAGCTCCTAGTGCTGCTATTACCATTGGGACTATTGTGGGTTTCACCTTCCACATCCAATCTAGTTCTTCCCTCAGCCCTTGGTATTTCTCTAGCTTCTCATGCTCCTTCTTCCTGAAGTTGCCGTCGCTTGGGATGGCTACATCAATCACTACTGCTGTCTTCTGTTCCTTGTCGACCGCCACGATGACTGGTTGGTTAACCAACACCTGCTTGTCAGTCTGGAACTTGAAGTCCCACAGGATCTTAGCTCTGCCATTCTAACCACGTTTGGTGGTGTCTCCCATTTGGAATTGGGAACTTCCAGTCAGTATTCAGTACAGATATTCCTGTACACTATCCCAGCAGCGGATACATTTTGAGTGTGCCTACTACTTTTTGTTCTCATAGCTCAAAAATTACAATTCGTACTGAAAAATAAAATCATAACAAGCATCACAAGACTTCAGTGAAGATGCTAATGTATTTACAGTGTACCTGCTGTTTACGGTACATGAGCTGTCACAGTTGTAAAACTGCCATCAGCTCTGTTTTTGGTTAGAACTTCAGAGCTCAGTTTAACATGGCCATCTATGGGAGTCCCCCCCCTTCCCCCCCTCCCCAATTGTATCCGGCCAATTACCCCACTCGTCTGAGCTGTCCCAGTCACTGCTCCACACCCTCTGCTGATCCAGGGAGGGCTGCAGACTACCACATGCCTCGTCCAACACATGTGGAGTCGCCAGCCGCTTCTTTTCACCTGGCAATAAGGAGTTTTACCAGGAGGGTGTAGTGTATGGGAGGATCACGCTATTCTCCCCAGTTCCCCCTCCCCCCGAACAGGCGCCCTGACCGACAAGAGGACGCGCTAACGCAGCGACCAGGACACATACCCACTTCGTACTTCCCACCCACAGACACAGCTAATTGTGTCTGTAGGGGTGCCTGACCCAGCCGGAGGTAACACAGGGATTCGAACCACCGATCCCCGTGTTGGAAGGCGATGAAGTAGATTGCCACACTACCCGGATGCCAGTCTGTGGGAGTTTTAGTTAGCACTGTCTTTGCTTTGAGGTGATTTATTCAAAAACCATAAGTCATGTCACAATGAGAGTCAGGGGGGACAAATTTCTTTATAAATTGTCCCTGATGGTTGGAAATTATGAGAATTAAGAGGTTAAAAAGGTTTTTTCAAGGATGGCAGACTGTGGGTCATGTGGCTGTAGCGCTGAACATTCCACCCAATACACACCCATTATAAACTCTTAAACAAAAGCATAAAACTTAAACTGTGATTTCGCAAAAACTGCACTCGATAACAACATCAATTTAGCTCAGCAAAGTAGTCTGGAACCCCCCCCCCCTAGATCGGCAGAGGGGTGGAGCAGCGACCGGGACGGCTTGGAAGAGTGAGGTAATTGGCCGGATACAATTGGGGAGAAAAGGGGGGGATACTGTTGCAGCGTTGCATTAGCTTTTATTAGACTTGTCTGCACCAACAGTGAGAGGGATGAGTAATGATGGAAAAAGGTCAGAGGTCAGGTTTAGATCATGACACTGTCTGGATGATTGTTTTGGTCTGTTCTATTTGATTGATGTGACATATTACTGTATGTGAAACTCTTACTTCAATAATTCACTCCTTATTAATGGTGAAAAAATTGTGTTACGAACTAATGTTACTGTTTCTTGTTTCTTCCTAATGTGTTGCTAGCTTTCTGACAACGCCTCAACACTTTTAGACTATACAGATCAGTTCTGCCACCAACTAACCAACAGCAGCTGTATGAGTTGGAGTAGTTTGTTATAAATATACATATAGACACACAAACACACACACACACACACACACACAAACAGTTGTATTCTTGCAGCATCATCTAGCCTGGGGTCATAGTTTTTGGTCGGAGGTCATGGTTGGGGTCAGAGTGTTAATAATTTACTAAGCTGACTCAGAAATCATTATAATTTTGGTTAAATGTAACACTGGTCCAGGTCAGCTGATAGGCTGAACTACAGTCTTTCAAGTCATGACTCTTTTCACAGTCAAGGTCAAAGGTCAGAGCTGTTTTTCATAGCCTCCGGCTGTGATGTCATAGCTCACACTCTTCTTTTCTCTCCATCCCTTCCTCATTTCCCTCTCTCTTTCTCTTTTCAAGCTCCTCTCTGACTTCCTATTTCTGTCTACATCCTATCTCTTCTCCTCTTCCTCGTCTCCTTCCACTGGTACTTTCTGTTTACTCTCGTATTCTCTAGCCAGCAATACAGTCTTATTCTCTCGTCTTTGGATTTTGATCTCTTTCTATATATCGGCTTTATTTCTTTCTCATACTTGTTTCTCTCTCTCGCTCTCTCTCTTTGGACTGTGATCTCTTTCTATATATCTGTTTTATTTCTTTTGCATACTCGCTTATTTCTCTCTGTCTCTTTGGACTGTGATCTCTTTCTATATATCTGTTTTATTTCTTTATCATACTCACTTGTTTCTCTCTCTCTTGCTCTCTTTCTCTCTCTGTTTCTTTCTTTGCTGGTTGGTTTGCTTTCTCAGTAGTTAAGATAATGGCTGAATAACCACCCCACTTCGAAAGGTACCACACACACACACACACACACACACACACACACACACACACACACACACAGTGTCTCCCCAGGGGGTTAATAACAGAAGGTGCAGCTCCAACAGACCATTACTCTTGTGTGTGTGTGGGTGTGTGGGTGTGTGTGTGTGTGATACTTCTCATCATGTTTTCTGTCATGCATGGAAACAGCATGTTGTCATAATGCACGGTTGATGTGGAAACACAAACGGCAACAAGTGTCTTTCTATTGTTTTTTGTCTGTTGGCCTTTTACTTGCTGTCTGTCTTCCTCTGTCTTTTTATCTGTCTGTCTGTCTCTGTCTTCTTTGCTCTCTCTCTCTCTCTCACTCACTCACTCATTCTTTCTCATTCCCTTCCCTTGATAAATCCATCCATGCTTGACTGAGGGATGTTGACAGCGTGTAGCTCTATTTTCTTCTCTCTCCTTCTCTTCTCTCCCCCCTAACAATAAGGGACAGCTACAAGTCACCCTCTCTCCTCTCGGACATTATGAGACGGCTTGTCTCGATTAGTTAGATGTGACCACAAAGACAGGCAGACAGTGTGACAGGTAGACAATCAGACAGACAGACATTCAGGCGTTCAGACATCAACGTGAGGTCTCGGTCGTCTGGCTGAGTTTCTTTTTGTTGAGCATTCCTATTTCAGATTAAATCCGGTATTGCCATGTTAGCCATACGTTTATCACACCACTGAATACCACTTATCTTTCATCAGTTCTCCTGTATACAGCTCTCCCTGCTGCTGGTTCTTCTCTTTATGACCTTTTTTTCACTCCTTATGCTTATTTAACTTGTAGTTTGATTGTCTTATTGCTGTTGGGTGGCACAGTGGTCCAGTGATTAGCACTGTTGCCTCACAGCAAGAAGGTCTTGGATTTGAACCCCAGGCCATCCCAGGTCCTTTCTGTGTGGAGTTTGCATGTTCTCCCCGTGTCTGCGTGGGTTTCCTCTGGGTGCTCCGGTTTCCTCCCACCATCAAAAAGACATGCATGTTAGGGTTAATACTCCTTCCTGTGCCCCTGAGCAGGGCAATGGAAAGAAGAACTGGAGTTGGTCCCCAGGCACAGCGGCTGACCACTGCTCCTATACAATAGCATGGGTTACATGCAGAGAACACATTTTGTTGTAACTGAACAACAGAGTGGCTTTCTTGTGCCACGTGCTTGTATATGTAAGATGTTTTTGAGTATCTAGAAATATGCTGTGTAAAGGCTTTATTAATTATTATTATTATTATTTTTTATTATTATTATTATCATACAAATTTCCTTTAACTTCATGCCATAATAACCAGGCCCATTCCTTGGGCCTAGGGTTAGAATGAGGTAGAAGTCTATTTGATGGATAGTGCCTTTCTTAGGATAGGAGATGTTCCAAGTAGTGTGATCTTCTGTAGTTCTTGTATTCTGATGTTACCTGGGATCCGTTGGGTGTATTTCTCCATCCCTTTTTCTTTTTTACAAGTCCCAGGGCTCCTATCACTACTGGTATTGTTGTGGTTTTCATTCCCCACATTCATTCAATCTCGATTTGAAGGTCTTTATATTTCGACAGTTTTTCCAGTTACTTTTACTGAGGTGTTCCTTTCAGTCGGGATGGACATGTCGATGAGTAGGCAGTTTTTTTCTTTTTTGTTCTTGATGACGATGTCTGGTCTGTTGGCTTTCATCTCACGATCTGTCTGTATTGGCATGTCTCATAAGATTGTGATGTCATCTTTTTCTGTTACTGTTTGGGGCTCGTGCTCGTACCATGTTTCTTTTGTGTTGATGTTGAATTCTTTGCAGATGTTCCATTGCAGGTATGTGGCGGCCTTGTGTCTTTGTAGGTATTCAGTTTTGGCTGGCTCAGGGCACCCTGCCACCATATGGTCAATGGTTTCCTGGAATTATTGACCATATCGTGGCAGGGTGCCCTGAGCTGGCCAAAGAACTTATTATTATTATTATTATTATTATTATTATTATTATGGCGGCACGGTGGTGCAATGGTTAGTATGGTCACCTCACAGCAAGAGGGTCCTGGGTTCAAACCCCGGGGTTGTTCAGTCTTGGGGGTCATCCCAGGTTGTCCTCTTTGTGGAGTTTGCATGTTCTCCCCGTGTCTGTGTGGGTTTCCTGTGAGTGCTCCGGTTTCCTCCCACAGTCCAAAGACATGTAGGTCAGGTGAATTGGCCGTACTAAATTGTCCCTAGGTGTGAATGTGTCAGCCCTGTGATGGCCTGGCGGCCTGTCCAGGGTGTCTCCCCGCTTGCTGCCCAATGACTGCTGGGATAGGCTCCAGCATCCCGTTACCCAACTTTGGATAAGCGGCTTGGATAATGGATGGATGGATGGATGATTTATTATTATTATTATTATTATTAATAATAATAATAATAAAGTGTTACTCTCTCCTACCTGCCTCTCTACCTGTGTGCCTCCCTTTGAGGATGATCAGGATCAGCACTCTAACCAAGTTAGCAACTGGTGCTGAAACGGGGAGTTCAAAATATTAAACTATCATTGTTGTATTTTTTTGTTTTGTTCTACCATTAAACTCTAATTAATTTCCCTCAGCTACCTCCTGCTCTGTGTGCCCTTGTGGTTTAAACAGATTCAGAGGTGACATGAAAATGTGTGTGAAGAGCGATTCACACACAAGCAAGGCCTGGATTCAAAGGATTGTGAAGAAAAAGAGAGAGGAAGATGGATACACTCGAATTACAATCCTGCAGATTTACATTCGGACAAACTGCCCCCTTTAAAGCTTTCTGCCTCTGACACGTTGGAATAGCAGCTCGTCCGTGTTGCTCATTTCAGCGGTTACTGCCGGGCAGGACCTTCTTTAGGGAAAATGCTGTACTGTTTTACATCTTCATCATAGCATCCAAATGCAGAAGAAGAAGAGAGGTAGAAGGGAGTTTGAAGTTGTGTGAAGAAGTGAAGTTGTGACTAGCAAGCAGATGTGTTTGTTGGTATGTGCTTGGTTTCCAGTGTGCCAAGATGCACACATGACTTCTCTGTGTCCTCAGGCTGGCTTCCAGTTGGTTTCTGTTTAATTTTCAAAACCGTGTTGTTGGCTTTCTGGGTAATTCGAAGAACTGCACCAACTTACCTGCAAACGCGTATTAACATGTACGCTGGTTCTCGCCCTCTTCATTCCCCCCTCTGAAAGGTTAGTGTCTATGCCCTTTTCAACAGGGCTGGGCGGTGGATCCAGGCATTTCTCTCACCTGGCCCCACAACTCAGGCACAAACTTGTCTTCTATCAGCGCTACACACTTCCTCATTTCAGCCAAGGAAGGCCTAAAAACTGTACTTTTCCAGGTCTGCCTTCATCTTGACATGGTCAGCATGACTGTTAACGCCTTTACACACCAGGGACGTGACAAACAAACGACATGGAAATGCGAAAAACTCGCCTCCGCATATTTTACATCAAAACTGTTCATACCGGCAGCGATATGAATTTGTAACAGAACCCCAGCTTTCTAGGGTGTCCGGGTGGCGTGGCGGTCTATTCCGTTGCCTACCAACACGGGGATCGCCACTTCAAATCCCCGTTTTACCTCCGGCTTGGTTGAGCGTCCCTACAGACAGTTGGCCGTGTCTGTGGGTGGGAAGCCGGATGTGGGTATGTGTCCTGGTCGCTGCAGTAGCGCCTCCTCTGGTTGGTTGGGGGTGCCTGTTCAGGGGGAAGGGGGAACTGGAGCGAATAGTGTGATCCTCCCATGCGCTACATCCCGCTGGCGAAACGCCTCACTGTCAGGTGAAAAGAAGCTGCTGGCGACTCCACATGTATCAGAAGAGGCATGTGGTAGTCTGCAGCCCTCCCTGGATCGGCAGGGGGGTGGAGAAGCGACTGGGATGGCTCGGAAGAGTGTGGGGTAATTGGCCGGATACAATTGTGGAGAAAAAAAGGGGGGGGGGCAGAATCACACATTTCATGACGGCTGTCACACTAGGCCACAGGGCAGAGGACTACACAGAAATTTGCAGTGTTTTTTGTGTTCTGTCTCCACAGCACGAGACTTGCTCTGAAACCCTCGTAAATGTCCGGTTGTAAAAATCAAGCATGTTTGATCATACATAGCTGGCCGAGATCAGTCGGACTCCATCAGGGTGGTTCAGATTGGCTCTGTGAAGGCGTCACACTACCAGATAATCTGTGTCAAAAGACTTGATTCACCGTCCCCGGCAAACTGGTATCTGTTGAAGTTGTATGAACATGCTTAGTGTTTGCAAACTAAGCTTATATCCAGGACTTTAAAACCGGAATTAGTTTTCCTTGCTTGCTGCGGAGGGATCAAGAAGCATGTCTACTTTGTACCTCAGTCATTTTTCACACCACTGAATGATACACGCCAGCGTCCGTGTAGAAATTACAAATTGCACCTTTAAACTGTAAATCAAGCTGATGGTCCTCTCATGTGTACCCAGCCTCATGAAGACAGATTCATAGAGATGAGCGTGACACAAATGGAAGTTAAGATAGAGAGAGATGAGAGTTCCCCAAGAGCCACAGACACACAGCACTGACCGAAGCACAGACAGACGGAAACATTAAGACAGACAGATGGACGGAGGGCGATAAAAGATTTAAGGTTTTCCCCCAGTAAAGTTTTGGAGGTCAAAAACAATCTCTGTGCAGGAACATATTCTTTATGTTGTGTTACTCCTTCAAGTGCTGTGTGTAACATATGACTGGGAACTGCCCATCAGGACCAAGTGGAGTTATCAAATCTAACTTCTAATTACACATCGCAAATATGAAGAGATAAAACCTGGACAGATAAAATATGACTGACAGTGGCCCTTCTGTCTATTTATACCTCCCATCTTTGTCGTTGCCGTGGTTTCGCCAGGTGCCATTATCGTCATTAGAGCACTAATTCTCCTTTATTGGCCGAGCTCCTGTTGGTGTTTAATGAGCTCTCGTTAGTTCATCTCGTTAAGGAGGGAGGAGTCGTTAACGAGATCTCTCTCAAAACTGACCAGCCCCCGGACACACCCCACTAACACACACTCTCTCTCGCGTGCACACACACACACACACACACACACACACACACACACACACACAGGGACAAAGACCGAGGTATTTACACACAACCACACATACACACAAACACACACAAAATGAGTCATTAATGTTGCTAATAGAACCCATCATGTTGAGTGTTCACACACACACACACACACACACACACATGCACACGCACGTGCGCACACACGCCAGGACCACATTAAGACCTGCTTCTTTAATTTTTCTTTTTATGGCTCTTGTTAATGTTCTTTTTTAGGGGCACTGCTAGTGACACACACACACACACACGCACCCTAGTATCTCCTCTCACTCTCTCCCTCTTTCTCTCTCCCTCTTTCTCTCTCCTTCTCTCCCTCCATCTCTCTCTCTCTCTCTCTCTCTCTCTCTCTCTCTCTCTCTCCCCCCTCTTGGTCTCTCACTCTCTCTCTCCCCTCTCCGTCTCCCGCTCTCTCTCTCTCTCTTCTCAGTCTCTCTCTCTCCCTCCCTCCCTCTCGCTCTCGCTCTCTTACTCCATTCTTTACACACACGGCTGAAGGTGGGGCTTTAATGTGACTTTATTCCTGTCATTAGCTTTCATTGTGTGTGAGAGGAGCAGAGAGGAGCTGTCTGACGACAGACCGTTAAAGACAAAACCGGTGACCTTTAGGAAACTGTGTGTCGGAAGTCACCCAGACAAACTCTCTGTGTGTGTCTGTGGATTGAACTTAGAGGGCAGCGGACCCTCAGGTCAGAAACAAGAGTGGGGATTTTGAAGTTATCCGGGTTTCAGGTCTGGATAAGAAAAGGTTTTCTGAGTTGAAAATGGGATTTAGAGACGAGAATCAAGGAAGCGGCCATATTTACTAAGAAGGCCAACTTCATTTGATTAGCTAGCTAATTCACACATACACACACATTCACACACTCACATGACCCAAATCATAGCATCAGAAGATCATGGTTGTCTTTCTGGCTGTGTGTGTGTGTGTGTGTGTGTGTGTGTGTGTGTGTGTCTGATCAGAGTGATCATAAGAGGGAATATCTGATATTTCCCAGCGTGCTTTAGGGCACTCCCTCTGAACTCCAGGCTCTGAAACATCCAAACTTCTTCCAATCATCCATATCTGACAGACACACACACACACACACACACACACACACACACACACATACACACACACACTTACAGAACTATCCTTACAGAAAGTAGTACCACTTGAAATGTGCCCTTCATTAGGAACTCTGTCTTCTCTACAGAGGGATGAGGGAATCTCACCTCTCCAACGACTCACTCAGCCTGAAACAAAAAGAAACATATGAAAACTTTACTAATCTCATCTTTAAAGATGCTATGTGTAACTTGAATCCTAATCTCTATTGTTCAGCCGTGTGGGTAACAGCAACAAAGGAAAGGAAGAGATACACACTCTAATCAGCATCTGACTTTTTGTTTGAAGGACTCCCAAAACACAAGATGAAAAATGAAGAAAGCCGCAAACTCCTCTCTACGACAAGCTTTGCCATTCCTTTAACGTTTACTTTGCTTGCAAGCAAATAAACATGCTAACACGTTTTGGCCTCCGTGTCATCTTTTCATGGAGAAAAAATAATTATACAAGTGAATCCTTTTGGCAGAGCACCTAGATGTAATTCAGCCAAAAGACCACACCGAAGTTTTCTTCGTTTATTTATTTATTTATTTTTAATGACCTCAGTAGATATGGGCCAGGGCTTCACACCGCCGCAACGCCGCTGGGCTAGCCTGGCTACTTTGTTTTTGAATAGAGAAATGTGAAGACTGGGTGTTGAGCGTGATCTACTTTGTATAAAATAAGGACCACTCGGTAGCCCCTGGTGATATTGACAGTTCATGTTTTGATGAGGCGAAACTGAAACTCGTTGGGACATAGTATAAAGTAACTTAATTTTATTAAGATTGCTGGTTGTTAGCAAATCAGTGGCTATCAGCCTGTAGGGCTCCCTCACCTGTTGTGTTGTGATACAGGTTAGCATGTTGATGCAAGGTATAGTCAAGTCACGTTAATTTCATCTTCAGGTGTTGAAGCTAGCCGTAGCATGTTGTTTTGTAATTTAAGTTTGCATGTTGAATCTTGGGCGGCACGGTGGCGCAGTGGTTAGCGTAGTCGCCTCACATCAAGAAGGTCCTGGGTTCAAGCCCCATGGTAGTCCAACCTTGGGGGTCGTCCTCTGTGTGAAGTTTGCATGTCCTCCCCGTGTCTGCGTGGGTTTCCTCTGGGTGCTCCGGCTTCCTCCCACAGTCCAAAGACATGTAGGTCAGGTGAATCGGCCATACTAAATTGTCCCTATGTGTGTGTGTGTGTGTGTGTGTGTGTGTGTGTGTGTGGGCCCTGTGATGGTCCGGCGGCCTGTCCAGGGTGTCTCCCCGCCTGCCGCCCAATGACTGCTGGGACAGGCTCCAGCATCCCCGCCACCCTGAGAGCAGGATAAGCGGTTTGGATAATGGATGGATGTTGACTCTTGCCAGATCATTTGGGTTTGTTAGCATGTTGTGTTTTGATATTTCTTGTATGACGTGTTGAAGCTAGCAGAACTTGGCACCTTGGATTGTGGTACAAGTTAGCATGTTGCCACTATCAAGCATCATGCATTGTTTTAAAGGTTAGCATGTTGAAGCTAGCAGTAGCATGTTGTGTTGTGATGGAGGTTAGCGGTGCCCTTTGGCGCCCTTCACACATCAGCCATCTTAACGAGTTTGGCAGTGAGCCAGGCACTCCAATTAGGAAATAACCCACTAAGCCTTTAATATTTTACCCATTATTTCTACGTTAATGTCTTGTGTTTTATTCATAGTTTGGATTTCCTGTCATTTCCATACCA
This sequence comes from Lampris megalopsis, assembly GCA_022114975.2. Classification (NCBI taxonomy): domain Eukaryota; kingdom Metazoa; phylum Chordata; class Actinopteri; order Lampriformes; family Lampridae; genus Lampris; species Lampris megalopsis. Next base: position 205,639 of record JAJHIY020000986.1, read on the forward strand.
ATCTGGGGGATGTGTGCCTGCTTTGGGAGGTGGTCATTCAGATTGGATTTAAAAATAATTTCTATTTTAAACAGACTCATTTTATTAAACATTTTTATAGCTAATTAATGAATATATTCTGTATCTAACACAAGTGCAAATAAAGTTTAATTGTTGTTTCAAGGTTTAATTTGAACCTACTTAAGGTTTAAGGTGGACTTTGGAATCAGACGAGGGGAGAACTGTTTGCTGTACAGACAAAATGAATACAGTTGTAGCCACAGACTGAGTTACTTACAGACACAAAGAAGGATAAAGACTGAGTTGGGCAAGGAGAGGGACAAGGAACAGTGCCGTGAAACAGAAAATGTTAAGAGAAAGAAAAAGAGAAAAGCAAAATTTAATATTTCTTATTTGATATTTTGTAAATAGAGCACTTTCAGCATTCCCACTGTTTCCCCATTATTGCACCTTATTTTTATTTTATCTTGTATGTATATATTTTTATTATTGTTGTTGTTATTCTTTTAACTTTTATCTTTACTATTTACTGTTAATTTTCCCTCTTGCACCAACATACCAAGCCAAATTCCTTGTGTGTTCTTGAACTACTTGGCAACAAATCTGATTCTGACATATCAGGGGAATTAAAACATGAGAGAGCGAGAGAGAGAGAGAGAGAGAGAGAGCGAGAGAGAGAGATAGTATTGGATTGGGTTTCCAGAGAGAGAGAGTGAGAGAGATAGTATTGGATTGGGTTTCCTGGCTGTGGGACAAATCCTCTCCAGTAGAGTGTGTTTCATGAAGGAGGGTTGAACTAATTAATAAGATGTACAGTATTCTAAATCGGATCAACCTGGATGGATTTACATTTAATTCTCTGTGTAATTACCATGGCAACCAGACACACAATTTAATACAACACTAGTATATGTACACATCTCCATATACACTTTTAAACTTGCACGCACATACAGAAACCTCTTCCTAAACAGACACACAGACACACACACACGCACACACTACTCTACACAAACTGTACACACACCATCTGTCTTATCTATTTATTTTTCTCTCTCCGTCTGTCCTGCGGTCTGTCCTGCTGTCTGTCTTCCCTCCCATTATACTGTGCTGACAGGCTATGGCTGGGTTGTTTGTGTCCATATAGGGTAAAATAAGTCTGACCTGGTAGCAGCAGAAAAACTGTAAAGACACAATATGACCTATTTTTTAATAATAATAATAACAATGCATTTTATTTATATAGTGCTTTTCATTGTACTCAAAGATGCTTTACATAAATTAGAATAAACTTAAAATCAACACCAAAAACATGCAACATTTGAAAAACAACTCATTGGTCCAGAGAACATGTGTCCTCATCAGCCTTGTCCCACTAAACGATCTGACTGTCTGTATGGACACAGAACCCTAACACCATATCACCCCCCCACACACACAGACACACACACACAAACACACACAAAACCTGTTAGAGGAAGGTTGTCACTCGGACTTCAGCTGAGTCACACTACATGCATGCACATAGACACACACACACACACACACACACACTCTCTCTTTTTCTCTCTTATATGCGGATGATTTCTGTTTAACAACCTCCTCCCTCATCTACATGTTAATGAGATGCAAATCGATGTAGAGCGCTATAAAGGTTCCACCCCCACCCATCAGGACCCGCCCCCTTTCGTTTGAACAACACCCAGAGCCTGAGAACCGCAGACCAGCGGGCCCCGCTGCCGTTTAAAAATTCATCAGGGTGGTCATGTTAAATTTATCAATGTGTGTGTTGCTGTCAGTCAGCTTGCTAGGGGGCGGGTCTATTATTGGATGTGACAGGTAGTTATTAAAGATGCATGGGTGTGGTAGTCAACAGCCATTAATGATGACTTCATACTGCGGAGAGATACAGAGGTTGGGTATAGAGACAGAAAGGGGGACAGAGAGAGAGAGAGAGAGAGAGCGATGCTGTCAATGGCTGTGGTAGAGGATTACGTTTAGAAATATTAACATAAGAATTTAGTAATTTAAGAATTGAGTAATTTAACAATTTAGCAGTTTAAGAGATACTAACTTCTTTAGCATAGATTTAAAACTTTTGCATCTGTGTTTGTGTTTTTGAGTATGTGTGTGTGTATCAGTGTGCATGAGTGTGTACGTCTTTGTTTGTGCATCTGTATGTGTGTGTCTGTGTTGGTTTGTTGTTATCGTCATAACCTGAGTAGAATAAATTGGATGAAGGCAGATGTGTGTAACGGTTCCTTCATCCTAGTTCCAACACAAACCAGCCGCTGGTCATCTTCCAGTTTGGACAAATAGGCATTACTATATCATGCTATAGATCTCTGGTACAGTATAGCTTTATGATGGTGATCTTCTGTACCGATCTATACAAAGACGGTTAAGCAACATGAAACAGGATTCCCTGCTATAATTTCCCTGTAGATTGTGTGTAAATGTATACAACACTCATTCTTTTAAGATGCTCACAAAAAAAGCAGAAAAAATACATTATTATTGTGACATGTTTAACAAAATTAATGCTTAATTAAAGAAATAAGTAAATCACTTAACTAAATCCTTCTGGAAACAGGACTACTGATAGGCCTTATCTCAAGCCTATATAAACAGACAGACACACACACTTAGGGGTTAAAACATTTGTTAGGGTAGGGGTCTAAAATGGCTGTACAACAATCAGCCTATTCTGAGTGTGTGTTCAGTTTAAATGAGTGTGTGTTCAGTTTAAAATGATGCTGAAGCCTTGCCATTTCTGATTCGACAGATAAATGCTGGCTATCATTGAAAGCCGAAGGGTCAAGTAGGCCTCCTTTGGAGAACATGTGGCGATCCATCTCACCAGAACCTTCTCTCCTGGTTCTCCTTCCTCTCCGTATCGCCCTCTACTCTCTCAGATCAACGGACATGTCAAAGGTGATTTATTTGCCGGTTTTGTGTCTTAGAGATGGACCAAAACAAGTGAGAATGGATATTTGAGTGGATGCCTTGAAGAAAACATTCTGTTCAAAGCTGTCGCCTCTACCAGCCAACCACAAGAGGGAACACATTTAGTAAACTGTTTTCTGTTTTTTTTTAAAATTTCTGTTTAAAAAAAAAAAAAAGAAAAAAAAAGATCAGATTTCATATCAGAAATCATATAAAAACAGTTCTGTGGAGAAAATATGTGGTCTCGCTGAAAATGCTGTTAAGCTGGTTACTAAAAACTTATGAACAGGCTGCCATAACCTATGATGAATATCTCCCTTACAAGATTTAACATTTTGTCATTCATTTCTATGGCTATTCTGTCCCTGACGGGAGTAAGGTTAAGGTGTGACTGAGTTCCTTTCTCTTATTTTCCTTTGTTTTTGTTTTTTGTAAAACAAATAAATACAAATTTACAATCCTTTGGTTACAAACTTCTCAAACTAGAGCATAAATGAATTCTAATTTCCTGCTAATAGCCTCCATGCACATGCTATGACAATGCACTACATTTAGTTTAGCTCAGCATTTATAAACGTAGCAAATTGCAAATTAAATTATCACAAAGTAGTTCATTTTTAACCTCAGCAAATGAAATTATCACAAAATAATTTGTTTTTAATCCAAACATATGAATTCTAAATTATTTTTTGCACAGTTGCACAAAACACAGAAAAAGTAACAAAACTCTCAAGCAAAGGCTCTCCAAGGCACAAACGTAAAGCAAGTGTTTTTCTGGTTGACTTTTAACCTATGAGTCACATGATCTGAACTGACCACTAAGAAAACACTTTACAGTCATCACTATTTTTACAACAACCTGCCTCAAGGGGTGCCAAAGAATATGAATTTGAAGGCCACAAAATGTGTGCCATGACACTCCCCGCCTAGTATTAATTAGATACCACTATGTAACTTAACTAAAATTATACGTAATGTCCACAGGAAAGAATTCAAAATATCAGTCCTTGATTTACATAAGAAGAACTGTTTCTGAAGCAGGCCTGAGGAACATCTTGTTTGTCCCATGTCTCGAGACCCTGAGCTTGACCTTTCTGACTCTCCCATCACTGGAAGCGAATGCCTTGGTCACAAGCGCCATGGGCCGTTTGTTGCGCTTTGCCTGAGCATCTTTAAGAAGGACCACATCACCCTCCTTCAGATTTTGCCGTTCTTCTTACCATTTCTTTGACTCTGAAGCACTGCCAGATATTCATGCCTTCATTGCTGTGTGCCATGCAATGGGTGATGGACAGGTTGACGGACGAGATCAGGCAGGAGTCTCCTTGGACTATGATGTCTGCAGATGACATTGTGATCTGTAGTGAGAGTAGGGTGCAGGTTGAGGAGAGCCTGGAGAGGTGGAGGTATGCACTGGAGTGAAGAGGAATGAAAGTCAGTAGGAGCAAGATGGAATACCTATGCATGAATGAGAGGGAGGACAGTGGGATGGTGAGGATGCAAGGAGTAGAGGTGATGAAGGTGTATGAGTTTAAATACTTTGGGTCAACTGTCCAAAGTAACGGGGAGTGCAGAAGAGAGGTGAAGAAGAGAGTGCATGCAGGGTGGAGTGGGTGAAGAAGAGTGTCAGGAGTGATTTGTGACAGAAGGATACCAGCAAGAGTTAAAGGGAAGGTTTACAAGATGGTAGTGAGACCAGCTATGTTATATGGTTTGGAGACAGTGGCACTGATGAAAAGACTGGAGGCAGAGCTGGAGGTGGCAGAGTTGAAGATGCTAAGATTTTCATTGGGAGCGACAAAGAAGGACAGGATTAGGAACAATTATATTAGAAGGACAGCTCAGGTTGGACGGTTTGGAGACAAACCAAGAGAGGCAAGATTGAGATGGTTTGGACATATGTGGAGGAGAGATGCTGGGTATATTGGGAGAAGGATGCTGAATATGGAGCTGCCGGGGAAGAGGAAAAGAGGAAGGCCAAAGAGGAGGTTTATTGATTGGGTGAAAGAGGACATGCAGGTGGCTGGTGAGGACAGGAAGAAATGTAAACGGACGATCCGCCTTGGTGACCCCTAATGGGAGCAGCCAAAAGTAGTAGTAGTAGTAGTAGTAGTAGTAGAATGTGTGCCATGACAATAGAAAAATGAATAAATAAAAGAAAGAAGTAATACGAAAGAAAATAATAAATAAATAACTAAATATTATAATTTCAGTTTCAAAAAGTTGAGAACATCTACAAATCTTAAGTAGATGGACTTTTAAAGAATTGAACAGAGCTCATATCAAGTTTAAAAATGAAGGCATGGTTTTAAGTTTGTCCAACTAATTTAAAAGTATACAGGACTAGTCAAACTACCTAGGGCTAGTTAGAGTATGTAGGACTAGTGAGAGCCCAACCTTTCAAAGATAACGATAAAGAAATAGAAAAATAGTAGTGACAATATGCAAGTTCTACTTTTCAGATAACCTACTAATTATATCTCAAACTTATGAAAGAAGCTGGCGTTTTCTGTACCAGTTATACTTTGGTTGGGACATGAGGTACAAAGCCAGGTTATCCTTCCCAGTTTTTAGTATAAAAGAGAACTGAGGAGAATCTGGTTCCTAATGATGTGTTCAGAGGTAGGTGAGGACAAAATCAGATCAGATAAATCTTTAATAGTCCCTGTGGGGAGACACACTCATTACAACCCCACCGAACGGGGAACAGATAAGAAACCGACCGATACAGAGGCGCTGTCTGTCACACTAACACACATCTGTTGTTCGCCGGTTTGCAGATCCGCGGGATGTGCCCATGTGCACGGCTGTCTCTTTGTGTTATTAGACTTGTTAGGATATGAGCTGCCACGAAGTTTTCATCCTTATAATCAGACAGTGAGGAGATGAAGGCGGAGAGGTGAACAGTGATGAATAAGATATGAAAGAAAGGTATTAATCCATAAGGTGTTAATGATGTCTGTGTGTATGTGCGAGGGTTAGGAGCAAGACTGTCTGTAGTCTTTGTAGATGACATTCTCTGGCCGTCACACTTTGAAATTTAAATATTTAAGATCATTATTATTGGACGTGTTATCAGTAGTCTAATATAACCCAAATCAGGCACCATAGTGTGGGCTGTACCAGCCAATAGGCCACCTCATACAATTCCATTAGTATTGATTTCAAAAAGAGGGTTTTTTTGTCTCGTATGGTCTAAATTCAGGGCTTTTAAACCCCTCAATTGGAAGCAGCAGTAATGGGATTCATGTCTGCAGGGGTTCTCAACCTGTCTGCCTGATGGAGGGCGGGGGGGTTGGGGGTTGGCGGGTGTAGGTTGTGTGGTGTGGATCTGGTCTAAACGCTAAGCTCCTCTAACCAGCAGGAAGTGACATCGTAACGTTATCTCCCATCCTCATTATCCTTCTGATTGCGCCTTCATAGGTTCTGATAAGAGAGATTATCAAAGCTGTCACACACACACACACACACACACACACACACACACACACACACACACTGAGTGCAGAGATGAGATTAGACATAGAAATCTATGCTGTGATACCATCACCATCCCTTTTATCTACAGAGAAAGAGTGAGAATGAGAGAGAGAGAGAGACAGCATATTAACCTCCCCTCCTCTCCTTGATCTAACTTCTGTACCTCTCTCTCTCTCTCGCTCTCTCTCTCTTTCTCCCTCTCTCTCAGGTGGGTAATTAAATCAATTAGATCAGTTGGTCCATCAGGAGAGGAGTAATTCTCCCTGACGGAGGACAGTTCTGCTGAGGAGGAGGAGAGGAGAGGAAAGGAGCAATTGTGTGGCCCTCCCTCCTCTTTGAGTCGTTTCCTGTTCACTAATGAGGCTAAGAGGAGTAGCAGGGCTGAGGGAATGAGGAGGTGTTGAAAGGGTAGGTGGAGGTGGAGAGAAGAATAGATAAATTGAAGGAGGAACAGATAGGTGAGATATAAAGATGCAGTTGTAATGGAGAGAGAGAAGAGGGGAGAGATAGTAAAGAAAAACATTCTTGCTTTTTAAATCTTATCACAAATTATAATCTTATCACAATTCTGATGGCGGCGCAAATTCACATTTGCTGTGGCCTCACCCAGTACCGGTGTGGGAAGATGGCAGCACGAACTTATGTTTGCAGCGGCCTGACCCAGTACTGTTCATGCAGTGTCTTAAGTTTGTGTCTTGGTTTGATGGCTGGGAGAGCTGGGTCTGTATCAGCTGGGAGCGCTTGGTCTGCTGCATCCTGTGGGCCCAGGGACCCCGACCCTGGTTGGAGCTGCGCCCAAAGAGGAAACACCAAGGGCGGTCTGACAGGACGCTGAAACGGAGCAGGCAAAGCTAACTGCTAGCCCATGCAGACCGGCAGTTCCCATAACATCGAGGGCAGTCTGGGGGCGGCCTCGCCTAGCGTTGACTGTGTTTTTGGTGTCGTCATGTGGAGTGCGGAGAGGTGTGTCGAAGGTGTCTGGCAGTGAGAGCTGGCGTTGGATTGGCTTGGGGAAACAGAGAGCGGGCTGACAGGATGCGGAAGCGGGGCAGGCTAAGCTAACTGCTAGCCCAGACAGTCATCCTGGTGTTCCCTCTCTTGGACAGTGAATTTTTTTTATAGATATGTTGGATATATGTGTTTTTGTAGTTTTTTTTTTTTTGGTAGTTTGGATATACGTATGTGTTCTAGTAGTTTGAGTATGTGTTTTTGTCTTTGTGTTGCACTGCTGTGGGCTGGGCGAAACCATATTTCATACATGAAATGAAACGACAAATAAATGTTCCTTAGTCCTGAAATGAAAAACTCCAACACACCTTAACAGAGCCAAAAAACATTTCAACATACAATCCAATACCATGTGTCCACTGACAACAGAAAAAAACAAAAAACAAACACACCATCTGTTTGATCAGGACTTTGCATTAATTGCATAATTCCAACATGTCTGATGCTTCTCATAACATATCTATTGTATGGTCACTGTTAACTAGCTGGCTAACTTAACACCAGCACACTTATGTTGTTGCCAACACACATGTTGTGTGTTGTTCAGCTATTTTAGTAAATATATGGATAAAGTACCTTTCTGTATACTTTTTGAAGTAATTAAAAAGACTATAGAAATAAATGATGATAATAGTAATAATAATAATAAACTTTATTTGTATAGCAGTTTTCGAAACAGGGTTACAAAGTGCTTCACAGAACAGAGTAAAACAGTTAAAAGTGACACAAAAAACATTCAGAGGATAAAATAAAAAGCACTAATAAATAACACCATAAAATAAGAGCAAAAGGGAAGAGAGCAAATAAAGGAGTGTTAAGACTCAAAATTCTTGATGACACATTTTCTCCAAGAAATACACTTAAGAGCTGTTTTATTTTCCTGACGTGATTTTTGAGTTTGGTTTCTGTCGTGTTAGGTATTAGAGCTGCCTTTGCTTTGCTGTGAGTCCTACTGTATTTTATACTATAACACAACTTTGGCCTCATATTTAAAAGATTTGACCTCATATTTAAGAGATTTGACCTCATATTTAAGTCTGTTTAAGAGACAGACTCATGCAGAGAGAGAGCGAGACAGACAGACAGAGTGGAAAAAAAAGTGACGATAGTAGAGAAAGTGTGTGTGTACATGCGTGTGTACGTGCATGTGTACGTGCGTGTGTGTGTATGTGCATGTTTGTTGGACCCTGTTCACTTCCTCCTCCCAGTTTTGCCAGTCGGCCCTCTGATGGGAGAGGAGAGGAGAAAAATAGAACAGGAGAAGGAAGGAGAGAAGAGAAAAAGAAGAGGAGAGGAAAGGAGGGGAGGAGATGGGTAGATGAATCGCTATTGTGAGAAAGTGCTCTGATAATATGTCAGACGTTATCACTCAGCGAGGTATCTGTGAGCTAACACCTAGCTTACTGCTGGCAGCAGATATGAAGGACCTCTCAATGTGTGTGTGTGTGTGTGTGTCTGTGTGTGTGTGTCTGTCTGTCTTAAGAGTGAGAAAAAATATTCAGTGTGTGTTGAGCTGGTGAGCCTCAATCCTTATAATGCTGTATTTTTATTGAGCCACTGGGAATCTTTTCTCTGGCAGACTCCCTGAGACAGTCCCACTGTCACAGAGAGAGAGAGAGAGGGAGAGAGAGAGAGAGAGAGAGAGACTCGTCATTCTTCAATCCCTCTGAACTCTGCAGGGTTTTCACTCAACCTGTCTTCATTCCTCCTCACTCCCTATGTCTCTCTCGCCCTTCATCACACCGTTACCATCCTTGTCCTCCTCTCCGCTGCTCCTCCTCACTACTTCTCACGCTTTCTCTCACCTCACCAGTCCACTAATTTAATAGATTTTAATTTAGAGTCTGAAAATAGATTTTTTTTTCATTGACGTGTGTGTGTGTGTGTGTGTGTTTGGAGAGGTCAGGTCTGTAAGACAAGAGATAATAATCAGGTTCACTCAGTACTGTAGGAATCCTAATCGACACACATACGCACAAACACATTGTCAGATTTAGAAATCTATTTATCTGGTTGTGTTATCCGCCAAGTGCCAGCGTATCCTTGGTTATGCCGGATGGAATGCTCGTGCCCTCTCTTCTTGACTTCTTTCGCACAGTGTGACCTCTAATCTCCCCTGCTAGGTGTGATCTGCCAGACGATGTTCCCTAGCAGGACAGCAGCGTCCCACACGATATACACACACACACACACTAAAGCATAGTCTTAAATGCTAAAAATGAGACACGCATAGAGAGAGGCACAGGCAGAGAGGGGGATGAGAGAGAAAAAAAGAGGGGCAGAGAGAAATCACAATCAACAGCTGTAACAGAATTAGATTTTTTTCTTTCTATCCTCGGAAATTCCACATCCAGCAGATTTGTAAACTTGTCTGTGCTGAGCTGTGTCTGATCAGCACAGACAAGTTTAGCCTGTTGATCCATACCAACCTATTACATGATGACTGACAATCAATCAATCAATCAATCAATCAATCAATCAATCAATCAATCAATCAGATTTTATTTGTAAAGCACTTTTCATACAAACAAATGCAACACAAAGTGCTTCACACATAATAAATAAAAAATAAATAAATAAATAAATAAAACAATGAAATCAATAAACCCCCCCCTACAAAAACTAAATAAATAAAAGTACAGGCAAATTCTAGAAAAGTACAAACAAGTTTAAAACTGAGTTAGTGAAATAAATAAGTAAAAGTGCCATAAACACTGATTAATTAAAAGTAACAACAGAGCAGAATATATAAGAATAGCAAAATATATAAAACACACACACACACACACACACACTATGAATTCAGCTGTAGGCTGTTTTGAAAAGTAAGGTTTTTAACCTGCTTTTAAATGTGTCCAGTGTGGGGGCCTCTCTCAGGTCCTCAGGCAGGGTGTTCCATCTACTTGAGGCGTAAATAGAAAATGCAGCTTCCCCTGCTCTAGACCTAGCACGAGGGATGGTTAAAAGACCACTGCCACTGGACCTGAGAGGTCTTGCTGGTTTATAGGGAATTAACATATCTTTTATATAGCGTGGTGCAAGGCCATTTAGCGCTTTGTATACAATTAAAAGAATTTTAAAATCAATTCTAGTTTTAATGGGGAGCCAATGCAGAGATCTAAGAACAGGTGTAATGTGCTCATACTTTTTAGTTCTGGTGAGAACACGTGCTGCCGCATTTTGCATTAATTGTAGTTGGTGCATAACTGATTTTGGGAGGCTGGTGAATAGTCCATTGCAGTAGTCTAGTCTACTTATTATAAAAGCATGGATTAATTTCTCACAGTCTGATATTGATAGAAAGCCCCTTAGTTTTGAAATGTTTTTAAGATGGTAGAAGGCTGATCTTGTGAGAAGATTGATGTGGCTGTTAAAATTTAGATCACTGTCCATGCTTACACCAAAATTTCTAGCTTCACCTTTGCACTCCAGAGACAGAGCTGAGGTGAGCTGCAATTCTCTGTCTCTGAGTCTTTGCACCAAAAACAAGTATTTCTGTCTTGTCTTTGTTCAGGTGTGAAAAGTTATCTGACATCCATAAAGTAATATCGTCAATACACTGAATTAGGGAAGGTATGGGAGCTAGGTCATCAGAAGATAGTCATTGGAATTTGTATAACTAATGTGTAGTGTTGTAAGTGTTCTAAAAAATGACATTTGAATCAGAATTTGTGAGAGAAAGACAAACGGGCACACAGCAGGATAAAGAAATGTCACCCTCTCCACTTCCTGCTGTGATCTGATAAAATGAGTTAGAAGACTTCTCTTCTCTTCTCTTCTCTTCTCTTCTCTCCTCTTCTCTTCTCTTCTCTTCTCTTCTCTTCTCTCCTCTCCTCTCCTCTCCTCTCTTCTCTTCTCGTCTTGTCTCTTCCCTTCCCTTCTCTTCTCTTCTCTTCTCTCCTCTCCTCTCCTCTCCTCTCCTCTCCTCTCCTCTCCTCTCCTCTCCTCTCCTCTCCTCTCCTCTCCTCTCCTCTCCTCTCCTCTCCTCTCCTCTCCTCTCCCCTCCCCTCCTCTCCTCTCCTCTCTGCTTCTCTCATTTCTTCTCTCCTCTCCTCTCCTCTCCTCTCCTCTCCTCTCCTCTCCTCTCCTCTCCTCTCTCTCTCTTCTCTTCTCTTCTCTTCTCTTCTCTTCTCTTCTCTTCTCTTCTCTTCTCTTCTCTTCTCTCTCCTCTCCTCTCCTCTCCTCTCCTCTCCTCTCCTCTCTCTCCTCTCCTCTCCTCTCCTCTCCTCTCCTCTCCTCTCCCTCTCCTTTCCTCTTCTCTTCTCTTCTCTTCTCTTCTCTTCTCTTCTCTTCTCATCTCTTCTCTTCTCTTCTCTTCTCTTCTCTTCTCTTCTCTTCTCTTCTCTTCTCTTTTCTCCTCTCCTTTCCTCTTCTCTTACAACACCCTTTTATCAGTCTGTCCTCCAAGCTTGGGGAATGGTCTTATGCGCCAACAGAGACTACTCCCAGCTCTATGGCAGTGTAGGGAGGAACCACTGTTCCATAACCCACTGATACGCTTCAGGATGCTCAGCTCCGTAAGTGTACAGAGATCCCTCATAAGAGTTGGACTCACAAAGTTAGTGTGTCTCAGATCAGGAGGACAGTGGAAGACGGCTGGCATTTTGAGCCAAGAGACTGGCTTTAAATGTCTTCGTTTGATGGAGAGGTTGTTGGAGGAAGTGATCAGTGCACTTCCTGGCTTCTTCAGGGAGGCACTACGAGCAGAGTGTGGTGAGGATCAGCCAGCTATGCGGCCTGTTTTTCCATCTTTGTCCATCTGTGCAGCTGTGGAGGAGCAGGAGGAAGTGAAGGGGGCCATTCTGTCTTTCAAAACACCAGAACTACATGACTTCTTAAGTACATCACAGAAGGCCTTGTACGCAGTCACTGTAAAGGTTCTCAACAGCACATCACTAGCCGGCGTGCAGGAGTCGAGGTGGTTGAGTGTGTTGGCACCAGGCTCATCCCCAGGGGCAGCTGGAGGTCCCTGTACAATCCCCCCATAGAGAAACGCACTGCGGATCTACAGTGGAGGGTGGTACATGGGGCTGTGGCTATGAACAGACATGTGGCACACGTTGATCCCAGGGCAGGGAGCCACTGCTCTTTCTGTAACGATGAGGAAACTACAGCACTTACAGCTCAGATGTCCCAAGTTGAGCCCTCTTTTCTCTGTACTGCAGCAGTGGCTCAGAGGTTTAGGAGAGGTTCTCGAAGACAGCCTGTTTGTCTTTGGTCCGAGGTACACGGCAGCACAGTGCAGACGTGTCACCTTGGTCAATTTTTGATAGATCAGGCAAAAAAAATGAGTGTTTGGCTTAACAGAAGGAACAAAATGAAAGGCACAGGGTCCACAGATGCTACACTCATGTTCAGGGGTCTAGTGGCTGCTCGGTTGAAAATCGAGTTCATGTTTTTCAAACTTATTCCAAACTTGGAAGAATGTATTTCTGTTTGGGGACATGGGGATGTGCTGTGCACTGTAGAGAAAACCAAGTGCTTCTTCTTAATTTCTGAAAAAAAATAAGGGAAGGTCTATATCTTTCTGTGTGGAGTCATCTTATTCCAAAATTTCACTGTTGTTGTAGTTTAACACAAAATCTACAGAGCTATGCACAGCAAAACTCTCAAAAAAGAAATGAGAGGGCGTCCGGGTAGCACAGCAGTGTATTCCATTGCCTACCAACATGGGGCTCACTGGTTCGAATCCCCGTGTTACCTCTGGCTTGGTCGGGCGTCCCTACAGACACAATTGGCCGTGTCTGCGGGTTGGAAGCCGGATGTGGGTTTGTGTCCTGGTCGCTGCACTAGCGCCGCTTCTGGTCGGTCGGGGGCGCCTGTTCAGGGGGGAGGGGGAACTGGGGGGAATAGCATGATCCTCCCGCGTGCTACGTCCCCCTGGAAAAACTCCTCACTGTCAGGTGAAAAGAAGCAGCTGGCGACTCCACGCGGTAGTCTGCAGCCCTCCCCGGATCGGCAGAGGGGGTGGAGCGGCGACCGGGACAGCTCGGAAGAGTGGGGTAATCAGCCAAGTACAACTGGGGAGAAAAAGGGGGGGGGGATCCAAAAGAAATGAGAAAGTTGGCAACTTTCCTTCACCATTAAGAATAGGATTTCTATTTGTCTCAGACGGGGGGGGGGGGGTCGTTCTCTTAAAGTGAGAGGGGGAGCGTTACATAGATGACAAAGAAAAGCTTTCAGCTATGAGAACAAAATCATATTTTTGTTTTCATAATTAATTCAACATCCAGCTGACTAACACGCTATACCTCTGTTGTCTGTGTGCTTGGACGAGAGAGAGAGAGAGAGAGAGAGAGAGAGAGAGAGAAGGAGGTTATATTTTATACAACAGATAAAAGACTAAAGCTTTTTTACTTTGTATGTACGTGTGTGTGTGTGTGTGTATGTGTGTGCGCGTGCAGGGGGACTGATGTATTTTTCTGCTTGATTGAGACAATGGGACTTTCTGGGTTTTTTTTCCATCGCTTTTTCTCTCATCTCTCAGCTTCTCTGTCTTTCTCTTTGTCTCTCTTTCTGCCTGTTTGTCTGAGTCTTGTCATTTCTCTCTCTCCCTCGCTGCATCCGTCCCTCTGTCTTGCTCCGTCCGTCCTCCTGTTTCCCCTCTCTCTCCCTTCTTCTCTGTCTCTCGCTTTCCAGTCCTCCTCCTCCTCCTCTTCCGTGCTGTCTGTCTCTGGGTTAGACAGCTGGTTTTATGTAGGCCTGGTGCTCTGCTTCCCCAAACTAAACCTTCTAACACACTTTGTCTTCTGGGGCCTTTGTGTGTTTAAGTAGGAACAAGTGTATGCAGAACCAACGTTAACGCAGCGATGAAGCATCCATGACAGTTCATGACACGCTTAGATCTGTGTGAAAAATAGCAAGACAGAACACACACACACACACACACACACACACACACACACACACACACGCACACAAAAAATATATTTTTTTTTCTTTCAGTGTGAATTACTTACATCCATCTCTTGTGGTCTTAACAATAACGTTGTGCCAGTCAAAAGTTCTTGCTAAAGTTTGTCGACACAGAGGCCCCTGGCTGTGCCCTGTCGCACAAAGCAGAGCCACTTCACATCACTCGGCTGCCGCTGGCACCCTGCGCGCAGCCAGACAGTCCGCCAGTCTTTGAGGGAACTATTGCTGCCTATCGGTACGGCTGTTCATCTCCTCGTCGACCGATGTGGAATGTGGAGGTGTCAGGCGACCTGTCTTTCTGACCACTGATTTGCCCCCCCAACCCCTTTTTAAAAAAAATGTATTTATTATTTTTCTTCCCAGGTTGTCGGCGTGACAACACAGCAGCGATGACAGTAGCAGTGTGGAGTCATCTTAAGATGTGACGCGTCTGCTGTTCTGCTTCCACTTTCAAACACTTAGCCCAGGGAGTCGACTGTCAGGCTTCACAGGACTCACCTCCAGCCGGCACAGGTACACACACACACACACACACACACACACACACACACACACACACACACAGCAGGGAAGTTCACAGTTTTTTTTTTCTTTCTTTTTTTCTGCGTAAAGTGTATTTCACTTGGGCGGATCTGTCATGACATGGTGCTAACTGGCAACACTGCACCATTAATCATATCACTGCTAATCAAAAGTATATCATTATGTATCATTACGTGTGTGTGTGTGTGTGTGTGTGTGTGTGTGTGTGTGTGTGTGTGTGTGTGTGTGTGTGTGTGTGTGTGTGTTGAGTCTCTCAGGGGACTAGTGTTCAGGTAGAGTAAGTTTCTGTTGGTGCTCTAATGGCTTTTTCATGTTTTTTTGTCTGGCTGTTCCCAACGCAACCAAGTAGCCCGTCTCACTGCACCAGTCTACTACCTGTCTGTCTAAACTGGCCTGCAACACGTCTGGCTGTTCTGACCTTCCCTTTTTCTCACTGATCTGACCCTCCGTCCATCTAACTGCCTCTATCCCGCGCCACTAACTTTTTGAACCCCCCCCCTTCTCCCCAATTGTGCATGGCCGATTACCCCACTCTTCCGAGCCATCCTGGTTGCTGCTCCACCCCCTCCATCGATCCGGGGAGGGCTGCAGACTACCACATGCCTTCTCCAATACATGTGGAGTCACCAGCCACTTCTTTTCACCTGAGAGTGAGGAGTTTCACCAGGAGGATGTAGCGCATGGGGGGATCACGCTATTCCCTCCAGTTCCCATTCCCCCTTGAACAGGTGCCCCGGCCGACCAGAGGGGGCGCTAGTGCAGTGACCAGGACACATACCCACATCTGGCTCCCACCTGCAGACACGGCCAATTGTGTCTGTAGGGACGCACTGACTGATGGATGGATGATGGATAACTGGTTAGATCCATGTTTTGTTTAGTTGCTGGAGAGATGGCCAGGTAGATGGATGGATGGATGATGGATAACTGGTTAGATCCATGTTTTGTTTAGTTGCTGGAGAGATGGCCAGGTAAATGGATGGATGGACAGACTGATTGAGACAGCTGCTAGTGTGTTCCATGAGCGCTGGTGTGTTACATGCTTAAGCAATCAGTTAGATCGATACTACCACGTGTAGCTATCCAGCCATACACGCCCACTCGATTCATCCTCTCGTCTTCTGGCTGACCCCTCCAAAGGGCGGGGGGTGTTATGTGTTACTATCCTGCTCAAGGATACTTCAGTTGGGTGGACGTTGGATTGGATGAGTTGAATCTGGGTTGTCTTTTAATTACCAAACCATAGCTGGTCCTAAACCGTGTCTACCTAAGTCTTCAGCCTAGCTGGATCCAGACTGTCCCTGCTGGAGAACCACGCCGGGCCTGACGTGACCACCAGTCGACTGTTTTAATATACTGGAGTTTATAACGAAGGAAAGCCTTGGCAATGCATTGTCAAAACACATATGAGGATATCCTCCATCACATGATGCTCTGCTAGCTGATTGGACACGCTATAGACCGTCAGCTGCACACGGGGTCAAAGGTCAAGTAATTTGAGTCCAGCAAAAAGGTGGGCATTTTGAGCGGTGTGTCACCTAAGGTAACTTTGCCTCAATATGTGATGTTTTGTTTTGCTCAGCAGTAGCTAGAGGTAGGAACTGGGGAATGGAAGTCCAGTTCCCTGTGGTTGTTTCACTGTGGCCACTTTGTGTCCTTCCAGTATTTCATTCAAACTAGCATGAAACCATATGGCGGCTACACACCTAAAAATAGAGGAAGGGAGTGAGAGGGTCAGTAGGGCAGAAAATAGACGGCAAATACCCTCTGAGCGAGTGTGTGTGTGTGTGTGTGTGTGTGTGTGTGTGTGTGTCTCTGCATATTTAATTCTGAGTGCATGTCTCTCCAAACTTACCTATTTTGTGTGTGTGGCTGTTTGTCTATATTAGATGTGTGTTAGTTATCTGTGCATGTATGTGTGTGTTTGTTAGATTTGTATTTGTGTGTGTGTGTGTGTGTTGTGTATGTGTGAGACCAGTAGCCATCTGGGCTCCATTGAGACCAGAAACCGAGAAGGAACTCAGGACCTCTAATTTATCATCAGTCTACACACACAAACTCGTCTAACACATTCACATCTAACACAAATACACACACCTAAAACATGCACAGCCACACCTAAAATACAGGTATCTATGTGCAGTTGTCAGATACTCTCCGTGTAGAACCAGATAAGAATTGAGTTTTCTGCAGTGTTTGAGGTTGTTTCCACTATTTCACATCATCTTTATTTTTTCAGTAGTTCGGTTTCCTCTCATCTGAGCCGTACGACAGGCATGGGTGCAAGTCCAGGAAAACTGGGATGGCATCCAGCGCTTTACCTGTGCCCCCGTCCACAGGGTTAGTGGTTGTGTCAGGTAGAGCGTCCGACATGAAATGTTACCAAATCATTATGCGGATTGACAAGACCATACTGGATCGGTTGAGGCCTGGGTTAACAACAGCTACCATTGGTGCTGTGCCCTCACAGGGTACCGATGACGGAAACTGTAGACTCTGCTGTGGCAACCCCTGAGAAACAGGGAATAAACTGAAAGAAGAAGAAGGTTTCCTCTTGTCTGAGTCAGTTAAGAAGGGGCGGTCTGAGGTTGACCACTGTTAAAGCTCGAGTATGGGACTTTTACATATAAATAAATGTCTGTGACATTGAAGCCCTTGACAAACGAGCTCACACAATGATGATTAGCCTATCACCTTTGAGTAAAGGTCTGTATTTCGCAGTATGCTGAAGTTTTAAATCTGGTGTCTGATCAGCCACAAAAAAAGTGTGGCTGATCACTGGTTCCTATGTGTCTTGACAATTGAACATTCCTTTGTTATTTTGGAGACTATGTATGGATACAATAATATAAACCAGAATAAGAACTTATTCTCTGAAATCAATAATATTATTAAGGATCTGAAACTGAGAAACCCAACTGATAATATTACGTTAGGAGGATACTTCAATATGGTGCATAATGAGTGGTTGGACTGCTCTCCCACAAAGTATCATAGCCATCAATATAATCCTCATTTGATGCATTTTTGTAGTAGACACAATCTATTTGACCCATGGCGCTTTATGCCCCCTGATTTAAAAGAATTTTCTTGGCTTAAGCCAGATGGCTCAAGTAAATCTAGGATTGATTTTTGGCTCATTTCTTCTGATTGTATAAAATAATTTGTTGCTGACTGTTTTTTATCTACCACTCCCTTATCAGACCACAGTTTTATTAGTTTAACTTTGAAACATATTAATGCTTACAAGTGAAATAAGGGTTATTGTAAGTTTAATGCCACCTTGTTACATTCTGAGGTCTACTATCAGGGGGTTAAAAATATCATTACTCACATTTCTAAAGATAACAGCCTTTCTTCTTATATCTCCAAATGTGAATTTTTGAAATTTAAAACAAGACATTTTTCCATATCCTTTAGTAAACAACTGAAACATTCCACCCAGTTAGAAGAGGTTCAATTGATGAGAGAAATATATCTGTGCTGCAATAAACCCACAATTACTGATGCCAACAAAAGGAAATTACTTACACTACATACCAAACTGGATGATATTTACACAAAGAAAGCAAAGGGGACTTTCATTAGCTCTAAAGCAAAATGGATTGAGGAAGGTGAGAGAAATTCTTCTTATTTAAACCCACCTAGAAAAAAAATGGGGAACATTGATCGTCAATAACAATGAATGCTCTGACCCAAAGAGGATAGCCAATGGAACATATTCCGTTTTTAGTAATCTATACTCTTCTAAATTTTCACCTGATACAGCAGAAGTATTTTTTGACAAACTCAGTCATTCCTCAAATAAATGAATATTTCAGAAATGACTGAGGCACAGAGCTCATATGAGGAGGTAGAGAGAGCAATGCATTGCTTGACTCCTGACCCCTCTCCTGGCCCAGATGGCCTTACAACAAATTTTTATAAACATTTTTGGGAACATATCAAAGTACTTTTATTTGAAACACTAAAAGAAACTATTGAAATTGTATCACTCCCACAGACTACGAGGCAAGGTGTGATAGTTCTTATTCCAAAACCAGGTAAAGATAAAATTCTTCACAAACGATTTATATCCTATGCAATATAGCAGGAACTCAAGCTTCTCATATTTTTAGTCCGCCTACTTTAAAGACTTTAAATTATGCATTAACTTCTTAAAATTACCTTTACCTCCGAAGCAAAAGAGCTACACTTTAAAGTATTTAATGATATATATCCCTCGGGAGAACTACTTCGATGAAGATTTAACTTTGATCACAATAACTGTATATTCTGTAATGAAGAAACGGACCACAGATCACTTAGTTTTCTTTTGTCTTTATAGCAATACTTTTTGGTGTGACATGTATGACTGGCTTGAACCAAAAATCTCTTTCTCTTTCCCAGTTTAACAGAAATTAGATTACATTTGGAATTATAATGGAGGATAAGAAAATTGAACTTTTGTTAAATACTTTATTTATTTTAGGTACATGTTTTATTCATACATGTTAAGACACAACCCTTATTGGTGGTCTTTAAAAGAGCACTAAAACTGTATTGCAAATCACTGAAATTTATGGAAAAGAAAATTGCAAAGAAATTAATGAATATTGTTGATGCCTTACACTTATTAGAAGAGACCCCTAAGCTTATTTTTCTTGTTTGTTTTGTTTTGTTTTTTTACTTCTTATTTTGCTTAGGTTGTAATTGTTTTTGCACTGTGTGCTCAGTGACATACATGATGTATCATAGTATACATGATGTATCATTTTGGGAAAAAAAATAAAATTATTAAAAAAAAAAGAAAAAGAAAAACGTGAGCATACGCCGAAAAAGTTTTGGCTTCCGGGTTACTTCCGGGTACATGCAGCCCACTTAATATGCGCAGTAGTGTTACTCCAGTCTAGGCTGTGAGAACGAGCGAACCGCGTTCAGGATCCGGTGCTGCGCGTTCATGGATGCTAACAAGTGACCAATAAATGCGACGCAAAGCCACAAACTCAAAATATCTTGATGTGTGAAAGAGAAGGCTCAGCTTTTTGTCATGTATTCACCTTTGCCTTTGATTTTTGTTAATCCGAACAGCGTTTGTTTAACCTAGCAAAGATCCTCGTTCCCAAGACACACATGACCTCGCGTAGAGTACTCAGCCGTGACGTCATGCAAAAAAAGTATTTTCTGGGCTTTGGGAAAAAAAATAAAAGCTTAAAACCACATGGCTTAAAAATATACAATAAAAAGAGTAATAATTGACCATGATTATAGCTACAGACGTCTCTTACAATGGTGGTCTATGGGGAAAATGCTTTTCGGACCGCAGGGGATTTTTTGCTGCAATACCGAGAGTGACCACTTGAAAAGTTTGGCTGCAAGGCTTGAACGGCGGCGTCGTATTTCTACTATAATACATTCATGGGACAAACGGATAATGTAGTGTTCCCTCGTTGGAAAGCGCTGAACGAAGAGAAGTAATTACTCTCACTGCCGGAAGGGGGAGACAAAACTTCCACACTGCAGGTTTAGCTAACCTTACTACTGCTGCGGCATTCACATGGAATATGGGAGGCGATATACGGCAGTTAGCAAAACAGAATGGGATAAACCACAAGCTACACGACGGAACGGGAGGACGGTACAGAATAATAATAATACAGGAATTGTATAAACTTATTTCATATAATTATATACAGCAATTCTGTCAATTCATATACCTATAAAATCACATTGTCCAAATCCGCTATCTTTTCTGTTTTGTGATGTGTTATGTAACATCGTGTTGAGTATTCCGTCGTGGAGAACGGCAAAAAGTTAAGATATTTAACGTTGGACGACAGTGCTGTCTGCCGTTGCCATTGTCTGCATAACTGGCCGGCGTCATCTGATTTTATCGTCCTGCTCTCATTCGCAGTCATGACTTCAGTTTGCTGTCTTCCGTTTACCGGATTCCATGTGAATGCAGCACAGGCCTTACGACTAGCTGACCAGGGAGACTTTAGTTGTTGGAAATTGCAATACTGAAATTTCAGCACATGTTGGGGACTTAATTTGATATACATCCGAATTGTAAACAATTGTCTTTTTAATGTTTATGATCATTGGATATCGGTTTAATTCTGGCTTGCATGTATGTGAGGGTGTTTCTTTGTTTCTTGGATGCTTAGTATGACACTTAAGATCTATTTCTGTTTGTCTTTTCTTGCTTTCTCTCTTTTTTCTTTCACTTGCTCTCTCTCACTGGCTCTCTGATCAATCTGTTGCTGTTTCTCTTTACATGGAGCTGCCTCACCCTGTGTTCTCTATCTGCATATTCACCACACACACACACTTTTTTTGCTAATAGTCTTTGCCATCACAACAAACAAAGGAAGCAGCTGTATTGAATCTGATCACACACACACACTTGCACACACATTTGATTTTTTTTTTTGTGGACCCCCCCCCCCCACACACACACACACTTTTTCTCCCCAATTGTATGTGGCCAATTACCCCACTCTTCTATGCCGTCCCGGTCTTTGCTGCACCCCCTCTGCCAAGCTGAGGAGGGCTGCAGACTACCACATCTCTCCTCTGATATATGTGGAGTCACCAGCTGCTTCTTTTCACCTGACAGTGAGGAGTTTCACCAGGGGGACTTAGTGCGTGGTAGGATCACACTATTCCCCCCAGTTCCCCCTCCTCCCCGAACAGGCGCCCTGACCAACCAGAGGAGGCGCTAGTACAGCAACCAGGACACATACCCACATCCGGCTTCCCACCTGCAGACACGGCCAGTTGTGTCCTTAGGTACTCCCGACCAAGCCTGAGGTAACGCGGGGATTTGCACTGGCAGTCTCTATGTTGGTAGGCAACGGAATAGACCGCTATGCTACCTGGATGCCCACATATTTGAATTTTTAAGCATCTGCTTCCATTATTGTCAGTGGTTTGACTATGTGACCTCTTGTCTAAGACAGGATCTCACACACACTATTAAAACCATATTCTTAGATGTTTACATATTTTCAAATTGATATGATAAATATGCCTTTATGTGAAATTTAGTTTCATTCATCATTCATTTATGTGGAATTCCGGAATTCATCGTGATTTATATATGAAGATGAAGAGGAATCAGAGATCTATCCATCCATTCTCCAAGCCGCTTATCTCAACCAGGTTCGTGGGATGCTGGAGCCTATCCCAGCAGTCATTGTGCAGCAGGCGGGAAGACACCCTGCACAGGCTGGCAGACATCACAGAGCCGACACTCATACATTCACACCTAGGAACAATTTCGTACGGCCGATTCATCTGGCCTACATGTCTTTGGACTATGGGAGGAAACTGGAGCACCCAGAGGAAACCTGCACAGACACGGGGAGAACACGCAAACTCCACACAGAGGACCACCCTGGGCGACCTCAAGGATGGACTCGAACCCAGGACCTTATTGCTGTGAGGCGACCGCGCTAACCACTGCGCCACCTTGCCACCAGGAATCAGAGATCCATCCATCCATCCATTATCCAAACTGCTCATCCTTCTCTCAGGGTCGCGGGGATGCTGGAGCCTTTCCTAGCAGTCAATGGGTGGCAGGTGAGGAGACACACAGTAAAATTTACCCTTACCCTCTATAGATACATAAAGCTGGTGTATTTTCTCATGCCACTCAGGCCATTCAGGGCCTTTTGCAAACCATTTTAGGGTTAGCTTCTATTTCAGATATATGTAGATCATGGTTTCACTACCTGACTAAATTGTTCTTTGTAAAGTAACAAGAAGTTCTGTTACAGTATAGACTACATTTTACGCACACTTTTTTTTAACAAATCAATTAAAAAGAGACCAGGAAAATGTTAACACATCTCCCTTAAACAAGTTAAGGACATTTGGCATTTAAAATGAGATCTGCGAGGGCTCGGTGTCAACAGGAGTATGCTAAAGTTTCTCATTAAAAGCTGCCTCCCTGACCTCCTTATATACTTTCCAATACTCTGGATGGATGTTATGTTTATGCATATGATAAATGCATTGCCTTTTATTTCCCCTTGTCTAAGGCTAATTAAGGACTCAAAGTATCCAATACTTATTCATTAAAACTTGACATTCTGACCCCTCTGTAGCTCTAAGTGTAAGACACTAGGTACAGGGGCGGAGCTAAAACACTCAAGGCACGTAGTCAACATAATGTCTAAATATATACATTTATTGAATTGGTTTTCTCACATTTTATTGCATCGAGTCAAACTTGAAGACTGTTCAATAGTGAAGTTGCTTATTAAATTCTAACATGGTGACCTCTAGTTTAGTTTTTGCTAACGTAGCTGCAGCTATAGCGCTGAACTCCATACAATTAATTTACCTCACCGTATGCAGATATTGAATTTTTCATGACACATTTCCATGGATTTAGACTACCTGAGAACTCCACCTCCAATATAATAGTTGTTCGCTTTTCACTGAGGCCTAGTTTGTTGACCTTCTGTGCAGTTTATGCACTGCATACAGCCATACAGCTTCTAAAAGCAGTAGACAAAATCTAAACTAGCAATACAATATGTAGCAAGGACTCTCTCTCTGTCTCTGTCTATCTATCTGTCTATCTATCTGTCTATCTATCTGTCTATCTATCTATCTATCTATCTATCTATCTATCTATCTATCTATCTATCTATCTATCTATCTATCTATCTATCTATCTATCTATCTATCTATCTCTACTGTCCCCTCCCTCCTTGAAAACTATACCAAAGATAATCAATAACCTTTTCATATAGTAATTGGGTTTGCGAAGCGCCCTTCTCTCTGCACCTCATACTGGAGGGCCAAATCAACCAGACAGGAGGCTCCTCAGAGAAGCCACGTCTTTTTACATGATTATCAGCCTCACCGCAGGACACAGACCATTTAACGACCTTCCCAAGCTATTGCAGACGGAAGCTCGCCAGGAACCACATTGCTTTTGATATTGGTACCAGATTCACAGCAAGACATGGGACCACCTGACAAGCTTTCCAGGTTATCGTCACCGTTGATCAGATTTAATCTCATCTCCACAATAAGACAAACTCTCATCCTCAGATTATGGTGGAGACAGGACAATGACTTGAGTTGGTCAGTTTAAATCTCAAACCTTTTCAGTCTCTCTCCCTTTGTCTCTGTCACACACACACACACACACACACACACACACACACACACACCTGAATACACAAACACACACAAACCCGTCTCTATACTTTGCCAAATGCTGATAACTTATCTTAAGTCATAAATTGTAGCCTTCCTTGTCTCTGTACGTTTCTGAATTAATGTGAATTAACTGTTTAACCATTTAGCCATCCAGCCAATATTACTCAGCAGACAATTTCATCAACAATGATCTAACTCACATAACTGTCCTATAGCGTCCCGCCGCCTCCAGTAACTCTGAAAATTACATACCCTCTGATACCATCGCCAAACTATGTGATAAGCTCTGTTTGTCGTTATTCCATTCACATATTTGATTCTGATTTTAATTTATTCTTTCATTTACTCATTCATTCTATTGTTGTTCTATTATTGTATTAATAAATCAGCAGCAGAAACACTTTATTCATCATTTCATTTTATGCACTTGTGGACATGACATGAAATGAAACGAAATGTCGTTTACCCCAGCCCACAGCAGTGCAACACAAAGACAAAAACACGTCCAAAAACTACTAGAACATCGGAACTGCCGGTCTGCATGGGCTAACAGTTAGCTTAGCCTGCCCCACTTGTGCATCCTATCAGACCGCCCTCGATGTTTCCTTTTCGGGCACAGCGCCGGTCAGGGCCACAGGGTGCAGCAGACCAAGCTCCCTCAGCCGATCCAGTGCTAGCTCTCCCAGCCAGACACCTTCGACTGCCCTGCTTGCTCATATTTAGCCTAACTGTGGACTCAGACCCAATATCCAGGAGCTAAGGTAGCTTGACCAATGGATAGATCAAAATAAATACACACATTGATGGATTATCTTAGATATATCCCATAGACATACTCTGTGCCTTGTTTTCCGAGTCTTAAATGATAAACTGAAACTAGTTCTGTTAAAGCATAACTATCACCTTGCAGGCTGCTAAATGGAAAGTAGGTAGACTCATCAACAGCCAGGTGTGTATAGACCCATATAAAATTATTGGTGTGTGTGTGTGTGTGTGTGTGTGTGTGTGTGTGTGTGTGTTATCTATGGGGTGTGATGAATGTAATGATTGATTAATTGGTTGATGATTTGGTTGCTATAACACAGTTTATGTAAATGATTTTATGTTTCACAATATATGTATCTTTTTGTCTTCATGGTGTGTGTGTGTGTGTGTGTGTGTGTGTGTGTGTGTGTGTGTGTATGCTGTGCAGCTTGAAAGCTTGTTTTGGTCCAATTTTGTTTTGGTCCAATTCTGATGCCATTATGGGATGTCGTCCCAGTTTAATTAGCAACTTGTTACCCTGGAGACCTGCACACACATGCGTAGTACAGAGACTCACACGCAAACACACACAGAAACAAACTTATTCTGAATAAAAGGATAAATTGCAATCCAGCGTTTTTCTTATTTTTCCGTCAAATTACCAATTAGCTCTGTGTCAGATGTGAGTCCAGTTAGTCTGTAGTGCTGAATGGAGACCAGTTGTTTTTCTGTCTAATGTGTCTTCTGTAATTGGTTTTGTAGCGGAGCGCCACAGTAGCTTCATTACAAACAAACTGCACATTCCACACGTTTATGGCTGCACTTAGAGACGGGCATGCCAATCCACCGGGGACACCAGGCTATTTAAGATGCGTACAAACTCACACACACCATGGTTAATAAATCTCCTCTTAACAGTATTGGTATTTTGTCAGAGACAGATTACGGTTTTCTCAGTTCTATTATGTTAGTATGACATTTAAAATTTGTTATTATTATTATTATTATTACTATTATCATTGTTATTACTATTATTATTATGACATCTTAAGATATGTGCTGATATGAGCCACCATCTCCTAGTTAAGAACCATTCTTTTACTGAATATTATGCTGCATTTACACAGCTCGCTGTAGTGCATTAGTTCATTCTACTCAGTTGTTGTACTGGACTGATCAAGTTGTGTCCCGACGCTGATGTTCACAGTTTGATCCCATGCGTTTCTTCATGTCTTGCATTGCATATAGTTCTCTATGAAAGGTGGCTCAGATAAAAGCAGCTGCTAAATTTGAAAATGCACTTGTTTTGAATTGAGAGACTTTTGACTTCCAATTGGCTCTCATTCACTTCATATATATATATATATATATATTCATTTGTGTGTGTGTGTGTGTGTGTATGTGTATGTGTATATGACCATTGCCTTGACCGTATGAATGCTGAAATATTGCTCAGTGGATGGTCTGTGGACAAGCATTCTGACTGGTTAAGTCATGCTCTAGTCTTGAAATACGCATCATGCATTAACCTAGCTTTGCTTTACTAGATACTAAGTCAGTGTTTGCCGTAATCAGGGGTATAGCCAATAAGCTTTCTTTTCTGCTGTTTTTCATTCCTTTGTATTCTTGGAGGTCTGTCAAACGGCTGTGTCAGGCGACTTGTGCTTTGGTGAAGTTTCTCACTTTCTGCCCTCACTGCTGGCTAGCACCGCTGTCCTTAGCACCGCGAAGGGAGATGATGAATGAAGAAGATGAGAGAGAGATAAAGTTGGATGACATGGGGATAGTGAATTAGGAAGTGCCGGTGGATTAGCAAGGAGGAAGTGAGGGCAGCTATGAAGAGTGGAAAGGTGGTTGGTCCAGATGACATACATCTGGAGGTATGGAAATGTTTAGGAGAGATGTCTGGAGTTTTTAACTATATTGTTTAACACAATCTTGGAAAGTGAGAGGATGCCTGAGGAGTGGAGAAGAAGCATCCTGGTATATATTTTCAGTAATAAGGGTGATGTGCAGAGCTGTAGCAACTACAGATGTATAAAGTTGATCAGCCACGGTATGAAGATATGGGAAAGAGTAGTGGAAGCTAGGTTAAGGAGAGAGGTGGCGATTAGCAAGCATCAGTCTGGTTTCATGCCACGAAAGAGCACAACAGATACGATGTTTGCTTTGAGAATGTTCATGGAGAAGTATAGAGAAGGTCAGAAGGAGTTACATTACATCTTTGTGGATTTAGAGAAAGTATATGGCAGCATACTTAGAGAGGAGGTGTGGTATTGTATGAGGAAGTTGGGAGTGGCAGAGTGGTATGTCAGAATGGTGCAGCATTTGTATGAGAGCAGTGCGACAGTGGTGAGGTGTGTGGCTGCAATGACAGATGGGTTCAAGGTGGAGGTTGGATTCCATCAAGGATCGGCTCTTAGCCCTTTATTGTTTGCAGTGGTGATGGACAGGTTGACGGACGAGATCAGGCAGGAGTCTCTGTGGAATGTGATATTTGCAGATGACATTGTGATCTGTAGCAAGAATAGGGTGCAGGTGGAGGAGAGCTTGGAGAGGTGGAGGTATGCACTGGAGAGAAGAGGAATGAAAGTATGTTGGAGCAAGATGGGATACATATTCTTGAACAAGAGGGAGGACAGCAGAATGGTGAGTATGCAAGGAGTAGAGGTGATGAAGGTGTATGCATTTAAATACTTGGGGTCAACTGGTCAAAGTAACAGGAGTGCAGAAGAGAGGTGAAAAAGAGAGTGCAGGCAGAGTGGAGTGGGTGGAGACGGTGTCAGGAGTGATTTGCGACAGAAGGGTACCAGCAAGAGTGAAAGAGGTTTACGAGATTGTGGTGAGACCAGCTATGTTGTATGGTTTGGAGACAGTAGCACTGATGAAAAGACAGGAGGTGGAGCTGGAGGTCACAGAATTGAGACGTTAAGATTTTATTTGGGAGTGACGAAGAAGGACACAATTAGGAACGAATATATTAGAGGGACAGCTCAGGTTGGACGGTTTGGAGACAAAGCAAGAGAGGCAAGATTGAGATGGTTTGGACATGTGTGGAGGAGAGATGCTGAGTATATTGGGAGAAGGATGCTGAATATGGAGCTGCCAGGGAAGAGAAAAAAGAGGAAGGCCAAAGAAGAGGTTTATGGATGTGGTGAGGGAGGACATACAGGTGGCTGGCGAAACAGAGGAAGATGCAGAGGACAGGAAGTCATGGAAACGGATGATCTGCTGTGGCGACCCCTAATGAGTACAGCCCAATGTAGTAGTAGTATTAGTAGTACTAGTAGTCGTTAGGATTCTAGCTGCAGCATTTTGAACAGCTGAAGACTTTTAGTACAAGCATGTGGCAGACCTGAAAACGGAACATTACAGTAATGAAGTCTGGATGAAATAAATGCATGTATTAGAGTCTTTGCGTCAGCCATGGACAGGAAAGACATAATTTTTGCTATGTTACATGAGTGGAAAAAAGGCAGTCTTGGTGATTTCTTTTAATATGCTTATCGAAGGAAAGGTTGGGATCGGACTTAACACAAAGATTTTTGGCTGCCATACTTTGTGAAATCACAGAGTTGCCAAGTGTTACTGTTACCTGCTCAAATTGGTATCTGTGTCTAGCAGGGCCAAAGACCAGCATCTCAGTTTTATCCAAGTTTAAAAGTAAAGTGACATCCAATTTTTCACGGCAGCCAAGCAAGCCTCTAAAATAGTAATTTGAGTACTATCATCTGCCCTGATAGGTACATACAGCTGAGTATCAGATAGATATGGAAATTCATTCCATGACTGCGTATAATTTGGTCAAGGGGCAAAATACAAAGAGAGAAAAGTAGAGGGCTAAGAAATGAGCCCTGAGGTATGCCATATTTAACATGAGAGAAGTTGTTATTATTAATATTATTATAGCAGACACACTGTGTTCTTTATGATATGTAGAGCTTGAGCCAAGAGAGCGCTAGGCCAGCTCTTTTTGCCTAAGTCCTACTTATCTGAAAATGTTTTTATCCATCTTCTTCCGTATGATGCTCCATGAAGCCAAGGATAACACAGCAGACTGCATATAAATCCACTTCCAAAATGACTGCAGCATCTTCAACCTGCAATGTCTGCTTGCCAAGACGAAGACCTTGAAGCAGCTGGTCCCTGAGCTCCTGTTCACAGATGACTACGCCTTGATCACTCATACAGAGGAGGCACTACATTTCATGTTCAACTGATTCGCAGCAGCCTTTGGCCTCACAATCAGCCTGAAGAAGACATATGTGATATACTAGCCTCCACCTGGTGGACCCTATAGTGTGCCACACATCACCATTGATGGCACCAAGCTCATTGCAGTGGAGCACTACCTGGGAAGTGCCATGTCCAGTGATGCCATAAGCAGCAAGGACTTGGGACAACCGCCTGTCCAAAGCCAACAGTTCTTTCTTCAAATGGTTCAGAATGCTGCAGCTAGAATCCTAACTAAAACTAGAAAATTTGACCATATTACACCAATTCTTACCTCCCTTCATTGGCTTCCTAATCATGTTAGATCAGACTTCAAGGTGCTTCTGCTGATTTATAAAATCCTAAATGGGTTTGACCCATCTTACCTCTCTGATCTCCTTAAACCATACATTCCATCTCTTCAGTCTCAAAATACAGGGCTCCTGTGTATACCCAAAATTAAAAAGAAGTCAGCAGGTGGCAGGGCTTTTTCCTACTGGGTCCCATTCTTGCGGAATAACCTGCCTGCTGCCATCAGACAACCAGAGTCTGTTGAGTCCTTTAAATCCAAACTTTAAACTCATCTTTTTGCCTTAGCCTACAATTAGTTGCCTTTAATTTTAATGCTTCATAACCTGTACTGCATGGCAGGTTGGTTTCTGTCTCAATTAATTTACCAAGCACTGTTCTGCCGATGAGATTATAGCGTATAGATTATTGACTATTGCAAACTGTTCTCTCACATGTCTTTTCTCTATCTGTGAATGATATCGTCTCCTTTCTCTTCTTCTGTGTGTGAATGGTGTGATGTGAGTCTCCCTTGTGTGCACATGCAATCTGTCCTCTTCCCAGGTCTCCATGGTGATGGCTGTCACCACTTGGTCACTGCTTAGCATTCCCCTCATCAAATTTTCTTTTTATATGTCTTTTAAATCTATATAATTTTGTTAGCCTGTGTAAATGCTAAATCCTTCTGTCACTCATATGTGACTGATTTTTCTGTTTGCTTTTTGTCTACATGGTGATCCTGGTCGCGTGGCTCGGGTCCTGGGCTATGCTAGTGGCGTTTGGACATTGCTTGGCATCCTCCTCATCATATTGGGTTATGCAAATAAAACTTGACTTTCGGGTGCCTTGCTAAGAGTGGTAAGACCAGTCTCTGCATCTTTCCATGAAAGTAAAAGGTATACATAATGGTTGTAATTCCCTACCTCCTAAATTAAGCAGAGACATGGGTCTTTTACAGGAAGCAGGTGCGTCTGCTAGAGTGCGTCCACCAATGCTGCCTATGTAACATCCTCCAGATGAAGTGGCAGGAGTACATCTCCAATGAGGAGGTACCAGGCACATCTGCCAAGCATCATAGCCATGGTACTGAAACACCAGCTGCAAAGGGTGGAGCATGTTGCAAGAATGGAGCGCTTGTGACTGCCAAATGCTGTCTTCTTTGGTGAACTCCGTGAAGGAAATCGCAGTCGAGGGGCCCCCAGAAAGCGCTTCAAAATCTAGCTAAAGATGTAAAGATGAAGATTTCAGCCAGCATCCATGACCACTCATGGCACCAGGAAGCAAGGAGCAGAAAAGGCTGGAGTTGCTGCATCAACACACCCAACCTAAAGTTTGAAGCTGACACACGAGCAGCTGCTGAGGACAAGAGGAAAAGATGGAAGGAGTGTGCTGCCCTTCAGATATCGCCAGCCAGGGCTTCCCTTGTCCAAGTGCCGAAAGGTCTGCGCCACATGGTTTGGCCGCTACATCCACCTTCATGTTTGCAGAAGATAGACAGGCCGTTCTTCCATGACTCTCGCAAGCAAGATACAGGCCACATTTTGGAGCTGTTTTTCAGATAGCACATGTTTGAACGGCATAGAAACTGACTGTAGAGAGCGCTCTTTACTGGGATTATTGGAATTTCAGCACTGTATCTCGATCCCAGAAAGTTGTGCATGGAAATCAGAACAAAAGGTAAAAGTGCCATATCAGTAGTAATTATGTTCCCGTTTTGAACTCAACATTTAAAACCACAATGCTGAAGATTTGCGCACAAACAAATGTCCTTTTTGATATTTAACTAGTTTAGTGGTGAGAAAGGTGTTGGTACAACAACTTAAAAGATTCAGTCTTTATGCATGCTCAATAATCCAGGTAAGAAATTAGAAGAAGGTTGAATCAGTTCATCGGCATACAACGTTTATTGACATATGTTTCATCACTCATTGTTTATAAGGGTGGGGATACCTGCAATCAGTTTTGAATGAAGAGGTAACTTAGATGAGTGATGCATCATTTCTGTCAATAAACGTTGTATCCCGATGAACTGATTCAACCTTCTTTGACATAGATGACCCTTTCGTTGTAGACATATTTCTGAGAGTTGAAGTTACCACTATCACCATTTGTGTCATTAAGTGAAACAAAACCAACAGTCTTCACAATATTCACTGAGATGGCTTCAGGTTTGTTGTGTGTATTTTTACAGTTTCAGTTTTGGCCTCCTGGGCCAGTCAGAGCTCTCTGGTGGTTCTCACCTGATGATGTCATCACTGTTGAATGATGTGCAAATTATGGTGTTTACAAACACTTTCTCAGTTAAGCTTTTCTTTATTCTCCTGCTCTTTCTCTCTCTCTCTCTCTCTCTCTCTCTCTCTCTCTCTCTCTCTCTCTCTCTCTCTCTCTCTCTTTCTCTTTCTCTTTGTATCACCATAAACATGCTCTCCATATCTTGCTTGTTCTCTCATTCATTCTCATGGGCTCTTCAAACACACACACACACACACACACACAGCATGTACTAGAGGTGATTGGTATGCTGATGATATATTTACAGACTGGAAAATGATGCTATTATAAAACCTGTCAGATAGAGAGAGGTGTGAAGACAGAGGTGTGTGTGTGTGTGTGTGTGTGTGTGTGTGTGTGTGTGTGTGTGTGTGTGTGAATACCAATTGTCACCTCTTGTCTTTTATAATTAGTTGAGGTGACACCATTTCTGTGGACCGGAAGAAGGAAAATTAGTCTCTCTCTCTCTCTCCTTCTCTGCCTCTCTATGTCTGTCTCTCCGTCCCATCTCAGGTTAAAAAAAAATACTAAAAAGACAAGAAGGGGAGACCAACTTTAAACTGTAATCACAGAGAGACATGGGGGGGGGGTGGAGAGAGGAAGAGAGAAGAGAGAGAGGATTATCCCTGCAGCAAATTCCCAGGGAGGATTCCATGGAAATGTGTTTGGCATTCCAGACACACTTCCCCCCCACACCCCCCTCTTAACCCTCCTACCATCACTCACCCCTCTTCAGCCCTCTCTCTCTCTCCCTCCCTCTCTCTCTCGCTCTCTCTAGGGTGTTAATGGGCGATCCTCCACATTATCTCAGCCATCCCACAAACACAGACCCTCTCTCCATAAGTAGGTTACACACACACATACACAGTATTTCTATTCTCCCTCTTTTTCTGTTGTGCGTCCAACATGTTAGAGCAGCCCCATAATTCTGATGGCCTGTATCAGAGGGTTGTGTTTAATCTGACACACACACACACATACATACAAATCCAAACGCCATCTTAAAGCTGTCCTGTGATTCTGAATTGATCTTTTGCAAACGTATAGGAAAACATGGACGGCAACATCTCCGGAGACACACTCACTGCATAAGCGCCTCCATGTTAACCAGAAACCGTCTTTTAAAAACTACTACCAGTTACGGCTCCTGGAAAAACCCCTCTGTGAAATTACCTGTGAGTGAGATGGTTGAGTATTAGTTGTGTTATAATGATTTAGGAAGTGATTAATTTTCTAATGTAATTAGTTGTGTTGTAATGTGTTAGAATGTGTTGTGTTTAATGCTAGAATTTGTTGTGTTCTAACGTGTAGGAATGTGTTTGTGTTCGAATGTGTTAATGTGCTTAGTTGTGTTCTGATGTGTTAGAGTTCATATAGTTTGTGTTCTAATGTGTTACTGTGCGTTTTAACCAAGCACAAAAAGCAAACTCTCGCTTCGTTTTCCTCGCATGTGTTTGATCACTTGTATAAAAAAATGAACAAGCGAATTTTGTGCCATGTCACAAAACATGTCTGATTACACCAACATTGCTAGCAAATTTGCTTGACCTATAATAGAAGCCAGCTTAGTTATAGTGATGGAAAATCCGGCTCTTTTTAGTTCGCCAGATCATTTGGCTCAGATCAGCAATAAGAGCCAGATGATGGATGATAAATTATATATGATAAATAATGTAAAACCATCAAACACTATTACACACATATTGAATGTTTTATTTGTATTGAAATATGTTTTGTATGTTAGCGAGCAGCGCAACATACAACTCTAACCATTGGCTCTTAATGTTATTACCAAACTGAGATGTTTCTTATTAACCGGAGAAGTGATCAGTTTGTCCTCCATCTTGACTGAAGAGATTTTTGTAAAGGAGCATGGCTTCTAGCCCTACTTGAAGGTGATTGGTTTTCGCCAGGTGAAATGTTTGCTCAAATTGAACATTTTTAACTAAAGTGAATTTTCATTTCGACCATTTCACAATGCTCGCAGTTTCGCCCCAATTAACTCCATTCATCTCCTAGCATTGACTTTTCATGTGTTCGCGCCGCTCATAAATTCCACTTCACGTTTGGTTAAAACATGTTTAGTGTCCTAATGAGTTAGAATGTGTTCTAATGTGTTAGAATTTCTATAGTTGTGTTCGAACATGTGTTTAGTATTAAAATGTGAATTTGTTTAGTTGTATTCTAATGTGTTTGGTGTTCTAATGTGTTAGTCAAGTCAAGTCAAAATTATTTGTAAAGCACATTTAAAAACAACCCACGTTGACCAAAGTGCTGTACAGACCAGAGCAGGTAGCTAAAACACAAATACAAGAAACAACAACATAAGCAACAAGGTACATAGCTTGTAGGCAAGAATAGACACATGGGCATAGGCACAAGCCAGAAATCAGTCATATCAGGAGGATTGAAACACTTATTGAATAAAAGTGAGTTTTGAGCCGGGACTTAAAAGAGTCAATGGAGGGGGCAGATCTTATAGCGAAGGGGATGCTGTTTCCACAGTCTAGGGGCTGCAACCGCAAAGTCACGATCATCCCTGAGCTTAAATTTAGATCACAGGACAGCCAGGAGTCCCAAGTCAGTCAGCCTGAGGGACCTGGAGGTGAAACAGAGGGTAAAAGGTCTGTGATATAAAAAAACAGGAGAACCTTAAAATCAGTTTTGAATCACACGGGCAGCCAGTGGAGAGAAGTCCCTCTTTTGGGTACCTGTCAGGAGCCTGGCTGCAATGTTGTCAACCAGTTGCATGCGGGACAGGGACAATTGACTAATCCCAATATACTTGGAGTTGCAGTAGTCCAAGCGGGAGGATATAAACCAAGGTTTTTGACATGGTGTTTGACATGATGTGGACATGTTGACTGGACTATTGGTAAACACTTCAACTGAGTCAGGGGGACCAAATAGAACTTCAGTTTTGCCTTCATTCGGCTTTAGGAAGTTTTGTGCCATTTGGCACTTTGTCCTCAAGGCAGTTCAAGAGGCTGACTAGATTGGACTGGTCATTTTCAGGGGGCGATAAAGCAGGGTGCCATGAGAATAACAGTGTAAGGAAATGTCACGTTTTTGAATGATTTGACCGAAGGAAAGCATGTATATAGGAGGAAAAAAAAGGGACCTAGGATAGAACCTTGTGCGACCCCACAGGAGAGACTAGCTGGTGGAGAGGAAAAAATTCCTATGTTGATGGAGAAGGCTGAACCATTTCAAGGC
The DNA here is from genome assembly GCA_022114975.2 of Lampris megalopsis. Taxonomy (NCBI): domain Eukaryota; kingdom Metazoa; phylum Chordata; class Actinopteri; order Lampriformes; family Lampridae; genus Lampris; species Lampris megalopsis. The sequence goes on from JAJHIY020000986.1 coordinate 240,421, forward strand.
AGAGCCATCAACACCAACCCTGTACTGGAGACGGTGTATAGACCCTTTTAGGACCTAGGTCATGCATAGTATGCGTGTGCATTTTGGCAGCAAAAGAGGCGACTTCTCCATCTCCAGTCAATGCAGAGTGCAAGTGGATTTTTGATCGATTGGTATTTACATTTTTAAAATGTCATCTTGTGTCGTGGGTTGCCGGAACAGGTCTAGCAAAACTAAAGGTATTAATTTCTACCGCATTCCATCAAGGAAAATACCGTTCAATGCAAACAGGTGAAGATTGTGGCTACAAGCAATAAAATGAGTGGACTGGACTGAAGACATCATTAAAAATGCACGCGTATGTGGCGCCCATTTTATATCGGGTAAGTTAATTCTGTTTTTGTTAACTTAAAATTGTGTTGCTTAAACGGAACGTTATATATATGAAGACCCTTTTATGACCTACATCACGCATAGTATGCACGCGCATTTTGGCAGCAAAATCATGATCACTGTTTACCAACTGTAAAAGGGTCTATTAAAATGTCATTATCCACAGTATCGATGCCGCGCTGAGGTCAAGAAGAATTTGAATGACACAGTCACCAGAGTCGGTAAAGAGGAGCAGGTCATTGTACACTTTCAGCAAGGCAGACTCTGCTATAATAAGCCTTAAAATCTGACTGAAATCTTTCCAAGATGTTGTTTTGGTGCAAGTAGGACTGCCGCTGACTGAGAATAACCTTTTTGAGAACATTTGACAGAAATGGAAGTTTAGAAATAGGTCTGTAGTTACTAGGTAAGGTAGGGCCTAGTTGAGTTTTTTTTAGGAGAGGCTGGAGCACTGCATGCTTGAAAAAGGTTGGAACAGTACTAGTGGCCAGGAAGCTGGTGATAATGGAGAGGATGCTAAGACCAGCTATGTCAAAGACATCCTTCAGGAGGGCAGTAGGGACAATGTCTGGGGGACAGGTCTTAGGTTTCATGATGAAAACAATCTTTTTAATGGTGGGTAGTGTGATAAGTTGTGGAAGCAGTCCAAATTAGAAGAACTGACCAGTGAGACAGCTGTGTCACGTGTGTGTGTGTGTATGGGGGGCAGGGGGGTCATTCTGATATCCTCCACTTTTCTACTGACATTTTTTAAAAATTCTCTGCATTTAGCAGGGGACACATCTAAGCTGGTATGGGTGGCAGGGCAGATGGCAAAATGTATGGTACTGAATAAGACCTTGGGATTATGAGAGTTGTTGGAAGTTAGGCCAGAAAAGTATTTTGCTCTTGCAGCCTTAACTTCTTGATATTTTTGAAGGTTGTTCCTCAAAATTTCAAAGGAAATTTGAAGCGTAACACTGTTCCACTTTCGTTCAGATATTCTGCACTCCCTCCTCAGGACTCTGATTGTGTCATTAAGCCAAGGCAGAACTTTAGGCTTAGGCTTTTTCAATTTAAGGGTAAGCAACAGTATTAGAGAATGTGTTAGAACGTGTTTAGTTGTGTTCTAGTGGGTTAGAACGTGTTTAGTTGTGTTCGAATGTGTCTAGTAGTGTTCTAATGTGTTAGAATAAGCACATACTTAATTTCTTAATGGTATTTGAATGCATTTTGATAGCAGTTTGTGGTGCAAACCTAGTTTAAGTGTAAAATTATTAAACAGATAGTTACATTATAAATCTTTCAATAGACTCAGTTATATTTTGTTTACCACATTAAAAATCACAAATCATACTGCTATAATAAGTGAATTGGATGACCCAAAAAAACAGTTAATGCTGTGTTATAATTGTAATATTATTGATAATTCATTTAGAATTTTTCTTCTTTTTCTTCTCCTCTGTAAATCTTGGCTTCTCACAGTGAACAAGCTGTCCGTCACGCACACAGCAGTCAATTACAATATTACTATCGCTGTGTTCTTTCCTTTACAAAGTGCTAATCATATTTTATAAGAAAATACATTCGCTAACCACAACATCAGTGTCCTAACAGCCAAAGAACAAAGGAACAGGCATATTATGCATCCTGCCTCTGTGTTTGTGTGTGTGTGTGTGTGTGTGTGTGTGTGTGTGTGTGTGTGTGTGCGCGCCTTTATCAGTCACACCACACTATAGCACTGGGACTTTGCTGGAACTCAATAACACTTACACACACACACACACACACACACACACAGATGGCTAAGGTACAGTCAGATGTAGTCTTTGTTCTGGTTGAAATCTCTTGTTACAAAGTGTGTGGTTGTGTGTGTGTGTGGGGGGGGTGTCGGAGCAAAACAGAGGAGGAGGAGAAACAGGAGATGGATGTAAAACATAGAAATGGAGCAAGAAAGAGAATTTTCCCGCAAAGAAAACTCCCTCATTTTGATGTTTTATGATTCCGTGTGTTGTTCGTGGGTTTATAGATTTTGGGTAGGACGTGTGTGTCGAAGCTTTGTAATCCATTAATGATCAAACACAATTTGTGCTGAAAGAAGGTAGTGACAGAGAGAGCATGGGAGGGACGGAGACACGCGGAGGGAGAGAGTCACAGTGTTTTGTGAGTGGAGGGTTTCAGTGGCGCTGATGTGTTTGATGTGTTTTCAAGGTGAAATGACATCAGACCTCATTTTTGCAACCCCCCAAACACAAACACCAAATACAACAAACCACACACACACACCAATTACAACAAACTACACACACACACACAAAACACAACACAAACAACCAAATGCAACAAACCACACACACACACACAACACAACACAACACAACACAAACACCAAATACAACAAACCACACACACACAGCACACCAATTACAACAAATTACACACACACACACACACCCCAATTACAACAAACTATACACACACACAAAAACACCAAATACAACAAACCACACACACACCAAATGCAACAAACTACACACACACACACACATACACACACAACACAAACACCAAATACAACAAACCACATACACACACAGCACAACACAAACACCAAATACAACAAACTACACACACACCAAATACAACAAACTACACACACACACACACACAAAACACAACACAAACACCAAATACAACAAACCACACCCACACACCCTCACACACACACAGCACAGCAGAAACACCAAATACATCAAACTACACACACACAACACAACACAACACAACACAACACAAACACCAAATACACCAAACACAACACAACGCAGACACCAAATATGACAAACAACACAACACAAACACCAAATACAACAAACCATACACACACACACACACACACTGTGGGGCAGCAGTGGCTCAGGAGGATGAGCAGGGCGTCTGGCAACTGGAGGGTTGCTGGTTTGACCCTCGGCTCTTCCTGGCAAAAATGCCGAGGTGTCCCTGACCAAGACACCTCGACCCATAACTGCTCCCAGTGAGCGGGTCATTACCTTGCATGGCTGACATCACCATCGGTGTGTGTGTGTGTGTGTGTGTGTGTGTGTGTGTGTGTGTGTGTGTGTGTGTGTGTGTGTGTGTGTGTGTGTGTGTGTGTGTGTGTGTGTGTGTGTGTGTGTGTGCGTGCGTGTGTGTGTGTGCGTGCTACATATGTGAGGCAGTAGCTTTAAAGTGCTGTGGGGAAAAAAAGCACTATACAGATGCAGTCTGTTTATTTTACACAAACTACATAAAGAAGGCATAAAGGGCAAATGTGTGTGTGCGTGGCGACGTAAAGGAGGCATTAGATAGTGACTGTATGAGAGTGAGAGAGAGAGAGAGAGAGAGAGAGAGAGCAAGCAAGCATTCCCAAGTGTGTGTGAGAGAGAGACAAAAAGAAAGCTGGAAAGGCTCTCCTAGGACCAGGCTAGTCATCTAAACGTGTCACTCCTCTGCTGCTCCTTCTGACAAAACTCCCCTTCTTCTAATGCATCTCTTCTCGCTCTCTCTCTCTCTCTCTCACTCTCTCTCTCTCCTCCTCTCTCTCTCAGCTGTCACATAGTGACTGTTGTTGTTTTCTAAACCCAACACCTCTTCCTAGCTGTGAGCGCTCTGTTTTCCAATGGCCTCACTCACAATAGCTCTGTGTGTGTGTGTGTGTGTGTGTGTGTCTTCGTAGGTTATTTTAATCTGCCATGTTCTCTCTGTCTTTCTCTTGTGTTTTCTCAGAAGACGGACACTGTCACAACAGTCTCTAATTCATAGCCGTTGTCAGAGACCCTAGAGGGCAAGGTGGGCTGAGCACAGTTGGTGGATTAACGTTTGAACTACATTTGTGTGTTCATTTGTGTGTACATTTGTGTGTATTCTTTTCAAAAAGCAGCAGCGCTGTGGGAGGGGAAACTACAGTGGTGTGTTGTGGTCCGTCCCGCCCCATTGTTTAACCCCAGACAAGTAAAACCTCTCTCCTGAAATACATGATGATCAAACTGAGAGGTCCCTGAGAGGTCCCTGTTCATGCAAAACACTGAACCTCCTCTTTAACCGTCATCTCTTCAGCAAATCAACTCGGGCGTGAGTGCCTTGCTTAAGAGCCCTTCAGCGGTAGACTTTTAGGAAAGGGAGAGCGATGCAACCGACGGTCCAACGGACTGGAATTTGGGATTAAACTTAACGTGATCATGTTGTGGTAACATTTTGTGCCCTGTGACACACACACACACACACACACACACACACCCCTCCCTCTGCCCGGATGAAAATTTAAAATGTCACCATTATTATTGATGGCAATGTAAAAAGCGGTGTCACAGTGAGCGGCTGTGTCTCAATATTGATGGGCTTTGTGGAAGGTAGAGTGACAGTTTATCTGCTGAGCGAGACATTGAACGGTAGAGACACAGAAGGATGAAAGGATGGCAGAACAAATGGAAAGAGGGAATAATTCATCAGTGGCAATAATCATGTAACAGTGTACAACCACGGATGTGTAGACTCGCTGGCCCTTGGCTAACGGGTCGGACCCTTTAGTTGACTCGTTAGCGCGGTCGCCCGTGGTGCGGGGGACTCAGGTTCGATTCCCGCCTGCCCCCTGAACTCCTGCTACATTTGGTGGCAGTGGTGGGATTTGAACCCACACCCCTGAAGGGACTGGAATTCCAAATGTAACCAAATGGTCTCACAACCAAATGTAACCTTGTTGCAGTGCAGGAATCTGCCCCACACACATGCACATGAACATGCATACACACACACATGCCTGTGCACATGCATGCACACACACACAAGCACACACACATACGTGTGCACATGCATGTGATGCTGTGGAAGAGACTGTAATGTCTAATGATAGCGATGACACACCTAACCACACAACTACTGACAAAACCACCCACTGCCCCCACCAACTAAACTAACCTCTGTCTGACTAAACTAGCTGCTACCTAAAAACTGGTCACCAACCCCACCGATACACAAACCACCAGCTACAGTCACCACAACCCAACCTAACCATGAGTTAAAAGTCAGAGATGCAGATGTCCGACAAGTTTGCACAGGATGTGTGACGTTCTTTACTTTCCCGGTATACACGTCATAAATTATATATATATATAAAATCCAGATTGCTTGTGGCATGAAACAGGGTTGTACTGTCTCGTAAAGGATTTACTTGACTCGCTGGATTATTTTGCTCCTTATTTGTTGAGCACTTTACCTACCATTGAGTGTTTCTTTTAACAAAGTTATATATATATATATATATATATAAATTTTATATATAAAACGTTCTGTGATGTCCATATATATGTGTGTGTGTGTGTGTGTGTGTCTGTGTTGACGTCACAGATTTATAATTCCTATTTTTCCTCTGTCATTTTTATGCTGTATTAACAGTGCATTTCACATGTAAACTGTTAGATGTTAGATGTATAGGCAGACTATACGTTAAGGCAGTAGGTCGTAAGAGAAATAATGCTCAGAATAATGATAATCAGAAGGAGAAAACGATGATGGAGGAAAAAAAAAAACATGTGGCATGAAAGGCTAACCAAAAAGTAAAAACTCTAGTAAAATCATCATTGTCATCTTCTTCCTCTTCCTCGTTTGTCTTTTTTTCTTCTTCATCTTTCGGCTTGTTCCCTGTTTCTCAGGGGTCACCACAATGGATTTGATAGTTTCCATCGGTACCCTGTGGGAGCACAGCACCGACGGCAGCCGTTGTTAACCCGGGCCTCGACTGGTCCGGTTTGGTCTTGTCAGTCCGCATACTGATTTGGCAAAATGTTATGTCGGATGCCCTTCCTGACACAACCACTAACCCTGTGGACGGGGGTGCAGGTAAAGCTCTGGAGGCCATCCCAGTATTCATGGACTTGCACCCATGTCTGTCACAGTAAAATACATCTGGGAATGATACATGACACTGTAGTCATTACACTAAGGTACACTAGCCTGCTGATTAGACGGGAGCTGTCTGATGAGGTGGTCAGTGGGTTTAGCTCTTCAGGCTTTTTAGTTAACTAGTCCCTGTCTAACAGCAGACTCAGTCCACCCCACCAAGCCTGCAGACTTCATAAAGCTGGGACTCCACACTAAACCTGATTGCAACTAGTGAGTTAGTAATCTGCTTAGTGAGTTAGTAGTCTGCTTAGTCAGTTAGTAGTCTGCTGAGTGAGTTAGTAGTCTGCTGAGTGAGTTAGTAGTCTGCTGAGTGAGTTAGTAGTCTGCTGAGTGAGTTAGTAGTCTGCTTAGTCAGTTAGTAGTCTGCTGAGTGAGTTAGTAGTCTGCTGAGTGAGTTAGTAGTCTGCTGAGCGAGTTAGTAGTCTGCTGAGTGAGTTAGTAGTCTGCTGAGTGAGTTAGTAGTCTGCTGAGTGAGTTAGTAGTCTGCTGAGTGAGTTAGTAGTCTGCTGAGTGAGTTAGTAGTCTGCTGAGTGAGTTAGTAGTCTGCTGAGCGAGTTAGTAGTCTGCTGAGCGAGTTAGTAGTCTGCTGAGCGAGTTAGTAGTCTGCTGAGTGAGTTAGTAGTCTGCTGAGTGAGTTAGTAGTCTGCTGAGTGAGTTAGTAGTCTGCCTAGTGAATTAGTAGTCTGCTGAGTAAGTTAGTAGTCTGCTGAGTGAGTTAGTAGTCTGAAAGGACATTCTTTTTTCTCTCTCTCCCAGAAAACAATAAAAAGGTTTTGGTGCCGATAGAAAAAGAAAAAAATGAAGTTATACATGTGTCCAGATTAACTTCTGCTGAATTGATGTAGTTCAGCATGTCGGCTTTGTTTCATAATGTTGCTCCGTGTGTGTGTGTGTGTGTGTGTGTGTGTGTGTGTGTGTTTCAGTTGTCACTGAATTATATGTTAGTTGTGATGTACTGAGTCAGGCAGACCGCTTGAGAGCCGGTGCTTCATCCCAACAAAGGAAAACATCAACGCTGGCCTTCTGTCCATGCTGATGCTGTCTTCCTGTGGTCTGAAGCCAGACTTTATTTCTGGTTTAGTAAATTTTTATTTAACAAGACGGGGTGCCTCAGAAACAGTCCTAAAATACACTGACTGCCTGATGAATAAATCACTCTTCTCCAGGCTGGGCATTTGGCTGTTTTGGAAATTTAAATAAGATTGCATGGGGCTTTCTAATCCACAGTCTACATACAGATTTTTTTCCCTTGTATAGTCAGCCACACAAAAACAAAAACAAACCAAAAAAAAAAAAAAGAACCAGAAAACAGATTGAATTGAATATTGTTGCCTTGTAATTTAAGTTGTCTGAAGGGAAATTCAAATTCCTAATTTTCACGCACTCCTCAAAAAACAAAACAAAACAACTATATATATATATATACACATACATATACACACACACACACACACACACACACACATATATATATATATATATGGAAATGCTGTTTTAAAATGGCACAACATTGCTGGTAGATAAGTTAATGGTGTACACTGTGTGCAGTCTACATCCCAGCTAAACTGTAAAGAGAGAATGATGGTTAAAACCACTACAGTACTGGTGCCCATAACACAACCAGTAACTCTACCACTGTCTCTAACAGCAGGCGGGATAGTTGCTGTGATTTTTAGATAATTATAGCGATAATAACCACAGTAGCCATGTCTGTGAAACCCTCCACAGTGATGTTATCACACGTTGTCCACCTGGCAGAGCCACCGCTGTGGTGATTCTGGCAGTACGAGCCGCAGTGACAACTATTTGTTTCTTTGTTTCGGACAGCAGGATTTGTCATCCCTGGCGCCACAGCACCACCACCTGGCCACCTGTAGTACTGCTACTACACGCTTCAAAGCGGGGCAGCCAGTAAAAACCAAAAAAAAACAATAGCTGTTAAAGATGAAGCATATATTTAGACTTACAAACATGCTTCCCCTCCATTATCTCCTACACAACTATACATAAGACTTTACTTATTCATCTGGACAAACAGTGCATGGGACTAACTGACTCTCCGTGCAGCTGCCTAACCTGATCTTAAACCTGCTGACCCACATTCAGGGAGGATGTTCCGTCTTAAGCAAGACCCTTATCGAACTCAGAACCAGCCAGTCAGTCAGAACCAGCCAGTCAGTCAGTGAAAAGAGCAAAGAACATATTTCTTGATCTACTTTAGCTTTAGAGCTTAACTGACTGGCATAACATCTACACACACACACACACACACACGCATGCATGCACACACGCACGCACAACACGAGTCCTCCAATTGGTTCAGATCTGGAGGACCTCTGAGACCAGCCCGCCTAACTGACTCTGCCTCTCTCCGTCTCTCTCTTTCTGCTCCCCCTCTTCTCGGTTTCTCTTCTAGTTCTACTCAGCACCTCCATTTGTAGATGGAAATCCCCCAAAGATCCCTTTATTGAAATTAATTTTGTACATAAAATGGATTTCATTATTCAGCATCCCAAAAACAACAAATTACCTAAAAAAAAAAAACCCAAATAATAATGAAATGAAGAGATATAACAAGTAGGCTAACACACACACACACACACTCACACACACTACTTGATACGATGATAAATTAAATATAACATCTTCATGATCTCTCTGGCTAACAAACACAGGTAGAGAGAGATGGACAGAGTTTGTTGCATGGATGTGCGCTGGGATTTGAACCTTGAACCTCATGAGGCCGAGCCTGTTGAAGTAGCATAATCACGTGGACTCTTGTTCCCTCAGTCAGATAAGGGCCACTTTAAGTTCTAGTTCTGTTGCCGTTGTGTGAACCCGGTATCAGGCCGGTATCAGGGTGGAGAGGCTTCCTGGAGGCTCCGATGGTTTTCTGCGTGACAGCAGCTTTTTTGAGGAAACATCTCAGACATTAGCCTCAACCGCTAACACCTCTCCCTCTGCTACAAGCTAAGATCCACCTTAGCTACATGCTACTGCAGTGTCAGCTGAGTATAACGCACCCAGCATACACAAAATGCAACAAACCAGTTGACTCCCTTTGTGTGATTCAAGCACTCATGTTACTATTTGAAGCCAGGCCGTAGTGGGTCGGTCACTGGTTAGCTATGTCAGGTTCTACACCTCCTCTGCGAAACAGGAGCTCTGGGTCTCCTCACAACAAGCAGAGCTGCATCCGTTTAGCTCTGAGTGTCGTGTCCTACCAGAACAGCTCAGGGAGCCATTAAGTTCTCACAGCAATAATGAGGTACCTCGGGTCTTCTCATCTGACTTCTGATCCTACATCAGCCTGTTGTTTCTGCTCCGGCCTGCCTCAGAAATACGCCCCCCAGTGGTAGTACAGGTTTTAAAGGTTGAAAAGAAGTTTTTCTTCTTTTCTTCTCCTCCCCCTCAAAGCTTAAAAAACACTTTAAACTACGTCTCACACTCACATCTTCAACACACACGCACACACACACACACTTCCCATGTCACCAGAGACTGCTAGCTGTCAGTCAGGCAGAAATCAATAGAATTCTAAAGGCCGTTAAAGTAAATATTTCATCTGGCCTGGTTGCCTTGGGAACTAATTGTCCGGTTGCCAAGGGAACTAATTAATAGGAGGGTCTGAACCAACGGATGGAATGGACTGCAAAGAGAGGAGGAGGAAGAGAGAGGGTGAAGGGAGAGAAAATGTGCCAGAGAGGTTGGGTGTGTGTGTGTGTGTGTGTGTGTGGGGGGGGTGATTAATGGTGCGTTACTCTGAGGCGCTCCTGGCCCTGCACTTGTGTGCCACCTGCTACCGACACACACACACACACATTCACTCTCCATCTCACACGTGTTACACATACACACTCTAACCTTCACGCGTACAGTATATCACACGCTAACTCTTCTGCTCTCTTTCTCGCTTACACACACACACACACACACACACACACACACACACACACACTCACATAGTGTCCCATAGGAGTTTTTCTGTTCCAAGGTCAGAGAGGGTCACTCAACCTGCAAACAAAGGCCTCTAGCCTCTCTCTCTTGCTCTCTCTCTCTCTCTCTCTCTCTCTCTCTCTCTCTCTCTCTCTCTCTCTCTCTCTCTCTCACACACACACACACACACACACACACACACACACACACACACACACACACACACACGCATACACACCACAGACCTGTTTCCTTTGTTTTCCAGACTTTGAAACAACAGCAGTCTCCACACTCCTACTGGTTTTGACTGATGTTACCACAGTGTTTCTGGTTACGCACCTGTGTTAGAGAGAGGGAGGCAGAAAGAGTGAGAGAGAGAAAGAGAGAGTGAGAGCGATAGAGATATCAGAGAGAAAGTGAGAGTGAGTGAGCAATAGAGATAGAGTTAGAGAGAGAGCGGGAGTGGGCAATAGAAATAGCATTAGAGAGAGAGAGGGAGTGAGTGAGAGTGAGTGAGCGATAGAGAGTGTTAGAGAGAAAGTGAGTGAGGGATAGCGACAGAGTGAGAGAGATGGAGCTAGCGAGAGAGAGAGAGAGAGAGAGAGAGAGGTGAGTAACTGTGAGAGAGGTTGACAGGTAGAGAGAGAAAACCACTTATGAAGAGAGAAAGAGACAAACAGCCACATATCTGCCATCATCCAATTAACTGCCCTGACCTGTTTTACCCTGCTCAACTATACTTATATCTTTGATGGTGTAATTCTTCATCTTAAACCTCCTTTTTGAGTCAAACTCTTTCTATACATCAACACTGGCTTCACCCGGTCTATTGTTTCATGTTGTTATATGTTAACCACTTAACATATAGGTTTAACAGTAAGTCACATGTTTAACACTCTATTGTTTCATCTTGTCATATGTTTAACCGTTAACATACTATATGTTTAAAAGTAATCATATGTTTGATATTCTATATGTTTCATGTTCTCATATGTTTAACAGTTTCATTGATGCTAAATCAGCGTTCTAATTAACTGAAATTGATTAATTTGAGTCAGAAGTGAAATGAAGACATTAGATGACAAGAGACAAAAGGCTCGAGGCAGGATTCAAACCTTCAACCTCTGAAGTAACATTTCTCCAAAAAAAAAGGACAAGTTGTTTTCTTTTCAGCCACAGCTAAACTCTCTTTGTTTCACCACATCTGCACTGAATCTTATGACACAGTTTCCCTCATAATGTATTTAAAGAGGAGGGTGAAACATGTTAGTAAATACACAACACACACATGCACACATATATGCACACACACTCATACACACAAGTACACACACTCACATACACACACGCAAGCACACACACATACACACACGAGCACACATGCACACTCATACACACACACAAGTACACACACTCACATACACACACGCACACACACGTTCGCTCTCTCTTGTGCGTCAGTGAAACTTAAAACAAACCAGGCTCTTCACCACTTTGTCGCTGTTGTGAATTCATCGCTGACATAGTTTTCATTATGAACTATTTAACGTGATGACAGCTAACTGTTGAGTGAGAGAGAAACTCCAGAAGCCTGTGATAAAAGCCTCGCTCGGCTGGCTCATGAAAAAGGTACATTTCGCCGTTTTCCGCTCATCAAAAATACATCAGACCGTGGCGGAGACGTGACAGCTTCACTTGCAAAGCAGCACTTCTGAACGTGACATAAACGCTGATAACCACCTCATGAAAGACACCGTTTACTTTGTCTGCACGCTCCCCGCCAATGTCTTCCTGCTAGGAACAAAGGGCGGAGGAGAGAGAGGTGGAGAGGACGAAAGGGAAGGAAGAGGACAGGATGTGTGTGGCTGTCATGTTTTCACTGACAGGACGCTGGAACAGAAACCGTGTCGACTGAAGCAAGTTGAAAGAAGAGGAAGAAGAAGAAGAAACCCGCCTCACACGCCTGCATTCCCCTCCAAGGTATGTTTGAGAGGACACACACACACACACACACACACACACACAGTAGAGATGTTTTTAGGCTGCCTTTCTGCCTCCCTCTTTCTTCCCCCCCCCCCTCTCTCTCCCCCTCTCTCTCTCTCCCTCCCTCCCTCTCTCTCTCTGTCTCATGTCTACACAGTGTTTTACCTGAACGCCAGCGCAGCAGGAAAAACAACCAGCTGACAAGAGTTTCCGATGAAAGCTCGTCCATATCTGCTCATATTTTATTATTTTTCTTTCTAAAGTGGAAGAGGTCGGGAAGAAAGCAATGAGAAGAAAAGGAAGATGTCAGCTTTTTTTCCCCCTCCTCTGCACCCAGACAGGAGCTGGCGTTTTAATCGCATATCAAGTGAATGATGAAGCTGTTGTGTTTGTAGTGGTGTCAGTACAGCGTGGTGTAGCGTTGAGTTATATTGCTACACCCCGACTGTCAGGTTAAAAAGCATGTATGTTATGATTATTTTAGATGAGTTAAAATGCATTTGACAGGAGTCACAGCCCTTCGAGGTCACACACACACACACACACACACACACACACACACACACACACACACACACACACACACACACACACACACCCAGATGGTTTTCCCCTATCTGCCTTCCTCTTCTCATTTCCTTTCTCCTTTCCTCTTCTCTCTCTTCCTCTCTCTGCTCTGCCCTGCTCCCCAATGGGGCTGCAACAGGCGTCTCACACCTGTCCACCCTTGAGGCAATGTGTGTGTGTGTGTGTGTGTGTGTGTGTGTGTGTGTGTGTGTGTTGCAGATGTTCCATGAGGACAGTGCCAGAGGCGAGCAGGGTCCTGCAGTGAGCTTTAATTTGTTCTTTCCCTTAAGACCAACACACACACACACACACACACACACACACACACACACACACTGATTTGGAGGGTAAATTCACCTTGTGTCATTGTGTGTATTTCCGTGTTTCTGTCTATTTCTGTGCGTTAACATCTTTCTCTGTCACTCTGTGTGTGTGTGTGTGTGTGTGTGTGTGTGTGTGTGTGTGTGTGTGTGTGTGTGTGTGTGTGTGTGTGTGTGTGTGTGTGTTTGCTCATGAGTAATGCACAGCTGTTCACCGGTCCACAGGATGTGCTGTGTTTGATTCTGTAATGACATGACTGGTGCTGCTGGTATACAAACAGTTAAAACTCCTCTGGGAATAGTTTTTTTTCCTTTTCTCAAATCTGTATTGTGAGGTGTGTCTGGTCTGCTCACATGCATTAATTAAAAGTTTTAGTTCACACTTATCCCTCAAAAACATGATAATTAATCTGCCCTCAGTAGTGTTTGAAATAAGATGCTGTGAGGCCGGGTATCTAGAATACACATTAACATCTTATTCCAGTAGAACTCGTGGCATCAGTCAGATGTGATACACACACTTAACAATGTAACTATAATGGACAGATGAGCATTCTGGGATTTTTCCACCTGATGTTCTAGAAGCCTGTGGCTAAAAAAGCAGTTTTATATCGGTGGTTCTCAAGCTTTTCGAGTCGTGACCCCCCCATAACAATCAGGTTGGTGTTAGCGAACCACCCTATTGCACTGGGACATTTAACTCAACACCCCGATACAAAAACATTGGTTGCTCATAAACTGTCTGCACGGCATTGTTCAGGGATTACTGAAATACAACACATGAAATCTACCAAACTCGCTTTGCCCACAGACAGAACAGCAACTAATTCAATTTTGGCTTTAATTAATGTTTTTAGATTGACTGAAATAAGGGCACCTCATGTGCACACACACATTGACTCTTACAAACACGCTCAGTAAAATCTAATCGAAGGCAAATTATATCACTGGTACAGGTGATGTAGTGTAAAAACCATTCCCCAGTCTAAAACATCTTAATTTATTATTGTTATTTTTTTTCACAACCATCTTGCGACCCCTGGACATTATCACGCGACCCCCTTGGGGGTCCCGACCCCCAGGTTGAGATCCAATGTTTTATATGGTTGACGAAGGCTATGGAAAACCTTAGTTCCCTTTACAAATACAAGACGTTGTAACTAGTGCTGCACGATTTGGTGAAAAAATAAAAAAAATTTACATATACAAATAATACAAATTCTTCATGTTGCTGCGGCATGGAGCGACTTTCATTTTGCATGTTGTACACAAAACCTCTTTCTGCTCAATATCGTTGAGCTTGAATCCAAAATATCGCCATGTATAACAGAGGTCACGTTTTTGTTTTGTTTTTTGCCACCAGTTCATCGGTGTCAACCTGCTCGTTGTCATCGGTGTCTTTTTTTTTTTACTTCTTTCTGGCACAGCACACCGGAAGTCATGTGACCATAGACTGCACGCTTCACCTCCTCAACAGAGACTGATTGGTCTTCTCCTAATTATGGGTATAGATATGCAGACTGCACGCAAACAGACGTTCACACACATTGTATTGTTTAATTAAATCGCAGCCTTTGCGGTTATATAATTGCATAGGCTGCCATCCGATTGCAGTTGTGATTAGGTTAATCGTGCAGCACTAGTTGTCACCACCCTCCCCTTTGTAAGCAAAACTAGGACCCAACGTGAAATGTGGATTTCACTGTAGTTTTTGTTTGTCATCTCATTTTTGTCAGGTTGTTTTTTTTTCTGTGTAGTTTTTGTCAGCTGACCGGATCCTCGGGTGTATTATGATGGTTCAAACAAGTTCCATCATGTGCGCCTGTAGAACCTGATAATGTAATAACCCTGATAATGTAATAACCCTGATAATGTAATAACCCTGATAATGTAATACAAATGCACTTGATGCCATTGAAAATGCAATAAAACCTTATAATGTAATAACTTCCTGATAATGTAATAAACTATATATCATAGCTACCCCTAAACCCTAACCCTAACCCTAGCCCTAAACCCTAACCCTAATAACGTCCCGTTAATGTAACACATTATTACATTATTGGTAAAAAGTTTATTACATTATTGGGAAATGCACTTTATTACATTGTCAGGAAGTTATTACATTATCAGGTTTTATTGCATTTTCAATGGACTCAAGAGCACATTTTTATTACATTATCGGGCTTATTACATTATTGGGAATTTATTACATTATCAGGTTCTACAGCGCCTCACCTTCATTCACTGTGTCCTGGTTGGAAATGAAGGTACCTTTTCGCCCCGAGTGTGTTTTCGTAGAAACCAGCCTCCCGGTTGCCAGGTGACGTCAGTTCAGGCCAGTGCGTTTGCATGGTTCGAAATAATGGGACTGTAATCAGCCTCCCCCTCTGCCTCCTGTTGTTGTCGTCGTTGCCCGAGTCCCCGAACAGCATGCTGGGTAGTTTTTTTTTTGTCAGCAAATTTAAAACTGTCAGGAAGGTGATGCGACTTTTTTTTTATTTTGTATCTGGCCACCGGTTCAGTTCTTCATCACCTTATCTAAACCACTGGCCATGACCAAACGGCGAGTGGTGGGCCCTCGCTACCCGTCGTGATGTTAACGTGTCCGTCTGTGTACATATTTTAACATGTGACCTCGTTCATGCCTTGGTCCCTTGACACAAGACAAACGAAAACACACAAAAAAAGGTACAGAAGACGGAAGGAAACTCACACAGCTAGGTTTACACCACGGGGTGTGTGTGTGTGTCTATGTGTGTTAGGGTCTGTATGTGTGTGTGTATGTATGTGTCTCAGCAGTAAGTGTCTTGTCAGCAGACAGCAGTAAGGGTTTGTCACCTCCTCTCTGTTCCTCCTTTTTTCCTCTGTTGGGAAGCAGCAAGACGGCTGACTTTGATATCGCACGCATGCACGCACACACACACACACACACACACACACACACACACACACACACGGCCAGAGTATGTGGCATCACTCTGCGTGTGTGTGTGTGTGTGTGTAGCAGGACATGCAGTCCTGTCTGACAGCTCCTCATGCTACGTTCAGACCAAAGGCGGCGAGAATTTTTTGGGCGGCGCGAATGCATGCAAAGTCAATGGGAGGAGGCGAATGGGCGGGAATAATTCGCGGCGAAATTACGGGCGGCGCGAATTGGGCGAATCGAGCGACGAACGCGCCTTCGCGGGAGTTCAAAAATGTCCAACTCGGGCGAAGATTTCGCCAGGCGACAGCCAATCACCTTCAAGTAGGGTTAGAACCCGCCTTCATGTTGGGAAAGAATACACGCCCCCTACCCAGAATTCCGGTGAAGTTCGGCAAGCTGGGCACGTCTCCGGTTTATGATATGAACCCAGACCGAATGGGCGCAAGTTGATATAAAGCAGAGCCACCGCAACTGATCTCTGTCGCTCATCCATGATGATCACAAGTAAACACAAACTGCTCGTGTGTGGTATTTGTTGTGTGCGGTCTAGCAAACTTGCTAGCAGCGTCGGTGTAACTAGGCTGCTTGTTGTGACGTCACCACAGCGAATTCGCGTTCTGTTCGAACACACCTGGCGGAGCTGGCGGCCAAAGTCTGGCGAACAAAGCGGCGCCAACTCTCGCCGCCTTTGGTCTGAACGTAGCATTAGGCTGACATACATCCCCATACCACACCTCCCCCCTCCCCCCCCTCTGTGTGTGTGTGTGTGTGTGTGTGTGTGTTTCACTGTTTGGCTTAACAAAATAAGGTTTAGTTTGATATTGACGAGTTCCCGCTCTCAAAATGCCATCACACAAAGTTTTATCACCACTGGATGTGTAATGCCTTGCTTTAGGAGTCTTCAGCAGGGCTGCCCATTAACCCTAATAGGAACGTGTTGTACTGTGCTGCTGCTGTGTGTCACTCTCCTCGTTTGTTGCCAGGAGCATTGCTTAGCTGCCCTGCCAAACAAATTGTGTGGTGCGTCAGAAGCTGCATAATTGGCTTCAAGATGTGTGGCTGTCAGCGGGCTCTGTCCCACTCCAGATCTGAGGGTGTCTTCATGTTGGCACGTGGCCTTGGTGTCTGGTGTGGACCGGCAGACTGACGGAAAGGACGACTTGGTACCGGGGGAAGACTGGGATTCATGTCACAAGGCTAGCACGTGTGAACGCACGTGCGCACACACACACACACAGACACACACACACACACACACACACACACACACACACACACACACACAGTGCAACACCAATGTAAAAGAGCAAATTCTCTCCCTCTCTCTCTCTCTCTCTCTCTCTCTCTCTCTCTCGCTTTCTCTTCAGAGTTGGCACAAAACACAAAGCAGCTCCAGACAACAAGCTGACAGCCTAATCCGACACAACTCTCTCTTTTTTTCTCACTCCCTCTCTTATTCACTCTCTCTCTCTCTCTCTCTCACTCTGAATTTGCCACTATATTTCTCTCACTTTTTTCATTCAATTACTCTTTTCCTTTTTCATGTTTTTTTCATATTCCTTCTGTCGTGCTTTGCGGTATGTTTGCTGCTCCTGCTTTGATTCCTCAGCCAGCTGGCAGGGCAAGAGCAGAGGAGAGAGAGGAGAAGAGAAGAGGGGAGGGAAGTGAAGAGGAGAGAGAGAGAGGAGAGGAGCTTGTCTCCGTCCTGGTATGTGGTGCCTGCGTTGCCGCGGCGATAGATGCTGAGAGCTCTGGAGAGGCGGGGTCCTGGCGCTAATTGGTTGCCGTGTGAGCGGAGGAGATGACTGCAGGGCCAGAGCAGCTAATTAGGCCGTTTGCCACTTAACGAGTGCCGTGCCATAACGAGGCAGCGATCATAACAAGCTGCAGTGGCAGATCCTGGCAGGAGCCAGAGCGCAGATAAACACACACTGAGAGAGAGCGAGAGAGAGAGAGAGAGAGAGAGAGAGGGGTTATGATGGAACTATAAAGAGAGGGATTAAGAGGGTAAATCCATGAGAGAGAGACTGAGAGAGAGTTCTTTGTTACAGAAGCATCAGTGGTCTTTGTTAAACAGAACAGATTAGTGTCTTTAGTGCAACAGAGGGGGGAAGGGAGAGAGAGAGAGAGAGAGAGTGTGTGTGTGTGAGAGGGAAAAAGAGACAGAGGAGAAGAGGGTTTTTTTTTCCTCCCCCATCTTTAACCCAGGAGTTAAATTCCTCCAAATGTCAAGTAGAAAATGTGTTCACAGCCTCGTTAAGTCGTGATTTAATTGGTTTGGATCTTCCCGCTCTGTCCCGGGGCTCTACTGTCTGTGGTTATTACCAACACAAAGGGAGAAACTTACTCAGAATGGCACGGCCATCATTAGAACACCGCTGCCAATATGATTCACTTAGCACTCAAAGACCTCTCTGTAAACGGCTGCGTTAGCAGGGTGATGTGACAGCCAATGAGGGGAGAGGATTGGAAGACTTATGTAACACTGACAGGAGAAACAAGGGGGGGGGGAATAAAACGACGTGGCGGAGGCGGTTGGTTCAAGTCTCTTTGAAAAAGTTGACCTACACAGATAATACACACTGCCTTCTGGACCGAAAACAACCGACTCACAGTGATGAGTCAGTGGTACTGGCAGCGTTTGGACCCAGATTAGCCCGATCTGAATGGATAGAGCAAGATGCTAGCACTGCCACTGTCCTTCCAGTGTTCTTTATCTCATGGGGGGCACCCAGGTGGCATGGCGGTCTATTCCGTTGCCTACCAACACGGGGATGGCTGGTTTGAATCCCTGTGTTACTGTTAGGGTTTGCACCCGACCCCAAGAGCACAAACACAGAAGGCACAATATAGCGGGACCAACAGGCTAATTTATTGAAGAGAAAACTCAGGAAGTCCACTTTCACCAGGAAACGCGAAGTCCACCTTTAAGCCGGGAACCGTGGAGTCGCCCTTTAATCCGGGAACAGTGGAGTCGGCCCTTAATCCAGGCAGGAGGGGGGGGTAAACAGGAGGATACCAAAGGAGAACGGAAAAATCACAGCAACGCTGGAGTGAAGAAATCCTCTTCGTAAACGGAAAGCAGCGCACAGGGGAAGGGGAGCAACGAGGAAGGTCCAACAGAGAAATCTCCAGGGAAGATCCAGGTAAGTAAACAAACTTCGATGAGCAGGACAAGCACAAGTACTCTCCCAGGGAACGGCACGAACTGGCAACAAGCTGAGAGTGACACAGCCAGATATAGGGAGGTGATTGCCAACAGGTGAGTGGAGGGGTAACGAGGAAACAGGCATCAGGTGGAGTTGGCAGAGCTCCGGGCACGCCCACACTGCAGAGCGGGTGTGGAGCGGGGAGACGCCGAGCCTTGGCCAAGGTTACACTGCAGAGCGGGTGTGGAGCGGCGAGACGTAACAGTACCCCCCCCTCTACGGGAGCCACCTGGCGACTGACCTGGCGCCCCCGGGTGGGCACGGTAGAAGTCGGCGAGGAGAGAGGGATCCATAATGAGCTTCCGCGAAATCCAACTGCGCTCCTCAGGTCCATAACCTGCCCAGTCCGCGAGATACTGGAACCCGCGGCCGCAGCGCCGGACTTTAAGCAGCCGGCGGACCCTCCATTGAGGATGACCATCTACAAATTCCGGAGGCGGAGGCTCAGGAACCGGGGGCATAAGAGGACTGCTGGAGACGGGCTTAACTCGAGAGACGTGGAAGACAGGATGAATGTGCATGGAGGAAGGCAGCTTCAGCCGAACAGCTGCCGGGCTCAGGACTTTCTGGACTTCAAAAGGACCAATGAAGCGGGGCGAGAGTTTCTTGTCGGTTGTCTGGAGGGGAACGTCCTTCGTGGACAGCCAGACCCTCTGTCCCTTCTTGTACTCCGGCGCAGGGGTACGTCGCCGGTCAGCCCCTCTGCGAGCGCGCTCCCCAGCCTTGAGCAGTGCTGTCCGGGTGGTCCTCCAGACACGCTGACACCGTCGCAAGTGGAGCTGTACGGAGGGAACGGCCACTTCATCCTGCTGTGGGTCGAACAGGGGAGGTTGATACCCCAGGGATGCCTCGAATGGAGAAAGTCCAGATGCAGAGCTGACCAGGGAATTGGTGGCGTACTCTACCCACGGTAGGTAGTCACTCCAGGTGGAGGGCTTGCTGTTACATACACAACGCAACGCTGTCTCCATGCTCTGGTTTGCCCTCTCGGTCTGACCATTTGTTTGGGGGTGGTAGCCCGAAGACAGACTTACTGTGGCTCCGATGCCTTTACAAAATGCACGCCACACTTGTGAGGTGAACTGAGGACCTCTATCGGAGACTACATCTGATGGCAGGCCATGAAGCCGGAAGACATGTTGCATCAAGAGGTCCGCGGTCTCAGCAGCCGAAGGAAGTTTGGGAAGGGCTATCAGATGGACGCCCTTGCTGAAACGGTCTATGACGGTGAGAACCACAGTGTTTCCCCGAGAAGGTGGTAGTCCGGAAACGAAATCCAAAGCCACGTGAGACCAGGGGCGGCTAGGAATAGGGAGTGGCTGCAACAGACCAGATGGCGCCTGGTGAGAGGCCTTGCTGCGGGCGCAAACAGTGCAGGCCGCTACAAAGCTCTTGACATCCTCCCGCATAGTTGGCCACCAGAAGCGCCGAGCGATGAACGACTGGGTACGACTAACTCCTGGGTGACAGGAGAAACGACTGCTATGACCCCACTGAAGAACTCGAGACCGAACAGCATCTGGGACGAAGAGGCGACGGGGTGGCACGTTACTCGGAGCGGGTTGAGCACGTTGGGCAGTGCGAACAGCCGACTCAAGACCAAAAGTGACCACACCGACCACTCTAGCCGCAGGGAGGATGGGTTCAGGCTCTTCAAACGCGCCTTCCTTCGGGTGTAGCCGAGACAGGATGTCAGCCTTTACGTTGCGTGTCCCAGGACGGTAAGTCAGAACATAGTTGAAACGACTGAGGAAGCCAGCCCACCGAGCCTGACGACTGTTGAGACGTTTGGCTGCCCTCAGGTGAGTCAAGTTCTTGTGGTCCGTCCAGATGAGAAACGGGTGCTCAGCGCCCTCGAGCCAGTGGCGCCATTCCTCCAGAGCAGCCACTACAGCCAGTAACTCCCGGTTTCCAACGTCATAATTCTGCTCGGCCGGCAGAAATCGGCGGGAGAAAAAGGCGCAAGGATGGAGTTTCTGGTCCTCAGCCGACCGCTGGGAGAGCACCCCCCCTACGCCTGAATCCGAGGCATCAACCTCTACCACGAATTGTCTCTTGGGGTCAGGATGGAGCAGCACTGGGGCCGAGGTGAACCTTGTCTTGAGGACTTGGAAAGCAGAGCTGGCAGCAGGAGACCAGATGAAGGGTTTGGCTGGGGAGGTCAACGCAGTAAGCGGTTCTGCCAGCTGGCTGTAGTTGCGAATGAATCTCCGGTAGAAATTTGCGAACCCTAGAAAACTCTGCAGCTCCTTACGGTTGGTAGGTTCCGGCCAGTCCACCACTGTCTGGACCTTGCGGGGATCTGCTCTGGTCCGTCCCTTCTCTACGATGAATCCCAAGTAATCCACAGAGGGGGAGTGAAACAGGCACTTCTCCGCCTTGACGTAGAGTTGGTTCTGGAGGAGGCGCTCCAGTACCCTGCGAACATGCTGGACGTGTTCCTCAAGAGACTGGGAAAAAATGAGGATGTCGTCCAGGTAAACGACGACAAACACATCCAACATGTCACGGAGTACGTCGTTCATAAACGCCTGAAACACTGCTGGTGCGTTTGTGAGTCCGAACGGCATCACCAAGTACTCATAGTGGCCTCGGGGTGTTTTGAAGGCGGTCTTCCACTCATCGCCTTCCCTGATTCGCACGAGGTGGTAAGCGCTCCTCAGGTCTAGCTTGGTGAAGATGGTCGCCTGTGAGAGAGGCTCAAAAGTCGAACTCATAAGTGGAAGCGGGTACTTGTTCTTAATGGTGATTGCGTTCAGTTGCCGGTAGTCAATACAAGGTCGAAGTCCCCCGTCCTTCTTCTTCACAAAAAAGAACCCTGCAGCAACAGAGGAAGACGAGGGCTTGA
>JAJHIY020001169.1:0-70000 GCA_022114975.2 Lampris megalopsis
CACGACACGACGATGTTGCACTGCCAGAGTCACTTTTCTCTTTTTGTCCAGGATATCATAATTCAGTATGACTTCTGGACAGCTTCACGCACAATTACGAATTCAGCGGCTCTGGGCAAGAAAATGTGATTCAAATTAGTGCTGTATTACATTACTGTTTACCTATGATCTCTCCTGCCATCTCACACCCTCTCAATCGCTTTTTGAGGTTGTGTGTGTGTATGTGTGCGTGCGTGTGCGTGTGCATGCACGCACACTCACATACATGCATGTATGTGCGTGCATGCATGCATACGTGCATGTATGTGCATGCGTGCGAGTGTGTATGTGTTTATGCATGCCTTTTTCGCTTTGTGTGTGTATGCATTCATGAATGCGCTCATGCATATGTGGTATACAAATACAAGAGAGAATTACTTCACATGAGGGAGCAGAAGATTTTCCTCCCCAGATTTCTCCCATTGAAGTAGGATCCAGAATGCACTGTCATTGAATTCGAATCGTAACAACATAAACACACAAAAATGCAATCCGCGGCTCAAAGGGCCACAATCCCGGGCAACCCCGGAAGCAATCAGCTGGGATTCAAACATGTGTTTGATGTATATGTCTCAGGTCAGAGAGAGGCCGAGGGAATACACGCTCACAAACGATGCAAAACCCCCCCGGTCCTCTGATCTCAGATCAGATTAGCCCATTGCACCAATTATAGCCAATCAAAGCCAATCAAAGCCAATTATGACCAATTATACCCAATTAAAATGCCGCAGAGATTGATAGCTTAGAGAGATGGGGCAGTGGGCTGTCACATTCGAGAAACCGTGACACTCATCGTTGTTGGTTTTTGTTTTTTTTCATGGCTTTCGTTCGTTCCGTGCACGGTATCGTGCCAAGTCGTCTCAAAGGGCCGCTAACTTCAAACAGATTGAAAGAGTTAATGCTAACAAGGAAAACTAAAAATACCCGGGATTACATGGGACGCCGTCCGCCTCTTGCCCTCCGCCGTTCTCACCTCTCCGTCTTTACGGAGGTTCCCGAACACCGAGAGAAATCACCACCGTTTTGGCTGCACGCTTTTTTCCTTTTTTTCTCTTTCTTTTAACGACCGCTAGTACGGAATAGTTTCCCTTGTTGGCTCTCCAAGGCATGACCACTTTGATTGTCAGCCACGTACCACAGTGCAATCTCCTCTTTCGGCAGTCGAGTATTTTGGTAATGCGGTTTTTGCAAACTTCAAATGGAAGGAGGCAAACGAGTCGCTTTTATTTCAGATTTCGGCTCTTTTTTTTTTCTTCTTTTTTTTGGGAGAAAGAAACGCTCTTGCAAACGATCCCGAAAGGCCTCACCAGTGTACTTCCTGGAGTTTTCCTATACGGCGACTGTTTTCGCAACAGTTCAGGCCCTCTCCCTGGGTGCTATGGAATGTCTGCGGCCCTGTGTTATTGTATGGCTTTAAGTTTCTCACTGCCACTGCGGCCGTGTTGACTTGGGCCGATGCAGCGTTTGCAGACGCATATTTCCATATCGGAGACGTTGCACAGACTCGGAGAAATGTGGAAAATGAAACAGGTTTTCAGTTTAAATTCAAACCGACACCCTTGAATTCCACGGGTCCGCGGCGCTTGTCCGTCACACTGTGGGGCTCCTGTCCGTCAAAAGGTTGACCTTTGACCCCCCCACGTCCTGTCCCGCCTCTCTCTCTCTCTCCCCCCCGCCCTCCCCCATTCGCTCCACCGAGCCTGGTGCGCGGCGCGGTTTCCCTCCCGCCTCCTGGACGTTTCTGTTTTCCATGCCTTGTAGCAGTTGATGCTATCACTTTGATTAAAATTATCGTTCAGATATTCGGTTCTTTTTAATGGCTTGACAGAGAGTAATGGCGTCCTTTGCAGAAAACAAGCGGAGCCAAGATAAAGTGCATAAAGTTCATAGCGTAGCTTTTAGCTTTTCTGCATTTCCAAGATTGAAATAATTACAATAAAATGCTTTCATAAAAGCTTCCTTCTGCTTTGCTGCAGCGGTGAGATTTCCAAGATAGCCGGCGCAGGTTTTTTTGGATGGGAGCTGACGTGGACTGAAATAACAGCGGCCACAGGCAAGCTGCGAGCTACCGTAGCGGTGGCCTAGCTGTGCAGTAAAACCCCTCATTTGTCGTAGGAAGTTATAAATGGTTTTGAAATGCTGTTTTGCAAAGCTGACGAAGGTGGGGGGTTTTTTTCTTTCTTCTTCTGCCTTTTCGACAGTTTGATTTGGATTGGGGTATTGCGCCGAGCATTTCCCCTTCTCTTAATTTCGTTTTTCTTGGGTCTCTTTTTTTAATTCTTGTCTATATAGCTTTGTTGGTCTCTTACACAAACACAGACACACACACTTAACCCTTCTCTCTGGATTCCCCTTTCTCTGG
The DNA here is from genome assembly GCA_022114975.2 of Lampris megalopsis. Classification (NCBI taxonomy): domain Eukaryota; kingdom Metazoa; phylum Chordata; class Actinopteri; order Lampriformes; family Lampridae; genus Lampris; species Lampris megalopsis. The sequence continues at coordinate 2,402 of JAJHIY020001169.1, forward strand.
GGTTACACAAGTGTGTGCACGTGCATGCATGTGTGTGTGTGTGCATGCATGTGTGTGTGTGTGCGTGTGCGTGCGTACGTGTGTGTATGCATATGTGTGTGTGAGGGGCGTTTCAAAGGAAACATGCAGGATAAACAAACAGGCTAGCAGGACCCTAGAAGGCTGCGTGCTGATTGCCTGGTTTAGATTGGCTCTGCCCTGGTTTATTTGTCTATGTCACTGAGATAAACATCACAGAAACTCTATGACGAGAAAAAATGAACCCGCCAGAGGATGCACGCTCGCTCCGGGGTAAAACACACACACACGCACACTCACACTCACACACACACACACACACACACACACACACACACACACACCTACTATATATGCATGGTCAAATATAAAGTGTACCCACAATCATACAGGCTCTCTCATTTTCTCTCTCTCTCACACACACACTCTCTCTCTCGCTCTCTTCCACTCACTCCCTCTCTGTTTCACACACACAGGCAAACACGCACATGCACACGACATTCCTCTATGCCATCCCCGGCCCCGGCCCCTGCGATGAAGAGTCCTTTTTTTAGAGCTGTCAGTCACTGCCAGTCGCCGAGGCGGTGACTTTAGCGGCGAACAAAGGCCCTTAAGTGTTTCTCACAAGGCCGAGGAAAGGCGCACAGAGAGGATGACGAGGAGAAAGAGAGCGGCATAGAGAGGGAGAGGCTTCCAGAGACGGATCAACGCGCGGAGGCCGGAGAAATTGACTGACCGAGCCAGTGAGACGCAGTCAGATGAAGATGGATTGAAAGCGTTTGATGGACAAATGAGACAGAGGCACACTCGGGTAAAGACGGAGAGGGGCAGAGGAAAAAGCTGCGCTGACAGAGAGGAGAGAGTAGGGCCAAGAGAGAGACAAAAAGAAAATATATGATCCTCTCGAAGTACCCCCCCCGCCACACACACAACCACACAAAAACACACACACACGCACATCATGACACACATAAACCTGGAACACACAACCTGTCAACGCACAAAAAATATTCTGTTTACACTGCATGAGTGCGCCTCCCTTCCCCATCCCAAGGACCCCGGCGAAGGAAATTCCCATTTTGCGAAGTTTGACGGTGCAGTTTAGGGCCCTTTTAACAGCACGGGGGGAAGCAGGGTGGTAGCGGTCGGGAGGAGGAGAGCGAGGGAGCGTGGGACAGAGGGGTTCAAAGGGCGCGGGGGTCGACGGGTGCAAAGAGCCGGGGCAACCGGCCTGCGGTGATGGGGGTCACATGGGTGTGTGGGCCTCGGGCAGAATGCCAGCAGGAAAAAAAAGGCCCTTTGGAGGGCTGAAGGGAGAGAGGGGTATCGACTTGGGTAGGGGTGAAGAGCGTCGGCTAGAGATCCAGGGTGCAGGAAAATACCGGCGTGCCTGAGTCAATGAAACACCGAAACAAGCTCCCCGTGTGCTGTTTCTGTAACGGGACGCCCCGAGGAAGCCCCGCAGCACAGCTCCAACTCTCTGGTTTTCTTGTAAAGTTGGGAGAGAAAGCCCGGCAAGCACTTTAACTGTTTATAGGTCGTCTACGTGAGTCTGTGCAAGTGGTGCCGGATAAGGAGTCTGAATCAGAACAACATCAAACCTAAACTTTGTCCACATTTCACGGGTTCATGCTCAATTTCTTTTCTTTTTTGTTGCTCAGATCGAAATATGGTGCTTTCGCTGTACACAATCAGTTTTGAAAATGACCCACAACGGATATCGGCGGGAACGCCTCATGACTCCGCTGAGCCTTTTCACCACTGATTTTATCAAGGCCTGGTCAGTTGAGCTATGACCCCCCTCAAGCTAAGCTTGAACAGGGGCATCTCAGCAAGAGGAGTTAGTTCGTGACTTCACCGTCTTTCCACGGATTTCCATTAGCATCACCTCCCCAACTCCCCCAACTCCCCCAACTAACTTTGGCCCCAAGCAAGCCCTCGCTGGCGCAACACGTGTGTCACAGGCACCGGGGCTACGTGACACACAGGGGTTGTAGACCAAGGCCAAGATTCTACATCATCCAAGACCCCGTCCAGCAGCTGATTTCCCCCTGTCCCGCCCTCTTTTCCACAACAATCGTCTTTGCTTTTCGTGCCGGTCCTCAATCATGTTTGTGTGGACTGTCGATTCACATCCTCGGCGAGCAGTGTGCAACACAACACAACTAGAAGCTGTTGCGCAACGCATGTGCAGAAGTCGATGTTTGCGCGGCAGTGACCGCGGTTAGAGTGGTGGAGGAGGCTGGGGTCACGTGGTTTAAAGTTAAGGTCACGCATACAGGTTGGGTTCAGGGTTCAGGTTCTGCAGTGGTTTCGGAGAGGACGTCTGTGGCGTTTCGGAGTCAGAACGAGTCAGAAAGTTCATGTTTCAAGCGTCCTGTTGGCGATGCAGACGCATCACTTTCCATTTCACTCAGAATGGGAAAAGAAAGAGATGTTTTCCATCAAAACACAGTGCAGCGTGCACGAAATACTTGAGTGCATATATGCTTACACGTCTTGTCTTAGAGGATGTTTTCTTACTCGGGTTTTGCCAGTCTTCAAACATGCGGTGAGTCAGTGCCGAAGGAGAGGAAGCAAACACAAGAACAAGAGAAGAGAGGGGAGGGAAGGAAGGGAGTGTATGGGAGAGAGGCGTAGAAAGGAGCTTGGCAACAGAGGACGGTACAGAGATCCATGCCCAGAGTGAGCAGCTTGATGTGAGGAATATGCCACCCCTGTTGTTGAACTCTCTCTCTCTCTCTCTCTCTCTCTCTCTCTCTCTCTCTCTCTCTCTCTCTCTCTCTCTCTCTCTCTCTCTCTCTCTCTCTCTCTCTCTCTCTCTCTCTCTCTCTCTCTCTCTCTCTCTCTCACACACACACACACACACACACACCTCACTTTCTCTCGCTCCTCTCTCTCTCTCTCTCTCTCACACACACACACACCTCTCTTCTCTCTCTCTCTCTCACTCACTCACTCACTCACTCACTCACTCACTCACTCACTCACTCACTCACTCACTCACTCATCTCTCTCTCTCTCTGTCTCTCTCGCTCTCGCTCCTTAGTTTGACCAGGTTTTAGAAAAGCACGTCTTCACCCAGTTTGACTGAAAAGCAGAGCTGAGAGGCAGTTAGGCTGCTCTAAAGACTTGGACACACAATGATAGAAAACAGCACAGAGGAGTGACGGACAGACTGAAAGGGAGAAGGAGAGGGGAGGTGGACAGATAGTGAAAAAGGCTCGGACTTTCAGTGAAAGAGAAAAATACCCCGGAAGAGAAAGAGCGATTTCAAACCAAGAGCAAAAGGGGGAGGGGGGGCAAAGTTAAAGGAGAGTGAATGTGAGGGGCGATGGAAAAAGAGAGCGTTAAAGAGATTACTTTCAGGTTCAGAGACGCTCTTTCTGGCTGCTTACTGGCTGTCACTCAGTCCCTGGCTCACAGGGGGAGGGACCACTGGCTCTCATTGGTGTCATTCACCTATCAAACGGCCTGACAGGCGAACCATAGGGCCCCATGTTGTGGTGCGGAAACTGTCTGTCAGCCATGCGGCAGCTGCATATGACATCACCAAGATCATGTTTGGAGCACATATACACACAGTAATTCTTGCGAGTGTGTGTGTGTGTGTGTGTGTGTGTGTGTGTGTGGGTGGGTGTGTGTGGGTGCGTGTGTGTTGGATGGGCGATTATGTTGGTGGGTGACTGTGTGTGTGTGCAAGGATACACACTGAGTCGAAAAAGTTGGAATGCATTCAACCAATCCCAAACCTGAACCACCAACTAACCCCCACAGAGTCTATCAACACCTTTCACCTTTTGGCACATACAAACACAAACATGCACGCACACACACACGCACACGTGCATATTCATGCACCTTAACTCCCCGTGAACAGCGCCCCCACGCCCCTGCCTGTCTCTTCCCTCCGCTTTGATCCTCAGAGCGCCTGTCCAAAAAGCCTTTGTTTACTGGCAGGGCAGCGAGCACAGCACATCTGCACAACAGAACCGTTAGATAAACACACTCGCAAACACAGCCAACACACAGCCCCCCCCCCCCCCACACACACACACACACACACACACACACACACACATCCATATGTACACACAACAGCTGGACTATGAGATAACCACGGCACAACGGCAGAAAAGGAGGATTTTTACCATACTTTTCTAATGAAACACAATACACACTCGGGGCCCAGATAAACACACGGGCACAAACCGCGTGAAGAAGACCACCGCACATGAAGCCGACTCTTCCTCCCTTGCTTTTTGCGCTCTCCCACCTACATTATTACACTGTGTGTGCTCTCGCACAGCTCTCGCAGAGAACATGCTGGCGTCGAGACAAGACCCGTCTGTTCAAATCCGAAGTCTGTGAATAATGACGAGGGGACTCTCGAACTGACAAATACCTCGCAAATTCTGTCTTTCGTGGACACGCGACTTATTTCCCCCCCTCTGCTGAATCACACAACGCGATGGCGCTTATCGCACACACAACGATGTAAACTCCGGCGGGATACTGGTGGTGCATGGGGAGATTTGGGGTTCAGTGCACAGATTCTATAGACACACACACACACACACACACACACACCAGATGGGGAAATAGGAGCTGCTGATCCATATCGTTGTGACAACTATTATGACAGATTACTGTATCATTTCAGAGAAGTCCTCTCCTCTCTTCCCTCTCATCCCCCCATACACCATCTCGCTTATGTCTCTTGAGGGGGGGTCTGTTCACTCTCATGGTTACTCTTTCTGTCTTTGCCCCCCCCCTTTCTCTCTCACTCTCTCTCACTCTGTCTCTGTCTCCCTCTCACTCTGTCTGTCTGTCTGTCTGTCTGTCTGTCTCGCCCCCCCCCCTTTCAAATCTCAAATCTCAAATAGCTTTATTGGCATGAACAGAAAATATGCCATTGCCAAAGGAGTTTGCAAAAGACTAAAACCTTTCTCTCTCTCTCTCTCTCTCTCTCTCTCTCTCTCTCTCTCTCTCTCTCTCTCTCTCTCTCTCTCTCTCTCTCTCTCTCTCTCTCTCTCTCTCTCTCTCTCTCTCTCTCTGTCTCACAATGTCTCTCTCTCTCTCCCTCTCTCTCTCTGCCCCCTCTCTCTCTCTGCCCCCTCTCTCTCTCTCTGTCTCACAATGTCTCTCTCTCTCTCTCTCTCTCTCTCTCTCTCTCTCTCCCTCTCTCTCTGCCCTCCCTCTCTCTCCCTCTCTCTCTGCCCTCCCTCTCTCTCTGTCTTTCAATGTCTCTCTCTCTCTCTCTCAATGTCTCTCTCTCTCTCTCTCTGTCTCTCAATGTCTCTCTCTCTCTCTCCATCTCTCTCTGCCCCCCCTCTCTCTCTGTCCCTCTCTGTCTCTTTCTCTCTCTGTCTCTCTCTCTCTCTCGCTCTCTGTCTCTCGCACACACACACACACACACACACACACACACACACATGCACACACACACGTGCACGTCTCTCTTGCTCATTTCTAAGACGCGGTATCAGGGGTCATAAGGCAAGAAGACAAAGTTCAGAAGGGTTGGAGAATAAAGCTGGTGCAGTGTGTGTGTGCATACATGATGATACATTTTTTTTAAAAATCATATATTTTTCCTCTGAAAGCCATCGTGCCAAAAGCAGGGAGAAGCAAACCCCTTTCCCTTGTGAAGGGGTCGGTGGCTGGTCGCCTCTGCCTCCAGGTTTGTTGCATTTTGACGGCGGCGTCCAGCGGTTCATACACCCAGGCAGTCCTGAGATTTTTTAAATGCCTCGCCAAGTCACGGGGGGGGTGTTTAGGATAGTTACCCGGATACTGTTGCTCACGGTTACCCCTCACGCGGTCAGGGAAGGTTTGGGTTTTACTGCCTTTGTCTCTTCAGTCTTTTGAAGGGGCTGAGAAAAGATGTAAATGACGGACAAAGGTATATGTGACATTTTTTTAGACAGATCAATGCAAAGTGACTAATCTAATGACTTGACTCACACCTGTACGATTCAGGTTTCCATAGTAACGTACACTATCTACCAGATGGACTGCACCAACGTTGTCCTCAGGAACCGCTTCAAATCTTGCATGCACAGAGCAGTCGGTCTTGCACACAAGACTTTTCTGCTCGTTTCCAAATATTTCTTTCTTTCTTTCTTGCTTAATCTGTTTCTCCTCCCTCTCTTCTGTAGCTTAGAATGAGGCTGTTTCTTCGGAGAGCTCTGTGTGGAGGGAAGTGCTTTGTTGAAAATATGAAAATATCTTTGCATGCGAACATCATTATGGTGGATTAGATCAGTTAAGCAGCCCTGAAAATTACCCCAAGGCCTCCTGGCAGAAAAAGAGGAAATCTTGCAAAAAAGAGCGCGTCTATGCATGTGTGCGTGTGTGCGTGCGTGTGTGCGTGCGTGTGTGTGTGTTTGCAAGTGCATAGGAGGAGAACTCAGATCTCAGATGTGCAAAAGATTTTTTTTTTTACATAGGCATGTTTCTTAAGAAGGTTGACAGCAAATCATATATACCACTTACCCAATTAGCTTAACATCTGGCTTAGAGCTGCAGCCTCTGTAACAACAGAGGGGGGAACAATACAATGCAAACTGAGGCACAAAGTCTCTGAGCCAGAAATTGTAGGGGGATCTGCTAAAGTGTGATATACGCCTTACATTCCTCCCGCCACTCGCTGTTTTATATCATTCCGATTGGCACGGAGGAGTGAGTCTCCTTGCGGGGCTCGGACTCTCCCTAAATCTACCTCCTGGGCCCTGAAAGGGCCTCTGTGCCAAATAAGCAGCAGAAAGCATGCCCCAAGGCATGGCCCAAAACGACGCCCAAACAGCAAAGCTGTCAGCCTGTGAGCCAACGCACTAAAATACGAGTGCAGCCGAACCGTTTGGTTTTATAGCCTACAACTCCCAGTCACAAGCCCTCTAATGCCCTATTTAACACGCTGAAAATCCTCCGTTTATTCGCCCTCTGTCTCCCTTTAGGAGCTCCTGCGTCGCCATTCACAAACAAACGCGTGTTGGAGCGCGCTCCGTGTAGTGTGTCCATGTGAGTGGAAACGGCGAGCAACGGAGAGCGCCAATGCAGAGCAAGCTGAATGGGCAGCGTTATGTGTGCGTGTGCATGCAAGTGCAAGTGCATGTATGAGTGATCCCATTCATATGTGTGTGTGTGTGTGTGTGTGTCCTATACACGAGTGTTAACATGTTTGCCATTATGCATGCTTTAATGCTTTAGTGTGTGCTGCATATATGTATGTTTGTGTGTGTGTGTGTGTGTGTCTGTGTGTGTGTGTGTGTGTGTGTGTGTGTGTGTGTGTGTGACAGTGGCTACCTATGCACAAGTGTTAACATGCATGCCAGTATGCATGTTATAGAATGTGTTGTATATGTGTGAATGTGTGTGTGTGTGTGTGTCCTATGCACAAGTGTTAACATGCGTGCGATTATGCATGCTTACTATGTGCTGCATATGTGTGTGTGCATATGTATATTTGTGTGTGTGTGTGTGTGTGTGTGTGTATGTGTGTGTGTGTGACAGTGGCTACCTATGCACGAGTGTTAACATGCATGCCAGCATGCATGTTTTAGAGTGTGCTGTATATGTGTGCATGTGTGTGTCCTATGCACAAGTGTTAACATGCATGCGATTATGCATGCTTACTGTGTGCTGCATATGTGTGTGTGTGTGTGTGTGTGTGTGTGTGTGTGTGTGTCTGTGTGTCTGTGTGTGTCTGTGTGTGTCTGTGTGTGTGTGTGTGTGTTTTAAATGCATAAACACGTAATCTTGGCTACATGCATACCACTACCGGTGTAGTCAGAGATACAACTCCCAGCTGATACACTGATACACCAGCGAGCTGATAGTGGGATATCAGTGACATGCAGAAGATGAAAAGGGGAACGAGAGAAAGATTGAGAGAGACAGAAAATCAGTTGTGGGGGGGCCGAGAGGTCAGTGGAGGATAGGGGTTCACTTTCGCCACTCTCCCCGCTCTCGGATTAGATGAAGTCTACAGCAGCGTTACACTTCAGCAGTCACAGTCCTGTGAAACTAGCACCGTGTCCCCAAGACACACACATACACACACACACACACACACACACACACACACACACACGCACACACACACACGCACACACACTTCTTCTCTTTCCAACAATGGTGTCAATTGTAAAGGCCAAAGGAGCACGGGGATCGCTCCATCATGGATATTAGCTATGGGGATCACTCCATTTAAACAAAAAAGGAGAGATGTGCGTTGAGAGCTTGCAGTGTAACAACTGCAGCAGAATATCTCTGAATGTGTTGTTTCTTTTGCATATCGCTCCTATTTCCGCCATAGCAGGTTGGATTTGAAGCGCTCTCTGCAGCCTCGCAGCCGAGCTGGCTCTATTGCCCCCCCCCCTCTCTCTTATGGGCTGGGAGAGCTGGTTTGTTTTCTGGTGTGGACAGAACAAAAAACAAGGGTTTCAGACTTGTGAAAGGTCCATATTCTTTATGTATTTATATTATCACCACGAGTATACTGAATTTTGTTTATCACAGTTTTTACCGCCTTCTACGCAGGGGGTAAAAAGCCTTTTTTCCACTTCATTTCCTTTTTGAAAATGCTTACCAAAGGCTCCTCTCCATTTTTTTATTTTTTACCACCTCCCTGGCAGCAGCGCCCATTAAAACCACTTCGAACGCGAGATAGAAAGCCGCCACCAAAACTGCAACAATATTTTCCGATGAGGTTTTGTTTGCTTGTTTGTTTTCGCTCCCTTTTCCACGTCGAAACACTGGGAAGCATGTAAAGCGGAGCCTCGCAGGGGCCCGGCTAACCGCTGGCCTCGGAGTGGGGAACACGCTCTCGACAAGCCAAATCCTCTTTCCCACCTAGCCCCATCTGTTTTCTCTCAGTCGAGCATCGCAAATCAAGGGTCATCATCATTAATATGCGCGTTTGCTAAGTTCTGCTCCTTCGCAGAAACAACCGCCGCTCATATGAAGGTCATAGAAAAAATAAATACATGAAAAAATGAAAAAGAAATGGCCAGAAGCCCTCGCGAATGTCTCGGCGTGTAGGTTTAACTCCCAGCCTTCCTAACCCCTGGCCCGATCTGAGCAAACATTTAAATGCACCAGAAGTGATGTGAATTTTCAAGTAGGCCCTCCGTGGAAAAGGCTTCATTCAAAGTGACGGGGGGGGTATGGTGCGGCGCGAGAATCGGAATTGGGCCTCGGCATAGAATACACCCCTTGATATTCAAATCCCCGTTTGCGCGTAGGATGTGAATGCCTCGGTAAGCTTTTCGGGACGACCCGGAACTCAAAATACAGAATGATGCTCCCACTGTATTGGCTATAATATCAAGAAGACGTCACCGGGGATACGAATATGTACGTGAATATGAATTATTGATCCCAGCCGATGTGGAGAGGAGCTGTTTTCTCTGTTTGTTTTGATAGTTTTGGGTGGATGTGTTTATGTTCAGTGTGGTGGAGTCCGAATCCTCTGGAGTAATGTGATGTGGGCAGCAAACTCTGAATATCTCTCTCTCTCTCGCTCGCTCTCTCTCTCTCTCTCTCTTTCTCTCTCTCCTCGCTCTCTCCTTGACACACATCATATGCCTTTTTTCCCTCTGCTCGCCGAGTTGTCTAAAATAACAGCTTTGACATGATTTGCGCTGGGCTGTCTGTAACTCGAGAGCGGAGTGAAAGCTGTTGAATCTCTTATCTGTGAATGAGGGCCAGTCAGCCTCACCGCTCCACGCTGGAATAGGTGGGGATGGGAGGCCCACACAGAGCCCACTGGTTCTGGGGCCCTGGTAAGAGAGATCTGGGCCATCTGGTCAGAGAGGCAGGGGCCAGGGAGGGGCTGACAGGAGAGCCCCCTGTTTGGGCCATGGCAAACACGGATATTCACTGTGTGTCCTCAAGTCTGGGTCTCAACTGGAGTGCAGTGGTTATAGTGGTAGTGGTCCTGGTGTGTGTGTGTGTGTGGGTGGGTGTGTGTGTGTGTTTGTGTGTGCATGTGTAAATGAGAAGGGTCATGATCGAGCACTATGTACTGATGTGTGTGTGTTTGTGCACACATGCACACATGTACACACACACACACCTACACACCTACACACACACACACACACACAATGCCAATCCTATCCCCTTCTCATGATCACAGAGGTGCAGTCAGGCCTCTGTAAACATCTGTCAGCCATTGCCTCTCTCGTCCACCCCTCCTCTCCAGACTCCAGCAATTCAATCTGCCCTTTGACCCTTGACTGAAAAAAGCACAACTGTGCCTTTCTGCCAAAACTAGCAAAGGGTTCACTTTACTGACAAGCACCTCAAAGGGGAATATTTTATAACACTGGAGACACATTTCACTGTGTGTCTGTAAATGGATAAATCAATGTTATCATAACAACAAAGACATGCATGGCTCCAAGCCCCGCGAGTTAGACTTGATCGCTGTAGATAATGTGGCTGAACCTGGCGAATTTAAAAGCTTGAAATACTGTAAGGGGGTATTGAACTTATAAAAAAGTCCGGATAACTAAAGCACATGAAAGTACCGGGGAACAAGGGTGTTATTCAGAAAAAGGAATAGACTCACATATATTTTCGGAAACACCCTATTGCAATTTCCATATTCATGCTTCCATACTTATGCCCGAAATAAATGTCAGTTTTTGCATATAACAGACACATCCTTTTTAAATTGTAGTGTTTAAGGTTCTTTGTCTTAATTTAGCTTGACACTATGTTTTCTGCTTTGGATAAATGGCGCTGCTTTACTACTGTCTCAGTCCCTTTATAGCTTCTCCTGTATAGCATAACACCAGGCCAGAGCAGTCCAGTGGACCTGTGGATGCGGAGCAGGGGCCTCATCAGCTCTCCCACTCCTGCCTCTGGGGCTTCGGGTTTCCATCCCTCCCACCATGTCTCTCTCCAATAGACCCCGGAGGCCTCCCTTACCACATCAATTACACTCCAGCCCCCGTAGCGCAGGCCCCTCCCTCTGTGACCCCGGGGTTACCGAGTCAAGCGGGTCAAAGGTTGTTCTCTACACAGCCACCCCAGGCATCTCTCAGAAGTTTCCGGCTCTGCGTCTGAAGCCCCGCGGCCCTGCCGAGTGACACCCTCACGACCCTCGGGCAGCCAAGAGAGAGACCCCCCTGCCATCCCAAACCGCCCAGGGTCAACAATGATATGTTCCAGCCAGTCAATGTTTAGAGCTGCTACGACCATGGCCGGCAGTGTTTGATCTATCTCGCTGTTTTGTGCAAAAAATTAGGCGCTGCCATCCTGATCACCCAATTTACCACAGAAATTAATGTTTACATTGTTACATGCACCAAACAGCAGTGATTTCGATTTCCATGTGCTACCTCGGATTCTGCGGCGCATCCTTTGCAACCGGCCTGCAGTGACTACAAGCCACATTGTCAACTGATTTAATGACTCAGGTTGTTTTGTCAACCACAGTGTTTTGACTTGTAACATGGTCTCACCGTGCAGCACAGTAATTCTGTCATAGTGCTCGGAGGCCAGACCTGGTGGGGTGTCAATACCAGACACATTATCTCTAATGGGGGAGCTCGGTGAGGAGGCAAGAGCAGACAGACAGAGAGTGGGACAGAGAGGAAGAGGGAGAAAGGCAGACGCAGAGAGGAAGAGGAGGGGGGGCTGGCATTTCTATTGATTAACTGGAGGAGGACCTCCACTCTCCTCTGTCCAGACATATGGGGTAATAAGGACCACTCTCCTCCGCTGCCGCCCCCCCCCCACCCCACCATCTTCTTCTTGCTCTGTCTTCCAGCCCTCAACCCAGCGAGAGAGCCTTTTAATCAGACCCCAGGGGAATACATGGATATGATATGGGACAAAAAAAGAAGTGGAGATAGAGGGAAGGAAAGGAGACAGGGTTAGAGGAGTCCATTAGCGAAACAGACACAATAGCTCGCTCCACACAACAACAGAGCGGACGCGGGGAGATTTACTACGAGACCGGGGGAAAAAGCTGAGAGGCAGGATACTTCTAAAAATCACGCAAGCACCGCGCACACAAGATCCACACAAACACGCACAGTCGGTCACGCATGCGCACACACGCATAAACAAAACAAAAAACGCAGCCGCGTAAACGCCTCCTCTCGTGTACATGCACAAATAAAATGATATTTGAAAATGCGCAGCAATTCAGAGGTTTTAGAGACTTCACCTTCCAACACCATATTTGAAGTCAAAACACACATGATGTGTCTAAAATTGTTTAGTTTGAGGGAAAAGTAACGTTAACGGTTCAAAATCTCCAGAAAATGTATCTGTGTGTGTGTGTGTGTGTGTGTGTGTGTGTGTGTGTGTGTGTGTGTGTGTGTGTGTGTGTGTGTGTGTGCGCGCGCGCGCGCGCGCACAGTGCAAGCTCGAGCTGATATCATCCGAAAGCTAGCAGATCACATCATCCTGGGCTGTTATTCTGTTCGGACGGGACCATTTTCTTCTGTTTACATAAGGACTTTCTGTTTTCTTTTCCAGGGAGAAGGCTGCCAATCTCTGCGGGCCAGACCAACTTTATCAAGGCGGGCATCTCAGCCTCTGACATCAAGTACACAACTGCTGCTCGCACTGAGAAATGTCCTGTCAACACCTCGCCCCACTGCTGGCCCCCTCAGCCTCTGGACTCAGGAGCGGCATAAAAAATTTTTTTTTTAAAACGGAGGGAGAAAAAGAAGGAGAGCAGTATTTTGGGAGGCTGAATAATTTATGATTCTTTTAATAAAAAAGGGAGGTATTGTAAGTAACGATAATTATTCTATTTGGTACAGAAGTGTTGGCCTATATGGGACAGTTATCGTTTCAAATGGACGAATCCCATGTAGGTCAGAACTGAACATGGTCCTTGTACTCGTATGTGCATGAGCGCGGTGAGTAGCGCCCCCGTGCGGTGAAAACTGCACTAACAATTATTGAGCAAAATAGTAGCGTCACAAATTATGCGAAGGATCATTAAATTGAGGCCATACAGTATGTTCGTTGCATAGCCATGTCCTGGCCTGGTGTGGTAATGAAAACAATAACTCTTGTGTTTGCGTGGATAACAGAATTGCTCTGGAACGGCGCCTTGCTGATAGCGGAGGCAGCACCGACTGAAACAAAAAATGGGTCAGAACCTGCCCAATAAATTTCAGACAGTCAAGCGGGACACATAATTTTTGAAATATGTTTAGTCCATCACCATAAAACAAAGACCTATATTGAAAAGGAAAGGAATAAAAAGGCACGAAGTGCAAGGCATTTTTCATCGTTACAGCTCAATTTGCAGGCCGGAGCTCAATGTGAAATTGGCAAGTCTCCACTGCGGGGCGCCACGGAGGCTGCCAGACACGTTGCCTCAAATTTATGGTAATAACCCCGCCCGTGATTGGCTCCGGCCGTGTCACATATACGTGCTGCCTGGACGAATAGAAGGGCGGTATTTTCTCCTGGTGATCTCATTGGTCAGACGCGACTGTCAATCAAAGCGCAAGCGGGGTTCTTGCCGAAGAAGGCGGTCAGTCGGTTGTTTTGCGCTCTGAACGGAGGACCTCCGCAGGGAGAGTCGGCTCATGGAATGGAGGCGGATGAATGATGAATTTCCAAAAGCCCGTCTCTTAAAATTCATTCTAGATCTAGGTTAAAGGGGCTGGAATGAAAAATAAAAATAATACAATATGGATTTTGTCATTACAAATTTGTCTGTGTTCAAAACTGCATTTATGAATTAATTTACGTGGATAACAATTAATTAGGCAGTCTGAACATTTCGGCGTACCACCTCATTATAGTACGCCTGCTACTTGTAATATTGGCGGGAATATCGAGGTCTGATAAAATTATTTAAGATATTCTACATGGGATAGGAAACATGGATATATTTTTATTGATTCTTGTCAGCGTGAGCAGAATGTTATTTTTATTTAACACATCTTAAATTAAGGGGGAGATAAACTGGATCTAAGTTATGAAAACTATATTCAAATCAGTCCGCCGGAAAAAAAATCTTTCTCCATCGATACAAAACTGATTGGATGTATTTACATTTACCAAGCATGCCTATTGTGGTGCGAGCCTATTACATTGCAATGTGTGTGTGTGTGTGTGTGTGTGTGTGTGTGTGTGTGTGTGTGTGTGTGTGTGTGTGTGTTTATCAATCTGCTTATTAGCGGTTGTAAATGTTTAGTGCATTTAAATACACTAATTGATAAAAATAGGCTAACTCTGTTGTTTATTGCCCAAACATGCCCGCTATATCTACTTAATGCGGTGCTTGCCAAAAAATGAAAAATTTAAATTAAAAAAAATCCATGGTCAAATTCAGTGTTTTCTTATTTTTCAGTGAAATGTGATCCATAAATTCTCTCGAACTAAGCAAAGATTCATGACAAAAGAGGCTGTTTTGGTAGGCTTATTGAATGAGACAAAAGAAACGGAACGAGACAAAGGAAACGGACTCTGGATAGTCCCCTTCCACTCGAAATTTTAAATCGGTGTAAAATAACAACTGTAAATTGTAAGAATAACTTTCCAACTCGACAGTACAAGCAATTATAATATCAGGACATGTCCACAAACATCTGTACTTCACTTTCACCTTACGAGAACCTAATCCTTGGTTTGGCTTGCCCATGATTCCTTGCGTTTACCGAACCACCGCGCATGCGCTCCGGGCCCTCATACGTCACTAACTTCCCACCAATCCGCTCTACTCTGAGAGAAGCTGTGTATTGATTTAAGAGCCCTCCTCCAATAAATCTGTCAGAACTTCACAAAGTTGATTTAAATGTGTTTCACATCGTTATGAAAATACTGGTGGATTAATCAAGTGACTGTATGTTGGCATCCCATCAATCGGAGGAGATCAGTCTTCACAGAATTTCAAAGCGACACAGTTTGGAGCCTAACTTGTTGGTACCATTTTGCTCTTTGGACTTTTCGGGTCACCAAGTCGATTTGTATAGCTCGCGTAAGGGCAAAATGACAATGGATTTTTAATAACCTCCTTGCCTGCTTTGCTTTGACAATGACACGAATTAGCAAAGGAAAACGTTATGACACCGTCATAGCTTATAGAACTACTTTTTTTTGTTGCATAATTCCACTTACCCATCCCTGGAAAATGGGCTATCAATATGTGGATGTAATATTTCTTTTTTTCCAGTTACTGTAACCATACGACTTGTACAACAGTAAAGTTTATTGTAGGCAAGTGGCATTTTATTCAGCTAAGTCCGCCAAGCCAATATATAGCCACGTTGTACTTTACCCTGCATAAATTAGAGTTAGACATTAGCGCCCATAATTAACAAAATATTTGGAACTTTTAAGTAAATTGACATGATTTAGCTCTATCTCCTTGCTTTACGATTCAGCATGACTTTTTCTAGAAATGGCCCATAACGGGTCCTTTGTTCATCTAGCTGCCATAGTTGGCTATTGAATTTCAACAAGCTAGAAATTATACAGTAGGTACTGTGCGCTGCTGGTTGAATAGGTCATTGAAATTACGCTACAGTCTGTTTCATCAATGGGTGGGGTAGTGGGCGTGGTTTTCTGCTTTTGACTAACCAAGTTGTCAATAATGAGTCAGAGGGGAGTCATCACATATTTGGAGATAGATTTATCCGACTTACTTTGAGTTAGAAAACTACAGGAGTCAGCGTTTGTGTGATGGCTCGATGACGTCAGACAAGATACTCTATTCCTAACCGCTGCGAAACATACTAAACAAATACTAAGCGATATTTTGTTTCAAACGACAATTTTTAAAAAAGTGATAAATCAAAGTAAAATTAGCCAATCGCACGAGAAATAGATCTGTCTTGAAATTGGGCCTAAACGTTTGAGCCTGTTAAACAAGAACAGCCGTTAACGCCACGTTTAAATGCTTGTATTGGCCTATATATCACTGCTGGGCAGACAGTTGAGAGTCATGTGTTCAATTCCATGTTTGTCATGGCTATTAGACAAAATACGATTCATCGCTTCACCTTGTTTTATTGACAGTCAATATACTGTGCCATGAGGGAGAAGAAGACGCACAAGACGTATCTTCACAATAAGACATCTTTTGACAATAATAAACTGCAAATGACATGAAGAGCCTTATCAGTTGTAGAGGTCAGTGACCATTGGACCGTGTTACTACTACTGACCAGCAGGGGGCGCGTGTAAGGCGTTCAAGAAGGCTGGAAGTGGGTTTCCTGCAATGTCAGTTCAAATCAGGCTTTTTCTTAAATATCTACAGTCAAATTGTTTGTATACTTGTTAGTTTACTATGCACACATGCCTCTTTCTCTCTCTGTCTGGAAGCAAGATGTTTTACTATTAAAACATTTATATTAAACTATGAAGGGTGTCCTTTTTGGCAAAAAAAGATAAAATTAGTCCTGCATACATTTTACTTTTCTTATTTTACATAATTTACTGGGCTTTTATTGTTTCATGCTCCTCAAGTGCTGAGTAAACTTTAAAACACATAACGTATTGTGTGGTGACCATTATTTCCAATGGGCGGTCGGAAATGTGAGTAAACTGTATTTTCCATTTGAAAGGCCATGTACATGTAACTTTACAGAAGAGGCTTTCAGGAGGTTTCTTCCCATGTGAGGCTTGACCCTTATGGCCTGGTGCGCCTAGAAAAGTGTCTGTTGCCGCTACCCTTGTCTCAATCCATGCATGTTAATGTGAACATGGATTAAGGCCCTATCATTTTAAAATTACTAAATATAGGCAATCAAGGAACAAAGAAAGAAACACTAGCTCTCTCGCGCGTGCTCTCTCTCTCTCTCTCTCTCTCTCTCTCTCTCTCTCTCTCTCTCTCTCTCCCTCCCTCTCTCATTCAAACACACAACAACAAGCTCAATAAGCGCTTTTGTGGGTCTTAGATCAAAACAACACCTGTCTTTTAGTCCTGAAACAGACCGGCTGTCCAGCTGCATAGCTTTTTTAAAATTTATTTATATTTTGATCTGGACTCAAACAATGGCTGTGTCATTAACCCGGTACCTACCCATTACCATTCTGAGATCCTACTCTGCTCAACTGGGGTCAACCAGAGAGAGAGAGAGAGGGCTGTCTCACTTCTTCTGAGACCCCCATCCCCAAGGCACCTCAAAGCAGCTAATTGTAACACCAAGTCAAGTAAAACCAAAAAAAAGGAAAAGACAAGAAAAGGAAAGTAAGAGAAAATCACCTCGAAGCTGATGACAATGCTTATTATATGCTGAGCAAGCAAGGTGGAGGAAAATTATTGGTTCCAGCATTTCACTTAAAAGGCTTCCATAATATTAATGAAAAGTCCTTTAAAATGCCTTTGTACTTTAACTTTACTTTTTTGCTTTATTTTTTTGATCTGTTTTGTGTGTGTGTGTGTGTGTGTGTGTGTGTATATATATATATATATATATAGATATAGATATATCACATACCTATTTTATTTAAGACAGTATTTTTCTCTTTGCACTGTTTTATCCTTATCCTCTTTTATATCCATCTCTCACTAAGATGTGTGACTAATTTTATTTTATTTTATTTTTAACATGGTGATGCTGGTCACGTGGCTCGGGTCCTGGCTGTTCCAGTAGCGTTTGGACACTGCTTGGCATCCTCCTCATCATATTCTTCATATATTTTATAATTCCATTATAACTCTGTCATCCTCTTTCAATGTTGTGTTGTGTACATTGTGTAAACACAACATCCATTGCACGTTGTCCGTCTTGGGAGAGAGATCCCTCCTCTGTTGAAGAGTTTTCGGTTTTTTTAGGGAGTTGTTCCTTATCCAGTGCGAGGGTCTAAGGACAGGATGTCGTGTTGCTGTAAAGCTCCTTGAGGCAAATTTGTAATTTGTGATATTGGGCTATACGAATAAAATTGACTTGACTTAACTTGACTCTTGATTGTACCAACATTGCCAAGCTTAATTCCTACTGCATGCAATGCACATGGCAATAAAAAGAACGTCTGATTCTGATTCTGATTATTTATCATCGCAATAAAACAATGTGAGGTCAGTATCCATCATAAATAACTTTCTATGTGCAGCCTACTTTTTAAGCACTAATATTTGTGCCAATGGCTTTCACATTTCTATGTTGTGGTGAAGTTGAACCATTATATATATTCCATGCCACCCCTTGGCACCGTGGCCTTCATTTGAGGTAGTGCAAGCACAATTTCATTTTCTGATATATTCACATTATTTTTACTTAATTGCCAGGTCATTATTATTTGAATAAATGTTACCAAAAGCGCATTTTAAACATTGTTGTGATAATATAAATAATGTTAAGTAAGGAGTAATAATAATAATAATCATTATTGTTATTAATAATAATACTACCCCGGAGGAGACCCCAGGGTAGACCCAGAACTCGTTGGAGGGACTACATGTCTAATCTGGCCTGGGAACGCCTTGGGATCCCCCAGAAGGAGCTGGAGGGCGTTGCTGGGCAGAGGGACACCTGGAGTGCCCTACTTAGCATGCTGCCACTGCCACCCGACCCCGGAAAAGTGGCTGAAGATGAGATGAGATGAGATGAGATGAGATGAGATGAGATGAGATGAGATGAGATGAGATGATAATAATCCTTACATCTATATAGCACTTTTCTAGATACCCAAAGCGCTTCACATTGAAGGGGGTAACTCACCTCAGCCACCACCAATGTGTAGCACCCACCTGGGGTGATGCACGTTGGTCGATCTATTTCGTTTTTGGTCATTTTATATGTTGAATGTAACAGAATACAATCATCTTTATTGGGCCACGTATTTGGCTCTGGTTTAGTGGCTCTCAGTGTACTTACATAGATTAACAGCAAAACAACATGGGTGGGTTACCGAATGGGGCTATAGGGCCTAGGGGCTCAGGAGGCCCCTAAGCCAGAACCTCTGTGTGAAGTTAGTTATTAACTTTTGCATTTCTTGTCGCATAATCAAAGAACTTAGTCATTCGTGTCAGTAACAGAGCCCCAAAAGTCCTACTGAAAAACTGAAGGAAACTGCAGGGGAATGTATGTTTTAGTTCATATGAAGTTGGCATTAATTGTGTGTATGTGTGCTGTAATTCCTGTTGAGGTACAGGGGAATTAAGTTATTGGGGTTGTTGGCTGCAAGTTAGTGTACCTGCCCCGTCGGGGGGGGGGGGGCGCTTATGCACTCGTGCCCAGGGGTACATTGTCTCATAATCCACCTATGCAAAACAATCTTCAGGAATATATACCAGGAATGACTTTATACTGGTGAAACAGGAAGGCAGCAGTGCAATGGTGCAGAGGGCAAAGGTGCTGGAATAAATATGCTAGCAGGTTACTTATATACGTACATGAGGTAGCTAGACATGGTTATAGATCATAATAGGACCAAAGCTGCTGTATACTAGCTACTTTGGAAAATTCTGATATTCCAGTTTTGTTGTTAATGGTTTGGAGTAATGCTAACCTGCAAACTCTTGCTCTTTTGTTTTGCTTTTTTTCAGATAAAGATTATGCACAGAATACAATACAAACACTAGGAACACATAAACTAAGTAATTCACCTAACACATTTTAACTAGAAGATGCTACAAAAAAATTTACGTTACAAAAATAAAAATTAAATACAAAGTTCTTTCATTACTGACTTGGTTTTGACACTTTTAAGATTCTTACTGTTTTTGACATTGTACATGTACGCTTCCAGGGAAGACGGTCTAAAGTCGGTGTCTTTGTGCATACTTAATAGAAGAGCAAAGAAAGTTGAACTATGCAACTGTATTGTTCATAAGGCTGGAGATACCTGGTCACTTAGATGAGTGATTAAACGTTTCTCTCAGATAAACGTTGTGTCCAGATGAACCGATTCAACGTTCTTTGGTCTAAAGTTGTGTATTCGCTTCGCAAATTTCATGGCATAAATGTGGAATTCCATTAGAGTTACAATATGCAATGTTACGTGTATTTTCTCTGGGCCTAATTGGTTGTTTAGCACTACTGCTCACTCTCTCGATTCCGCCCCTCTGACCCTGACGTCACTTGCGGACTTTACAGGGGGTTCGCACCATTACTTCGCCGGCGTACGCCTGTGGTGCGCCGAGCAGGCGGAGTTTGCGCACCATTTAAAATGCTTCTCAGTCGACACATACACCGGATATCCGCCAGTAAACCGAGTGAAGAACATACGCCGGATGCCCCGCTCAATTCAAGCAAGCGTCTACGGCTACGCTTACAGGAGTATAAAACTTCCAGACGTTTTCTCGTCACGATTTCGCGCCAGCTCAAGTCCATCCGGAGAGCATAAATGGGCTTTACCTCGACCACATGGCTGACACAACAACAGGTACAGTAAAGCTTTGATCGCTCTGACACATCCATGCTTTTGACACCTCCCGCTGGCAAATGTTTTCCCTTCCATGTGCTCCTCCCTCGCCGCTCGTCGTCACTTTTTGCCGGATTGCGCAATAGGAAAGGATTGCGCAATAGGCTCTAGGAAAATGAGCGCACCCACTAATTCAGTTAGCTGCAGTTCATTCCTCTACCAGTAGTCCAAGTGCTGGACAAATGCAGGTCAGTGGGACAAACGTTTGGGGTCCACTGTGGCAAACGTCTATGCAAAATCGGTGAAAAAAGCCTTGAAAAGGCTCATTGTATTTGACATGAAATATGGTACGAGTTGAGTTTCGCACATCGTAATCCTCAATCATTTCTGACGTTTTGGTGAGGGCGGGAGCTGGCGTGTGTCAACTGTGGTATTCTGTCATTGGCCAAAATATTTACAGGCTGTGCTCTCGGCCAATCAAACTCTTGTGCGGCGGAAGCTTTTGCCGTCCGGCGTGTATGAAATATGCAAATTATGGAACACAAGTCCCCTCCTCAATCGCTGTACACCACGGTGAGAACATTTAGCTCGAATGACATTTCAGCTTTTGATACACGTCAAACTGGTCGCGTTTGGAGCGGTTTTCATTTCAAAAAAGTATGTCTGAAGTGATTAATCCGCTGTAAGCGATCGCAGAAGAACCGTTTACGCGATGTTTCTACCAGGAAGTTGACGTTAACTGCTCCCTCAAACTGATAGCTACCGGCTAGCTGCTAATTCGCCGGCACGGGCGGACCTCTTTGTCTGACAGGGGAGCGCGTGCTCTTTTGTAGGCTTCCGTCTTTGTTTTGTCTGCAGGGGAGCGGACGGGGGTCACGGCTTCACAATTCTCCACTGTTCGCAAAGAATTGGAAGGGGAAAAAAATGCAAATCGCGAAAAAGTATCTCACAGAAGGCCTGATCCAGTTTACCATCTTACTCAGTTTGATTGGAGTTCGCGTGGATGTCGACAGCTACTTGAACGGCTATTACACGCCTCTCTTTGAAATTAGTTTGGGACCCAGCTCAGCCTACACCCAGACACCCTTTCACAGTTTGAGGGACACCCTAGATGGGTACAGCGTGCACCCCAAATGTCCCGAGTTGGACTATTTTTTCGCCAGTCGCCGGCTGCTGGACGAAGTGAGGGCTCTGGGCTCCCCGCGGTTCCCCACGCAACTGAACGCATGGCTGTTGCACCAAGTTCCCGACAGTGACAAGCCCGACTCTATAGAGCCATCAGACGGCGACGACGCTGACACTAGCTTGGGGTCGGAGAGCACCGGGGGTGATGCCGGTGATGACTGTGAACATCCGCCCGACAATGGCCATCAAACAGCCCAGCATCTCTTCGGACAGGGGCCTTGTAGCTCCGGAACCGGCGAGGTTCTCAGAGAGGTGTGTGTGTGTGTGTGTGTACTGCGTAATCTGAGTCAACGTGAAAGTTGGGCTGAGTTGACCCTAAGGTCTGTATCGGAGTGTAAGGCAGTGTGTTACTGTTACAGCAGCGAGTAACTGGGAATGTGGACGATAACAGTTATTAAAGAAACCCTGACGCCTTAGCCTCTGTAGCTGTTAGCGAGCTGACGTCAATCGGTATAGTTATGTAATGAAGGGTTCCACTGATCTATTACTGGACACACAGGGAAGCTGAACTACATGTAAAAGAAAAAGCTTATTGTTCAGTAATTTTCTCTTTGCAAGAACTCAGTGATCAATCAGTGGTGTCAGTCACAAAGTTACTCAGATTTTGGGGTTACATTTTTGGACTAATATTGATTTGTGGTAATATGGCCTGTCATTGTTGGGTGTTGACACATTGTTATCTAAGAAACTAGCAGGGTGATGTTTACCAACTTGACTCCATGACAAAGTGTGCTCACTGTTGATTGTGTCTGTCCCCGACTTTGCGAAACACGATATGGGAAGCTCTTGTCAGAGAAAAACATCATTACACATGTTTTCTTGTGTTAGATTCAGCACTATGTGAATTTAAACATGAGTTAGATGTATTGAAAGAACATTTGATAGCTGTTCGACCACCATCAGACAGGGATTTGGGGTTCAGTCCCTTAATAACTGTAAAGTACTAAAATGTATTGTAGGATATACAATAACTTGAAATGTATTGAGCATTTTTGCTAAATCTGTGGCGGTGAATGTCACATCATCTCTCCACAGACTGCAAGATGAGGCCTCCATTTGATCCCTTTAGTCATCCAGCATTTTTAGTTTTTGTTTCAGGGGACAAACAGCTGCTAGGTGGCTGTAATCCCTTTAGGCCAGTTGATGTAGGTGAATCTGTAATCGTATCCCCTGTCTTCAGCCTCAGCCACCAGCTGTGGGGCTCAGACCAACACCATTTCCTTACTCAAAAATGGTCTGTACTGGGATATAAAAGCCTACCCTCCAGTCACAAGGACAATGTTGGCACATCTTTGATTCTTTACCTTATGTTCAAGTGAAACAATTAAAGTTTTGCCACTCATTGAACAATAATTTTAGGTTTATTTAATCAATTTTCACAGGAACTCAAATGTCTCATTATACATGAGTACTTGTGATGCTCCGAGTCATTTCAGCTTGAAAAGCCTCTTCAGCAACAGTCTACAAGCCCAAACAAAGCCTTCACAGAAGTTGATTAGGTCAGGGTGCAACGTTTTATTTTTGCCTCTAGCGTTCCTCTTTCTGGGTGTAAGGAATTGCCAAGTGAAACTCCTTTTCTGTGCCTTTGTTATTGTGCAATAGAGATTAAGTTTCTCACTCATTTGTTCTGTCTCCATGGCTGACAGTTGGTACCTTCTTGTGTTGCTGTATTCACTGTATCTGCCGGGTGTTACAGCAACTAGCAGGATTAGCTCATTACTTGTGATTAGCCCAACTTTTATGATATAAAGAAGCCCTGCACACCCACATCTGCTTACACTTTCCTAATACAAAGTTCTCTTGTTAGTTAACATACGCACACTTACAAACATTTACACACACAAAGTCATTGAATTTGTATATCAGTCATAAATGACCATGGCCACAATTGACAGGAGAATTATAAAAGTTGTGGTCGACTGGGAGCAGTTTAACCTGGTTACAGTGCATCAGCAATAACAACCACTACTCTTTCCTCTACCAAAACAAAAGAAGAGTGATTATAAAAGATATCCAATTTAAAGTAATTAAAGGACTATGTCCAGTGTAACATTTTGCCTTGACATATTTGAATGTCAGTTGTCAAACAGGCTTTGTTCTTTTCAGTCGTGTTTGTCTTTGCCATATTATTCACCAGTTCTTTTCTTCCTCATCTGTATCTTTTGCTCCTTTAGGAAGAAAATGGTCATGTGAAAGAGGAGGAACCTGGTTCACTGAGTCAGTTGGCTCACAGTATTGCACTGGAACAAGAGGTATACAATTCTTGATTGATTGTGGTTTCCTGTAGTATTGTTTTATTTGAGTATATGCTGGCCCACAAGCGGAAAAAGTATCCTTCTGGGGGTCATCAGCAGAAGAAACCCGTCTATTGGTGATATTGGGCAGTGCTTTACGGTATGAAAAATTAGATGTCTAGCCATATTTGATGTTGTTTGTCTCTAATTGCAGTAGTTTCTAGAGTCTAATCTTTCTGACTATTAACTGTAGGAGGGCTAGCCACAGCAGCTGTGCTGCACATTAGCATTGGTACAACTCGTCCTGATGCTAGTGTGCGGCAAAGTTGCTGTGGCTATACAAAGGCGTGCTTTCGTTCATAGAATTCAAAGTAACTACTGAAGTCGGAGAATAATTCAGAAATAGGCGGCAAGTGCTTGCAAAAATTCCACAAAATTTGTGCTTGCGTATCTCTCTCCGTCTGTTTTTTGCAAAACGCACAATTGCGCTTTTTGCGGAGTGGCACTATGGCCCAGTGGTTAGCAGCCTCACTGCAAGAGGGTCCTGATCGAACCCCAGACTGTCCCAGGTCCTTTCTGTGTGGAGTTTACTTGTTCTCCCCGTGTCTGCGTGGGTTTTCTCCAGGTGCTCCGGTTTCCTCCCACCATCAAAAAGACATGCATGTTAGGGTTAATACTCCTGCCTGTGCCCCTGACCAAGGCAATGGAAAGAAGAGCTGGTGTTGGTCCCCAGGTGCTGCACTGCAATTGCCCACTGCTCCTATACAATAGGATGGGTTGAATATAGACAACAAATTCGTTGTAATCTATAATGACAAAATAAAGTGGCTTTATTTCTAGTCTTAGTAGAACTTTAATTGTCCCCAGAGGAGCAATTGGTTGTGCAGCAGTATGAAGAGTTAATGTGTAAGACAAAAACAAAAAAGGCAATTAAATAGAACTTGTAAACACAGAGTATACAAAAAAGCAAAATATAGTGTAGGTAAGTTAAAATAAATCAAAATAATGTGAAAGAGATAGTGTATATCCACTTCTCATATGCTCAGAGCATGTGAAAGCAGAGCAGACAGGAACAGGAAGGTAGAGCAAGGGGATATCATCATCTAGTTAATCCATTGCCAATGGTGTAATTTTCTAGGAAAGATAAAATAAAGACATAAAATTGTTAAAATTAAACTCCAAATATACGTGAGCCCTGGTAAAGCTTATGTGTGTGTTCTGTCTCATTGCTGTCTTTTATTGAATCCTTTTTTTTTTCTTTCTTTTTTTTTAAGAGTTTGCTTGATAGCAATGCTGCAGTGTTCGATCCAGCGCGCAGCCATCTCCCTGCCGTCGACATTGACCAGCAGTGGAGCCATTTCCTCTCTCTTCCTGTCAGTGACCTAGATGTGAGTTATCTCCGTAAGATAAAGTTTGGAGCAGGTGTCCGGGTAGTGTGGCAGTTTATTCTGTTGCCTATCAACACAGGGATCGCTGGTTCGAATCCCCATGTTACCTCCGGCTTGGTCGTGTCTGCGGGTGGGAAGCCGGATGTGGGTATATGTCCTGGTCGCTGCACTAGCGCCTCCTCTGGTCAGTCAGGGCACCTGTTCAGGGGGGAGGGGGAACTGGGGGAAATAGCGTGATCCTCCCACATGCTACATCCCCCTGGTGAATTTCCTACTGTCGGGTAAAAAGAAGCTGCTGGCAACTCCATGTATCGGAGGAGGCATGTGGCAGTGTGCAGCCCTCCCCGGCTCAGCAGAGGGGGTGGAGCAGTGACTGGGACGGCTCAGAAGAGTGGGGTAATTGACCTTTCGCAAAGTACCGCCCCAGAACGGTGCTTGTCCAATCCTACCTTAGCAACGGTCCGTCAAGCTTTCAAACACACAACAAAATGCTGAAATGGTGTGCCTATGGGATCTGCAAATCGGATACTAGATATCTGAAAAGTTTGGAGGGGGTGTAATTTTCTTTCCCTTCCCAAAACCCAGAACGCAAGAAGCGCAATGTCGGCAATAGATTTCACAGTATAGCGGATCCCATGACCAGCTTAATCCATCCAAAATCAACAAAAATACCTGTCTGCTCCAAGCTATGCTTGCTACTAGCTATTATTGATAGCTAATACAGCTAACGTATTATTACTGTTACTTTTACCCACACAATGCGCTGATTTCTTCCTTCATGTTTTGGTGTTTTCCGGCTACTTCCTGGATAGTTCTGAAATGCTTGACGGGCATAGCAACAGTAACTAAGGGGGGCGGGACTCTGCGAAAGGTCAATTGGCTAAGTACAGTTGGGAGAAAAGGGGGGGAATCAAAAAAAAAAGAAGATAAAGTTTGGTGTCTTGAACTCCTCTTTACTCTGGGCTAGTTGCTTTTGGTTTAAGAATTCCGGTAAATCAGGGGCTGGATTCTCCTCCAGAAAGGACTAGTGTGGGTGGAAGGCTTCTGTTCAGTGCCAATTATGGTTCAGTGCCAATCAGCTAAATCCTGAGTCCACCAATAAAGCTCCTTACAAAGACCCCACTCATTGATTAGTAAAATCAGATTTGTCACTGCTGGGTTGGCACAAAAGCCTATACCATTTCTGGATGAGATTGCTCACCCCAGCAGATATGCCTGAATGCAATTGTACAATTATATCTTCTGTGTAGGACTTGGACCCGTTGGATACTGAGTGTTTCACTGACCTTGATGCAGACATCACTAGCACCATCAGCCAGGATGTCAGTCTTCATGACGCCATGGTATCCAGGGCTGCAGCTTATGATACGGTGTCAGAGAGGACTGCGGCCATGCCAGTCGCCCAGCAACAAGCACCCTTCTTCTGCCTGGAGTCCACAAACTCCTCTCATTCAGACTCATCAATGGGGATGACAATGGATTTGGCTGCACTCCCATTTGTTTCAGTATGTAATGTTACAAGGAATTTGTCATCCCATGTACCACTGGATGGTTGTCTGGATGAAGCAGTGTTTGACCAGATTAACCTGCTGCATTTGGATGACCTGGGCACCATTGATTCCCAGATGTTGGATAATTTGGAGGCCATAGACCCACAATTGCTGGAAGATCTGGACTCAGACTCTGGCCTCTCCTTGGAGAACAGTTCTCGAGGTCCTGCCTCCCCAGGTTGGTTAAAATCTCTACAGTTACCCCTAGATGTAGAAATCTGTGCATCACAGTACTGTTTTGAGATATGAGATGGGAGGCATTTATATTTGTAATGAGATGTGTTGTTCTTGTTATCCCCTCACTGGTTAAGGTACATCCGAGGTCTCATCGTCATCCAGTTCTTACTGTGAGGATGGGTGTGGAGCCACAGGCTATACCAGCGAGGTTGACTCCATCCCCTCCAAAGGTATCTTTGACCACACCACATCATGGTCCCCTGTGGATCTGAGTGAAAGTGTGTGGCACGACCATAGCTACTCCTCTCCTGCCTTCTTCCATCAGCCCTCAGTAGCTTCATTCCCCCACAAAGGCATCAAAGAAGAGCCTCTCAGTGAGGAAGAGGACCAGAGGGTGGTAGAGAGGGAGCTGAGTCGAGATGAGATGCGCGCTCGTGCCATGTGCATCCCCTTCTCAGCTATGCAGATAGTCAATATGCCTGTGGAAGAGTTCCTGGATGTCCTTGAGGGCCATGGCTTTTCACCAGAACAGGTAACGCTCCTGAGAGACATTCGAAGGCGGGGAAAGAATAAGCTGGCAGCGCAAAACTGCCGCAAGCGCAAACTGGATGCCATCACAGGGCTCCAGGGGGAGGTGGAGAAGCTGCAGGCTCAGAGAGACAGGCTTTTCAGGGAGAAACAGCTTACAGCTAAGACACTGGGCGCTGTAAGCCAACAAATAGATCAACTCACCAGGGACATCCTTTCTAGGATGAGGAATGATTTGGGGGAACCCCTTAGCCCCCAAAGATACACCCTGCAGTGTGGTGCCAATGGAAGGGTTGTGGTTCATCTTGTAAGGAAGCCAATTACCTCTACAACAACTGAAAATAAAAATGACAAGAGAAAGAAGGACAAAAAGCTGTGATGCAACATTGTCAGCTGGGATGTGCAGTTTTTAGGTCTTTCTATTTCTGAACTCACTTGCCTAACTTGGTTTTGGGAACTCCTTCTTCCTGAGTGTTTTGGTTGACCTTGGATGAAAGCCTAAAAAAGCAAAACCTGGAAGAGTGAAAAAGCATCTGTAAATAATAATGTCCTATTGGGAGAAATGTAGCTTACACACTGGACAAAAAGGTCTTATTATGCATTGAAACAGGTTCAGGTACTTGTGACATACAGATGATGCTAACAAATTCTAGTGATGCTAAGTGCTTCTGTATATGCTTGTTATTACCATAAAGTTATCCATACTTACATTTTGTTGGCTCTGTAAATGCCCAGATGGTAGTATGTGAAAGTAAACATAGCTATTATTTGACAAGCAAACAGTAATGAGGATTGAATGGGACCATGTAAGGGGGGACACCATGGTGTATTTCTTGCTGAGCCCTGATTCTATGTGCAAGTAGACAGTTTGAAGAAATCATCCTGAATTTTTAAACCTGTTCTTATTGATACTCACATTAATGTAGTGCATTCGTAGGTTTCATTTTCAGTCATTTGTCTGTTTATTCTTACTGGACATGCAGCTCCATCTTGTCATCTCGCGTTCAGTGCAATTTATCCATTTATTCATACTGGTCATGCAGCTCCATCTTGTCATCTCGTGTTCAATGCAGTTAATAGAGGACAAATTCACAATCCTCATTCAGTGCATAAAAAAACATGACACAGTTCAGCCAAAGCTAACATGATGCCACAGCAGTCTATCATAGCCAATTCTGGTGGTCATTCAGAAAATTTACTGTCATTTTTATCACTAATTTTACTCTGCATGCTTTGCTGTGCCGCAATGGAGTGAATCCTACTGGTAATCATTTATAGGCTGTGTTGCAGGAAGGAACAGTAGGAAACAACCATGCCCGACTGTAAAATCAACACAATTTTTAAAATGACCTCTCGAATTCCCTGTGATGGACTGCTGTAGCATCATGTTAGCTTTGGCTTAAATGTGGTATGCTATTTTTTGTCCCTCATTGATTGCATTGAACTCTATTCATCACAGGTCAGAGCTCTTTGTCCAATATGAAGAAATGGATGGATTACTGTTAAAATGCAACGTATGTACTACGTGAGCGATGAGTATGAAATCAACACAGACTTCCAAATGGTTCTTTTTAAGCAAGAGGAATCGTAACCATAAGTTTGGCTATACCTTTCTCTCATCATGAGACTCATGGGCAGTATCTTTTTTTTTTTTTGGGTTCATAATGACAACATAAGGT
The DNA here is from genome assembly GCA_022114975.2 of Lampris megalopsis. Classification (NCBI taxonomy): domain Eukaryota; kingdom Metazoa; phylum Chordata; class Actinopteri; order Lampriformes; family Lampridae; genus Lampris; species Lampris megalopsis. The sequence continues at coordinate 31,462 of JAJHIY020001169.1, forward strand.
GGTTAAAGATTCGAAACAGTATTCAACATTCATAAGCTCTAGATTTGAATTAGGTTATAAGGGCATGTACTTTTTATTTGATATTTAAACTTGAAGCTACAAATATAGAAAATGTTCATCCACCTTCTATGGTGACACTCCATTGAGTAAACAGAAAAGGCCTTAATTTAAATTTTGATTATTGTGTATCTGTAATGCACAGATGTAAAGTCATAAGTTTTTAAAGACTTGATTTAAAATCAGAAAATATTTAATTTCATGATCAATTTTTTTTAATTAACCACTTTAGTTACTCCATATTTTTGGATTAGATGATATTTTGCCACACTGGTGGTTTATTTGATGATATGATATTGGACAAATAGGAACACTTAAGTGACTTGACTAAAAACTTAAGTACTTAAGTGCATTAATCAACCTTTATTGTTGAAATGTCAATTTAGATGGACCTAAACCACAAAGAAAATACAATTGCCGACCATAATGCTAAAGGACAGAATGTTGGTTTTACATTTAATTATATTTCACATTATCTGCCAGCATCCCTGAGAGCAGGATAAGCGGTTAAGATAATGGATGGATGGATGACATGCTAATTAATCATAGGTACACCTATATGCAGTTAACACTGTGTGAATGTTTTTGTGTGTCTGTGTTTCAAAGATTTGAAGAAAGTGCACTATATCCTTAACAATTTTAGTGTGGCTTTTGAGGTAATGTCTTGTGTGTTCTTCACTAATTCTTTTTTATTTTTAGTTTGAGCCCCCCCCCCAAAAAAATAAAATGATTTTGTGTGTATTTTTTTTATTTTTGAGCGAATATGTTTTTGTTGTTTTTTTATGATAGCATGCGTGGTGATTACTGAATGTAGCGATGAAGTCATTTAAGGAGCTGGAATGGAATACTGCGTTCATTATAAAAAAAATAAATAAACTGACTTCCGGTAGTATTTTTGAATAAAAAAAATTTGAAAAAAAAAACACCGTAACTATTTGAAAATAAAACTGAGGACTGAAAATGTGTTTTGTTTTTTTGGTTGTTGTTGTTTTTTTTTTTTTACTATAACATAGTATTTATAAAAGAAAAGGCGCTATTGCCGAGCAGGAACCCTTGATTTGTTTTCGGACTGTAAACTGCAGGGCGCCTGTACGGGTGCTCTTCGCGGCACCCGTACCAAACACCGAACCCTTTTGGCGCGCCAGTGCTAGACGAGTGTTGCATAGAAGTGGCAGACCTCGTGTCCATAGAGCACTGTATCGGTTCAAGTGTTTTCTCAATAAATAGATACGGTAAGTTATTCATATTTTAATGGTAGATGTGTATCGCTGCGTCGACGGAACCAAATAACACAAAAGCCCGGGCACGGGAAAGCTGGTAGAAAAACAGTCGAATGATGAATTTTCTGTGCAGATGTACGGGTGCCGTTCTAGTTTTATTTTTTAGATCTTTTCTGAATTCGAAGTGAACTACGATGCAAAAATATCCAGGATAATATATACTCTTGTCCCGTTTAAGTAGTTGCAGCTGGTAAAAGTTTTTAAACGAATAAGTAAGATTACTTACGTTGTAGCGTGACCTAGCTTTGTTTCGAGGAGCTGCCGCTATCTTTGCTAACGTAGCTAACGCTAACGTTTAGGGTGGATGTGTTTGGTCACATTTTACTTAAAACGATAATGCTAGTCGATTTATCGTTGGAATTCAAACAGCTCAAAGGGGCTATACCAGCTAAGCTAGTCAAATAAAGTCTACAAACTGCCCAAATGACGTTACACTCGGCTAGCCAAAGCAGTTACCGTCACTCTAGCTTCAGTTCATGTCAAGTTGGCTTTATTTTGTCGATGTTCCTCAAATTTTGCACATCATATAGGAGATTTGTCTTAACGTGTAGCTAACAGCTACACGAGCAATTCACGTTGACCGACTAATGTCAGTTCATTGTTTGTCAACTCAAGCTAGCTTGTAGCCAGCATGAGTATTGTTCTTGCCACATCTCAAAACGGCCATAATATGCCTTTGCAACCAGGTCATCCCAAAGAGGCCGTAAACTTTTGAAAATTGGGAAGGTGGCACCCTCGGATTCAAAAAGGTAACACGCGTCCTGGCTAGCAATGTGTCGACAACGTACTTGATTTAACATTCATTCACTACTATGTTTTGTGCAGATTTCATATCCATCTGGACAACACCACTGGATTAGCTCTTCCAGATGGTCTACCAGGGATGGGCAACATGATCCAGAAAGGACCGGTGTGGGTGCAGGTCATTGTTCCCACCAAGCAGTTACACACCTGATTCTACGAATTAGGAACTTTTTGTCATTTCAGTACATGAAATTAAACGAAATTTCCCACAGCAGTGTAACGGAAAGACAAAGACATATATACAAGAACATATATCTAAACTTAACACATATAGCTCCGGGCAAGGCCGTCATTCTTGGGCCCACCTTTGCAACAGACAAGGCACCCTCAGCCTATCCAATGCCACTAAAAACACAAGGTCCTTAGCAAAAACTATTGGTTGATTAATAGAATTAGGGTATGTAACTGCTTGTTGAAACAAAACTATTGATTGACTAATAGAATCAGGTGTGTTAACTGCTTGGTTGGAACAAAGACCTGCACCCACACCTGCCCTTTCTAGATCACATTGCCTGTCTCTGGACAATTGAATCCATTAACGCAGGGGTGGGCAATCTTATCCAGAAAAGGCTGGTGTGGGTGCAGGTCTTTGTTCCAACCAAGCAGTTACACGCGTGTCTCCTAATCAAGTTCCTCGGCAAAGACTACTGGTTGATTTGTGGAATCAGGTGTGTAACTGGAAGAACAACCTGCACCCACACCGGCTCTTTCTGGATGAGATTGCTCAGGCCTGCATTAAAAGGCCAAAATGTAAACTGATTTGTTAACTATTCTCCATTGTCAGTCAATTCAATTTCGTTTGTATAGCCCAGTATCGCAAATTACAAATTTGCCTCAAGGGGCTTGAATTGTTAATGCATTCCTAAAGTGGAATTTATCAGACCCATTCATTTGTTGCTTTACAGGACAATAATGGGCAAGAAGCAGAATACCAAGGGAAAGAAGGAGGTACAAGATGAGCCTGAAGAATTTGTTGTGGAGAAGGTGCTTGACCAACGTATTGTCAATGGCAAAGTAGAGTTCTTTCTGAAGTGGAAAGGATTTACAGAGTGAGTTCACTGTGGATGGGATACCTGAGCCCCCTGGCTGAGTGGGAAGTGCCTCCCTGGTATGGGGGTAGTGCAATGCTTTTGTTCATTCATGCACACTATGATTGCATGAAGAACCTGCATTTCTGCAAAAAGCTGTTCTGTATGGTTTGCTATGTTGTTGACCATGGAGATCACTGCAAAGATGTAAATAATTGGTCTTTTTTCCATTCAGAGCAGACAATACCTGGGAACCAGAGGAGAATCTAGATTGCCCAGAACTGATATCAGCTTTTTTAGAGTCTCAGAAAAATGTGACGGAGAAGCCTTCTCCTGTCAAACGGAAGGCCTCAACTGATGAGCCAGAAACGGATGCCAAAAAGAAGAATGTGGTGAGTTGACTCTTTCGGTAATTTTATCTTATCACTGTACAGGACTGTGATAAGTTTTCATGATGTATTATGCATTCAAGAAAGTTGAATTGATTCATCTGGACACAAAGTTTTTGAGAGAAAAGTTTATCACTCATACCTTAACACTAGAACGACCAAGGCTGTCATTTTGAGGGTTTTGGATTTTCAAAGTTTAATAACTTTGTGGGGAAAAAAGATACAGACCTGTCGTTCCCTAGATGCTCCTAAAATTGCACATATTTGCATTAAAATGAGTTTTAGACCAATTGCACAAAAAAGTTGTAAGATCTACCTAAAATGACCATGAGCCGTCAAAAAGACGGCTCGTAATTTGCGCGTCATGTCACTATTTATGACGTGCATTTTCTTCGCAAAGTTCATTGCTCTGTGCAGGAAACACACTAGCATTCTCCAGTGCAGAGTAATAGTCTAAACTTGACTTTTGATTATTGCCAACATGTCTGGTTACAGACGCACCATGACTACCACCGAGGCGTTGCAGTATTTACAGGCATTGGACAGAGGCGTCTTTAAGTTGTTTGAAAAATAGAATTAAACTTGCTAAAATGTTAATTTTGGTGTCAGTGGTTTATTCACAGACATACTAACATATGAAATGCATTAATATCTCAATTGGGTATTTATCTTGACAGAATATAGAGTTTAAAAACGTGGGTGGTCATTTTGACGACCCATGGTCATTCTAGTAGTTTTTAAGTTCCGGTTGTTGTTTGGGGCTGTTTCAATGGTTATTTTCTGTTCTCTTTTTTTCTTGCATTTCACGTTTTATAGACCTTGTTACGTTTGTTAGATTAGCAATCTGTGTTTTCCGTTTTGTTTTTGAGGTAGAATATATAGTTTAAAAACCGGCGGTCATTTTTGACCGCCCATGGTCGTTTTAGGTAGGAGTGAAATCCGGGTCGTTCTAGTGTTAAAGAGGGGATGACCATCCCTGAAGGGGGGAGGAGAGAACAGCAGTTGCCATTTTACAATGCTGTGATTGCAGCTATTCCCCAATCCTCTGCATAGTACACATGGCCATTGTAACTCTAGTTTATGGTCACGGTAATTTGCATATGAAACGGATCGTTTGTGGTCATTATGCAGCTGTATTGTTGATAAGGGTGGGGATACCTGCAGTCAGTTGAGACTGAAGAGGTCTCTTAGATGAGGGAAATGTTTCTCACGTGTTGTGTCCAGATGAACTGATTCGATTTTATGTAAATTCACGATGTATACATTTTATTGAATGTTTTTCATTTTCTTCAAGGCTGAGAAGCCCAGAGGTTTCGATAGGAATCTGGAACCAGAGAGGATCATCGGCGCAACAGACAGCAGTGGCGAGTTGATGTTTTTGATGAAGTGGTAAGTCGGATACTTGATGGTTTGGGGGGGGATACAACTTTTCTGCACCCAGCTCAAACATTTTCTTTTGGAATAATTTAGTCTGGTTTTGCCATTTGTTTTTATTTTTGACTTTTGTTAACACTTTGCTTGTATAGCACTTAAAAAAACAGTTTATCTGTGTCAGGAAACTATAGCTGTATTCCTCTGAGAACGTTCATATTCGCATCTCGAGTTTGTGTTTTTGCCATATGAACCGAGTTTGCATCTCTGGATGAACAAAAGTCTCCATCCACCTCACATGAAGCCAAACATAGACTGAGTTGTAATAGAAATGAGTCCTCAACAGATGGCTGCAAAACCATTTACTTTTCCCTTCCCTTCTTCCACTGTGCTACAGGAAAGATTCAGACGAAGCTGATTTAGTCCCAGCTCGTGAGGCCAACACTCGCTGCCCCCAGGTGGTTATTTCCTTCTATGAGGAGCGATTGACATGGCATTCTTGTCCAGAGGAGGAAGCTCAGTAGTGCTGCTTTCTGTCCTCGCTGTCCCTGCCAATATCCACTTACACCCTTGTTTTTACTTTTAGAACGGACGTATTAAAACTTCTGGCCCGCCTGTTTAGTTTATCTTAGTATTTTTGTCATTATTTGCGTATTTTTTTCAACTGCATTGTCAAGGGGGCACCTACGCTGATGTATATAATTTTGAAGGACAGTTGGTGTGTGTGCGCACGTTTTTTTGTGTTGGGCTGGGGAGGGGGTTTATGTCAGCATGGGGCTATATTTCTGTTCATATGGTGGTCAATTCTTTTGATGGCATTTTAACAGTTTGGAAAATATTCCATAGGTTGACATAAATTTCAGTTTTTTTTTTTTGTTGTTTTCACCCATTATGGTTTCTGTTAGTTATAAATTGCTGTGCTTGTTGACTGTTTTAACCCTGAAGCAACTGTTATTGGCCAGAAGTGTTTTTCATAAAAAATTTCTTATTCTGATTGTTGGATATTTCAGTTTTTCTATCCCTTTGCATATAGTTGTTCAATAAAGGATTTATGTTACCCAATTTCATTGCTTGGTGTTTGTTGCTGCAAAGAAATGACTTGTTGAATTGACAGAGTAAGATATGAATCATTTATTTGTAATTGGGGTTGTTGTCGCTTTGTCTTTATCTGACTTTAAATTGTCAGATATTGCAACTTTAGATAGTGCATAACATCCATTTCTATTCTAAAGATCTTTTTGCTTACTGAAAACATGCCAATCAGTCTTGTTCCTTTTGCACTATTGTATTTTTATATATATATATATATATACTAGACCCCATTTGACACTGCTCGCTTGCTTAGTCTCAGTGCACAGTAGAACTTTTGATGTTTACATAAGTGTATAGGCATTAAGAGGGATCCTTAAATGGTTTCCTTGTTAAAAAGTTACATGGAATTTTTTTTTACATTTTATCTCTGATTACATTTGGTCAATACTAAAGACAGCATGAAGGAAGCGATGGTATTTTTTTTATTATTATTTCATCAGATAATCTAAGAAAGCAGACGGGATGATGGTAAAAATGTGTGGATACCCCCTCTCCCAAAATGTTCTCCATGTGAGAGAAACCTTGATCATAATTTAAAGTACACTTGAGTTGCGCTAATTTGAATACACCCTACATTCATATTAATCTAACCCATAAAATACATGCGCTAGAAACACCAGAACCCGGGGACTTATTTTTTGTACCAAATATGTTGTCAGGCAAACAGGTTTTTAGACAGACATGAGCGAGACTTGATGTCACAGTGCAGATGAGATGAAAATATTTTAGTAACACTATGAGGCTACTGGAAGATGTACGAATATTACTGAGAACCCACGTTTTCAATTAGGGTTGATTTATTTTATTTTTTTATTTAAACAGGTGGTCTCGTTGAGATCGGGATCTCTTAAGAGAGATCTGTGCACACAAAAAAATAAGCTTAGACAGACGCACAGGTAATTCACAGACAGATTGTACACTTACAAGCGTGATTGCAAATACATTAGTACAACCTTGTGAAAATTTCAAATGAAACGAGAGAACGTAGCTTCATATTTTTTGGAGCTTCACTCTCGACTGTATTGTAGCGAATTCGGGAGGCAGTCCGGGACGCCGCAGCCGGCACGCGAACCCGACTCTTCCGCACCACGGGCGACAACGTTAACCAGTCGACCAAAGTGTCCGGCCCCGCTAGCCAAGGGCTAACGTGTCTACTTATTCGTGTACGCTACAGTATGCAGCAAAGTATTTGAACCCACTTTTTCCATGTTCAGTGTGAACAAGCGGTACAGGACATTATCTTTAATTCAAACAGGTAGTCTCGTTGAGATCGGGATCCCTTAAGAGAGAGACCTGTTCACAAAAAAATAAGCATAGACAGAGGCACAGGTAATTCACAGACATTTTAAAATGTCCCGTGACCTGACATTGTCAGTACTATCGAAGGAGGTTGAGCCAGTTCACCTGGATACAACGTTTATTGGCAGACACGTTTCATCACTCAGCTAAGTGATCTCTTCAGTCTGAACTGACTGCAGGTATCCCCACCCTTATTAACAATACAGCACATAACGACCGAAACCAACAGCCAGTTTCATATGCAAATACGGGTGTGACCTTTGACTAGAGTTTCAAAGGCCATGTGTGCTGTTCACAGAGGATCAGGCATTGTTGCAATCACGGCCTTGTAAAATGGCGACAGATGTATTAGACTGAAGATGTCAGTTGGATGAGTGATGAAACGTATCTGTCAATAAACGTTATATCCTGATGAACCGATTCAACCTCCTTTGATTTGCTTAGCTGGATTACTGAGCATGCATCAAGACATTGTCAGTACTGTATTTAAATGGGGCCAGACAGCAGAGGTAACTGGGCTGTTTTTTCAAGATTCCTTATTTGTTACGTCTCATTATAAAAGTATAAGAGAGTAAAATTCTTGAGTTTCGGTTCCTCAACACCGCAGCAACAATAGTAACTGAACAACCACAAAACAGAACAAAGAAAACAGCAACAATAATAGTGTGTGATGTATGTAAGGTGCAGTGTGTGTGTGTGTGTGTGTGTGTGTGTGTGTGTGTGTGTGTGTCATGTATGTAAGGTGCAGTGTGTGTGCGTGTGTGTGTGTGTGTAAACCAATGATCCGCTGAAGACCACAGGTCAGTACCATCAGTCCGACACCAGGCTTAGTGTCTTTTAATGTTCTTTGTTCAAAAGCCCGGTTGCTTGGTGGAAAAAGCTGTTTCGGAGCCTGCTGATCCAGGCTTTGAGGCTGTGGTACCGCTTGCCTGACGGTAGCAACTGGAACAGTCTGTCGAGCCTTATAAATAACAAAGAATGTTGCTCCCTTCTATTTGTTAAGGAGGACCAGCCCACCTTTCCATACACAATGCAAATGGTGATGCGGTGCAGCAAACTGTGGTACACGCAATCAAGAGGCTTTAAGGTAGAGGGAAAGCATGCTTTATGCTTTATACATATATATATACACACACACACACACACACACACACACACACATATATATATATATATTTATTTATAAATCCCCATGGGGAAATTCCTCTCTGCCTTTAACTCATCCTAGTTGTGTGGCTACGAGTAGTGGGCAGCCGCCGTGCAGCGCCTGGGGACCAACTCCACTTCGTCTTGCCACGCCTCGGTCAGGGGCACAGACAGGAGTATTAACCCTAACATGCATGTCTTTCTGATGGTGGGAGGAAACTGGAGCACCCGGAGAAAACCCACCGCAGACACGGGGAGAACATGCAAACTCAACACAGAGAGAATGACCTGGGATGACCCCCAAGGTTGGACAACCCTGGGGTCGAACCCAGGACATTCCTGCTGTGAGGCAACAGCAGTAACCACGGCCACCGCGCCGCCCTATACACACGTATATATTAAGATAGATGTAGGAAAAAACTTGAATACATAGCAGTACAAGCTTGTTTCATGCATCGCGTACTCATCAGCTGCCGATGTGATTCAACCTAATCAAAGGTGTTTTTCCAACATCTATCTTAATATTCTGCTGCTCATTTGTTGAGCACTTTTATCAACACCATTGACCGTTTCCGGGGAAAAAAACGCCAAATATATATATATATATATATATATATAAATATATATATATATACACACACACACACACACACACACACACACACACCACCACCACCACCACCATAATCAAGCGCAGACAGGATTGTAGATTGTACAATGGTCTTTCACCTAGCAAAAGAAAAACATCATTTGTTTCTACACAAAAATCCAGTTTTGACCTTTAGTTTGCATGACAGGTGTTCCACACAGGCGAGTCGGACATGATTGGCACTGAACCAGAGCCTCATGTTTTCTTCCACTACCCATATGTGTGTTTTAGTGATATCTCTGATAAACCAAAGCTCACAAAAGGCGCATTATCCTGTTGAACCTCAGATTTCCAACAAACAAAAAAAGAAGGACTCAGTCCTCTGGGTCCATGTCCTTCTTACCCTCACATGCACAGAAAGGATGGCTGATGAAACAGCACGAGATCCCAGCAGAATCAGCTTTTGGTCTGTGGTGCTTAGTCGGGTTTTCTTCCTGATTCGACTGTGGAGGGGGAGGAAAACTCAGCTGATTAACTGCTTTCTGGAGAGAAGTGACACATGGAAGGGAAAGGAGGCCAGACCTGATCTTGTTTACCAACACAGCCACTACTTAAAGGCGACACATGTCCTTCTGGTTCAGTGCCAATCATGATGTCAAGAGCATATTTAAGAGGAAAGAAACAGAACTGTCCAGTCTCACAAAGTTAGGATTTATCACCATTTTCAGGTGGCTCTCTGGTCCCACCCTGCGTATGTTTCGTCTACACACACAAGGTCACACTGGATGTTGCTTCAGTCTGTGGTCGTTCCAAAGAGTCAATGCAGGGCTGCGCCCTTGCCATCACAGCATGTTTGCCAGTTGGGCCATGAAGCGAGGTCACATCCATTATCAGTGCACAGGGAACGACTTTCTCTGTCGGTCAACTTATTAAGTCAAATCAGTGATGTTACTCATATCTTGAGAATGCTCAGAACTTGATAATCAAACAGAGATAAGCAGAAAAGTTGCTTCTGCAAGATCGATGGTTATGACTTGGTGAAAAGCATTCAAAGTCTCTCTAATGGGGAAAAACCTTTAAAAAAACAGATGTATCTGAACATCTTTTTTTTAAACTACTTTATTAATCCCCGTGGGGAAATTCTTTCTCTGCATTTAACCCATCCTAGCTGTGTAGCTAGGAGCAGTAGGCAGCCACCGTGCACCATCCGGGGACCAACTCCAGTTCATCTTGCCATTGCCTTGGTCAGGGGCACAGACAGGAGTATTAACCTTAACATCCATGTCTTTTTGGGAGTGGGAGGAAACCGAAGCACCCAGAGAAAACCCACTGCAGACATGGGGAGAACATGCAAACTCTACACAGATAACGACCTGGGATGGCCCCCAAGGTTGGACAACCCCGGGGTTCAAACCCAGGACCTTCTTGCTGTGAGGCGACAGTGCTAACCACTTGGCCACCATGCCGCCTTTATCTTGGTGGAACAATGAGTGCCACATTGCCAGCATTCATGCTAACCTCAGCAGCAATGAGGTGAATGGTCTTGTGACTGGCATTAGGGCATGAGAGATGGACTTTGCTCCTTTGCACACAATACTGTTGGGGACATTTCAATTGCAATGCCAGAGTTAGCTGGATCCATGGTTGAAAATCCCTTATGAAATGCCCCAGAGCTTAGGACTTCTTCCAAACTGACAGAATGCTATCAAAGTGTTCAGAAACAGTAAAAAGGGTGAATAAGGCCTGAACAGTCAGTCCTGTGAAGGGCTCTGTGTAAAAGTCAAGGACATCTAAATATACTCATTTGTCTTTATACTTTGCATAGCAAAACAGTTGAATGTGATGAGCCTTAGTTGGAATTTTAAATATGATATTTTGATATTTTTGTCCATGTAAATAGATGTCATGATGTTTATTGATCTTGTGTAAAATTCCCTGACTGTCCCAATAATGATTTGTACATCCTGAGCATGGCCACTTCCCATTAGCATGTGGGCACATGACTTGAGCCAAGCACAGCGAGTTAGTGAGATCTGGCCCTGGGGTGTTTGGAGGTAATCTTGCCTTTTTGCTGGGCTAACACTGATATGGCAATGGGGAGTGATTTAAAGAACAGGAAGAACATGCCATTTCTTTTTTTTTTTTTTTTACTGACGCAACAAAGGCAGCCACTCATCTCCAGTTTACCCAATGGCTAGCTAATTATCTGAGACATTGTCAGTATGTTCTGGAAAACATCCAGACGCAATAAACAGATATGGAAATGCCGGGGGAGAAAGAGTAGCACATAGCTATCTTTTATATTAGTTAAAACACATCATGAAGAAGAACAGAGTTAAAAAGAGCAACGTTCCGTGGAACCTATCACATCATGGTGGTTAGCACATTTCATAGAGGGATTCCTTGCAGACCCAGCATATCTTGATTGAATCAGGCATCACAACAATGCGGCACAGACATCAATTTTATGCTAATTTTGTGGCGACTGTAAGTCCATTACAGTTTAGGGTTCAGAAAGATATGATACCTTCACGTCAGAGAGAGGGCCAACAAAGTCAAACAAGCATCTGTCAAATGGTGCGAGACCTGCTGGTGGGGTTGAAGGGTGGCAACCTTGTGCACAACATTTTGAATAATCTGCTAACAGATGCTCAGTTTTGATTATATTCGAGATAATAGATGTGGAAAAAAACTGATCACGAGAACAAATGTTGTGTGCTAGTGTGTGTGTGTGCTGTGTGCCTTTGCTTGTGTGTTCCTGTCTGTGTATGCATCTCGTGGCATGAGTGGATGACACATGATGGCTGTCTATAATCTAGATCAGCGACCGCAGGTGACGAGAAAAACACAACAAAAACAAAAGTGAAAAAGAAAGAGCGAAAAAACAAGTGAAAGAGAGAAAGCCTATCGGGTTAAGATGAGATAAGATGACGTAAGCTAACGCTTTATCGTCTGTTCATGCGAAAGTTTATCTTGTATCACATGCTCCAACAATCATCAGAATAACTTAATACAACACAAAAGAACATCTACGACATGATGGAACATCTGCAAAAAGAGTGCAAGGACCATGTACATAGTAGTCACATGCACCATTCATGTGTATATGTGTGTGTGGGGGGGTATGATCACACAGTCCCTGTGTGGGTGGCTGCATTGTCCATGTGTGAGTGTATGAGTGTGTTTTGGGGATTGTATGGTCACAGTCCATGTGTTGGGGGGGGGGGGACAGTCCAAATGTGGAGGTGTAGGTGCAGGTTGAACTGTATTAAAGTGAATATGAACTGTTGGGGAAACTTTCCCTGTCCTGATGTTACCTGTGACAAAAGTCCTTTGTATGCAAATAAGCAGACATTGTCCTTCTCCTTAGATTTGGACTGGAGGACAGCGCTTGGACTGCAGCAAGGTATTTAAGACAACCAACATGGTCAGACTTCACTCATTTCTAGGGACCGAACTCCTGGACAACCCAGGATTTTGGAATTCCTCTTTTAGGATCTCCAAGAAAATTGGTAAGACCCACTTAATTTGATTTGTAATCACTTTGACAAATCTAATCTTTTTGCACTCTAAATCGTTATCATAGAAATGAGTGGTACAGATAAAGTGTGCGTATATGCCCACATGTGTTTAGTCCACTATGGTGACTTCTCCGTATGGCCCATGTCTTTTCAGGGCTAACACTAAATCAAGATAGTGACATCCAAGGATGTTTGCTGGAAGATATAATAGGGAGCTATGCTGGCAGATCATAATCTGTTTTACACATTCACCCTGATATTTTGACAAAGTGAGAGAACACCAAAGTAAAACTGAAAAAAAGGAGGTCACAGGGCTAGTTTTCATGCACCATGAAGCAACCGAGGCTCCGCAATCAATGGATTTCTGTAGACAAGAGATAATCCTGTTTTCACTCGCGCTGAGACCTTTTGTGGTTATCTGCTTTTTCACAATGGCGAGGGGGAGACGGTTATTTTGTTTGTTTTGTGTAAGCAAACTGCCTCAACAACATATCCTGTAAATGAGACCCTCGGCTCGGCTGAGATTAGAGTAGGTTTTTGCATTATGGTTTGTATGACTACAGTGCTGGCACTTATCTAGAAGAATCGGAGCAAACATATCGAGCTTCCAGGAAGAACCCTTAAGTTAGACCTAGTTGAATGTTTAGGCTCAGTTTGGGGAAAAAAAACTTCAAATACTCTGAGACTCTAAATTCCCTTACAGTGTGTAACGGAGTGTTAATGTGTGTCCTGTGATGGACCGACGCCATGTTCAGGATATCTTCCCACCTTGCAACCAGTGTCTGTTGGGATAGCTCCCAGCCCAGTGGGAGCCATAATTTGATGAAGTGGGTAGAGAGAACAAATGATTGAATGAATGCATGAATTAATTATTCATTATATTACATAATAATTATAATTACATTATGTAATTGCCTTATCCAGTGGTAGGTTATGTGATATGAGTAAACTTCTATAACATACACAACATGACGGTCCTCTAGGCCTAACGTGAATGTTTTGTCCAGAATCATTTGAATTGATGTTAATCAAATTCATGTGACCTACCAAGTGGGGAACACTAATGAACAGGCCTACAGTGAGGGCAATGGTATCTTTCATGGTATGCAGATCTCTCATAATCAGCACTTCTTTTTCTTATAAAATGACAAAAATAAATAAATAAATAAATAAATAAATAAATAAATAAATAAATTAAAATAACATGTATAACCACGACTTCAGGCTAGAGGGAATCGATTTATTTTGGGAAAACACGGTTTTAGTGTGCACAAAAACTTCCAAGAGCGTGTTGGAAAGCTAATTAGCAGGCATAATGAAGCAGCCTTATCCCACTGTTAAGACCTAAGACCTGTAAGAAATTAAAGTGCATGGACAAGCCCTTCAAGAGTTACTTCGTTTTGAGTGAAATTTCATCGACGTAAAATCACTTCTATCCATAAGAAGGTCCCCTGTACCCCCATGCACGCATATGATTTGGGATTTGTGATGCCTTTCTGCTGGCGCCGTCAACGGACCATTTTCACCCTTTAATTAACAAAGGATTAATTGTGCATGCTTCATGTATAAAGACCGTGGCATCACGAGATGTTTGGAGGGGCTGAGTGGAGCTGGCAGGTGCGTCTGTCTGTCCCATTTCAACCGACCTTCCTGACCAGGTGATGCGACTTAGTCTTAATGCCCCCCACCCCTTCCAATTACGCGCACGCGTTCACAAAAGAGTCAGGAAGGCGCACCCCTCGCTTGCTGGAACAGTGTTAGTTAGCTTGCATAGCAGTGAGATAGGGACATGTTTCTTTGGCTAGCTCCGTCAACGACTCCTATTTTTTAGACTATTTATTGTGCGGTTTTGCAGTGCCTGCAGTTTGTTATTTTTTTTTTTTTGTTTTTTTTTTTACAAGACTAGAAGTCTCCGATATTGGTGCGTGAACGCGCGTCGTTAACATCGGTTCAGAAGTTGCTCGGTCCTACACGCGCTTCAAAGCCCCGCAGTCTCGCCCCACCACAACTCACTCGCCTCCAAACAGCCAGTTTCTCCACAGCGGAGGTAAAGGTGGGCTCCTGGTGATCTTTCAAGACCCGGATCCTTTGCTGCTCCGTTCGCAACGCGGGGCGATAAAGCACCGTCTGACTTGCCGTCAAGAGAAGGGAAGACGCCTTTGCGGAATGGGTAAATCTTTGTATTTGTATAGGGCCAATACTTAATTGGGTAGCTTTAGACTGAGTGCATTTCCAGATTCCGCTCTCCTCCAAATGTTCTAGTAGGTGCACAACTTTTGAAAGATTTAAGAGGGTCTCAACGAGAACCAGCTGTAGACTGCTAATTAAGGATATTGAATTGTTTAAATGTACATGTCAACTGCTGTGGTTTTCTGGCCTGTGCCGAAGGCCCATGCACTATCCGTATGTAAAATTCTGTCGTTGTAGGAATTCAAAGTATTGGCTGCACGCTGCTTGGATTTCAGCTCATGTAGTTGCCGGTGTTCAATGCGAGGGGCCGCAACTCTGCGCATGCGCAATGGTAGAACATGGCTAAATTGGCAGTGCAGCGTATTTGTTTGGGGGGGGATGTATCGGAGTAAGGGAACGTTTTTTTTTTTTTTTTAAACAAAGTTGGAACTACTTAGTGTTCAGTTAATGGCAGTTTAATAAAATGTACCCTGGAGTGTTAAACACCTCTGGCTTTTGCATGAAATTAACTCTAACTGGTTAAAACCAATGGAAGCCATTGACTGAAATAACAGGCTTCGATCCCTGTACCACGAGGCTTTCCTAAACCAGACTTGGTGTGGTATGAGGTGAGTATTTGAGCTGATTTTTTTTTTCCCTCACTTGCAAATCCACCTCTTTTGGCCTTGGTTACCTTCACTCTTTAGCATCAGCCTCAACTTTCAGTGATCTTGAGTCTCTGAAAGCACTGAAGGATGTAACTAGCTGATTTAGAAATATCCCAGTTTGGACATGGACTTTGGCTGTTTTTCTGCTGAATGTTGTGGCAGTGTGGTCTGATAAACCCACATGACCGGTTGCAGTTTGAAACGCTTGACATGCAGCCATTGCGTTGAATACACACGCTAGCAGTTTGTTCCTTACGGTCGACTCAAGAGCGTCGTTCTTGACAAACTTAAGATCTTTGTCCCAGAAAGTGGTCGTGCATGTTGGAATTTGAACTCTAGTTTATGCGTTTTCAGGTTTTTCATCAACTATGGACCATGCGTTGGACAGCCTCATGAAAACGGTGAGTGGCATTTCTCGTCTCTGAGCATACGCAGACCATAGCACCTCCTATTTATGCAGTTGCAGTTTAGCGTCTATTTTTCTTTCCCTGTGGCTCTGGTGGAAAACTGTTGTGCTGAGACATATCCTGTCAGGCATGTACTCCATTGTTCGCAGTAGAATTTACTTGTATGCCCTTGACCTCTCTGAAAGTCTTTCCTGAATCTGTTTTGACATCTGCAGGAGTTTATCAGTGTCTGTGTTCGGAATCCAAGACTCCATAAAGATGATTTCTGGCACACGCACATCGACTACGAGATCGCCTTGCATGTGAGTGGCACATTGTCCTCAGAACCTCCTGGTTGGGTACATATTAATGTGGTGGGGTTTTTTCCCCCTCGGTAGACAAGAATGAGGATGCGGTTGTGAAACTGAACTGGGTTTATGTGGCTCTCTTGTTGGAATTGGAGGCTTGTTTGAATTGGATGCTGTTTGTAAAGGTGCATTGCTGATGGGTGTTCTGTTTTGTGTAGACGAATAGCCTGTGTTTTAGGAGGAAAACATCCTGTGTGAGGAGGAGATACAATGAGTTTGTTTGGCTGCGTCAGTGTCTGGAACAGAATGCTCTGATCATGTAAGTCATTAAAGGGTTTTTTTTTTTTTACTTGGTCATTAGTCTGCCATTGCTTTCTTTTCTAGTGAGTTGAGAGTTATCACTGTTTTGTAATGTTATCATCATGGCCATTTTCAGCAGGAATGGAACGTTTTTTCTTAAATGAAGAAATGGCTTTTAGTTAGAAAATGCACTCATCTTCTATTTAAACAATTTTATCCCTAATCCAGAGAACTGCCCAAACTGCCCCCGAGGAACCTATTCTTCAGTCTGAACAACACAGAAAAAGTTGACCAGAGGATGAAGGGCCTGCAGGAGTTTCTAGACATGTGAGTTTTCTGCAGCAACCCAAGTGCTCCAAAACAGTTACTGTTGACATTATAGCAATGCCATCTAGTGGTACCTCCGGAGCCTGTAGCTTGTATTTGCTGTAGTCTAGATTAAATGGTGACATACTTGAAATTCGTCCTATCCTACCACCTATGTTTATCTAACAAGAGATTATTTTTTTTTTGCTGTTAATGACTGTCTCCTCTTGTAGTGTTCTCCAGACGCCCTTGTTGCTATCAGACAGTCGGCTCCATCTGTTCCTCCAGTCGCATCTCAGCATAAGCAGAATAGAGAGGTGTGCCATAGGCCGGACCAGGTACACCGTGGCCCAGGCCATCCACCATGGCGGTAGCGGCTACATCCACCGCGACTCCCTCGAGGACACGGACAAGGCCTCCTGCGACTCGGACTGCGAGAGGTAGTTTCTAGGATGGACCAAATTGTGTCTTAAAGACGCTTGTCCTGTGACTGCACACGTGATGGGACATGAATGCATGCATTTTTGAATTCCTACTAATCTCACCCCCCCCCCCATCTCCTTCGCATAGCAACAGCTCATCTTCTGGCTTGGGGCTAAGCGTGGACTCGACTGTGAGGGACAGCCCTCTCTCCTTTTACGAGTCCTCCAACGGAGAAGTGGAGCTGTTCAGCAGTCTTTCAGAATCCCCCTCTGACCCGCATATTGAACCCTGATGGGTGGCCCACAACAGTTTTACTTGGATCATCTCCCGTGCCGAGGCAAGATCTGTGATGACCCTGGTACTTCACATTGACGTCCAGCGGAGCTTTCTGCTTTTCCTAGCTAAATGTTCTGTGCCAAAAGGCTCTTTTTTATGTCTTGTGCTGTAGCTTTTTAAGTTGATGTATTTGTATATTAAAAATATTAGTGAATTTGTTTTGCAGAGGAATGGTATTTCTATTTTCTTCCAGCTTAAGTTTAATTTTGTCTTAAAGCCATGTGAGTCCTTTATTTAACTTAGGGAATTTAAAAATGTTTCCCCCTTTTTAGTTCATTGGTAAACGAGTAGTACTGGGGGGGGAAAAAAAATCTTAATGTTTTGTATATTTTTATCTGCACTGTAAAACTGCACTCAAGCTAGCAAGGGATATGCAATTGAATGTTGAAGATTGGCTTTTTAGAATATATTTGGAAAATACTTTTATTGTATGGCAAGTAATGAATAAATGTACTTTTGAAAACACTTTGTCAATGTGTGTGGTTAACTCCTTTTTTTTTTTTTTTTTTTTTTTGTTGAAAATGACTAACAAGGTTGACTTTAGTTTGAACGGAGTTCAATGTCATGTACTGTTAGAGCCCAGTAGAGGGAGTGTGGACATCATGGGTATCTGAGAAACACACTTCAAATGGTGCTTGTTGACTGACTGCAAGAACATCAATGTGTCAATACCATGAATGATTTACTAGACGGTCTGTCTTGGTAAGCATTGTTGGGGTTTGCATCAAGGGTTTGCAGGGTTGAGTAATTTTGTCATGCCTGGGGTGGAAGTCCAGCAGATTGTACAGTCCCATGCAACAACTGGTCTGGAAAACATTTTGTAAGCAAAGCTGTAAACGTCACTTTAGCCAAACTGGTTATATAGGGAATATTTGGAGCGATTACCCCCCCCCCACGCACACCCAAAACGAGTCAACCCCAGGGCCTAGACTGTATAAGCATGTTTCCCCTGAAATATTTGGAGAGCTGTTTGTACTATCAAGAGGCTAGCTTAAAATGTACACCTTACCCTGTTTATCCTCCCAGGCCAGAGCCTTGTTACACATCACCCCACTTGTACCCCCCCCCCTGTTTAGTGCTCCTGTGACTACAGTACATCAAACTTTGAGTGATGTGACTAAGTCACATGTCATGCAGTCAGGAAATGCCTGATATGGGTTTTATGTTGGTATGCAAAGGTTTTCTGTGGTTGACAAGAGACCTGGTCTTGGTCAGGCTCAGCCCTGTGTTAATATGCTCCCTGGTGAGGTGGCCTTATTGAAGGAAGACGGTGTATTAATCTAATTATTATGAAATGCTCAAGAGAAGCACCATCTAGAAATGGGACAGCCCTTTACCCTGTGTGTGTGTGTGTGTGTGTGTGTGTGTGAGAATACACACTTTTGAGAGGTTTTTTTTTTTTTGGGAGGGGGCAGATGGATGTGTGGTAGTGCTGGGCAGTTGGACAGCCCTGCAAATTGAAAGCCAAGGAGTGAAGACTCATTAAAGGAGACAGCGGCTGCCCCCCCCCCCCCGCGTGCGTGCTCGACTTGGGCCGGTCTAACAGAAGACAACCTGGCCCCGTCCGGTGTTTCTGTCCTCGTATCTCCCTCCCCCGCCTCTCCCCCTTCTCCTCCCAGGACGGTGCTGTCTCCCTGTACTCCCAGGCCATAATGAAGCTGTCACCACCTTCACACACTGGCCACTGAGCTGTATTCATATGGCCAGCAGAGGCACAGATACACACCAACACATACACACATGGACGTACGTGCACATGCTGGCAAGGCTGAAAACATGCTGACAGGCATGAATAAACACACACACACACACCCACTCACACACACACATAATGGGAGGAGGGCTGTGGAGGAAACAAACATTCTTTCATCATCTCCTGTCATTCTTCAACTCCCTCTGTTTTGTGGTTGGAGCTCGCCATCTCTGTTTGCTGTTGAGGCTGACCTTATCAAAGTACCCATGACAGCATAGAGCGCGAGAGGCCTATACGGGCGTGCACACACTCACCCACCCACAAACACACACACACAGTCAAAAGAATTAGATCACACACCATCTGCACTGTTCCATTAAGTCCGTAATAGACACAACAGCAACATAGGTAAATACATAAACACACACACGTGTGTACACACACACACTAGTCCTCCAGGGTAAGTCAATTTTCTGACAAAATGAAATGCAATGAAGAGGCGCAATCTTACGTGTGTGTGTGTTTGTGTGTGTTTGTGCATATATACACTCGAGCATCTGCTTTTTTTTAGGCGAGGGTATCTTTCATTTGGATATTGAGTATTCATGGTACACGTCTATTTCGGCTCGGTAATTTATAACTCAATTTTGAGTGTGCATTGATGCGCTCCATACCTCCAAAACACCAAAGAAAGCCCAAACCCAATTGTATTTCAAAGCAATTAGGATGTCCACTGAGTTGTGAAGAAACTGTGTTGCGCCCGCTGTGGGCTCGTGTGATATTTTTAATTGTTAATTTTCTGTCACATTAGGCAACATCGGTGCCTCTGGACAGGTGACCAAGCCGCTGCAAGCAACAGATAAAATGACGGAGTTTATATTCTCAAATACTAAAGCAAGGTAATGGATAGTATTTTACTTTTAGGGGGCTAAATGATGAGAATATATATCATATTTACAACATTTTCACAGTAGTATCTCCCTGCCTTTCAAAGTGTAAAGTATCTTATATAGCGGCTGTCAATATTAGTTTTATGAGTCTAAATTATTGGCTCATCTAGACCCTCATCTGAAGCTATCGAAGGGGATGGCTTCACCTCTCTGACCCTACAGAAGTCAACAATGGCAAAATCCATAGCAGCAATTAGCCTGTATAACCTGTGCTTCCTTAGCCTCCTCGGTGTCTTTCTATCACTCCTCCGCTCACTCTTCCCATCCCTCTGCTATTCTTCCTCTCGCGACCCCTCGGCACGTCTCAGAGGGGTGCTAAGTTAATTGGCTGTTTTTACATTAAAGCCCGGTTCGGGCATTTTTTTCCGCTGATGGTGCAGGTTGGGCTCTGCACCATGCCGCCGTCGAGCAGCGGAGGACAGAGGCCTGCCCGCCCTTCCTTTCCCTGTCTCACTCCCTCTCTGTTTCTCTCTCTCTCTCTCTCTCTCTCGCTCCGTGCGGGTCAGAGGTGAGGACTTGCATTGTATTTGTGATTATTGCCTTTAAAGGGCTGGTGCATAGAAGATCATTAAAAGTCAATGTGTCTCCCTCGCCTCTCTCTCTCTCCGTAAAACACACACATGCTCGCACGCACTTTGCACATCGCTACAACTCTTGCCCGCCGTTTAACATTAAAATACGACCTGTGCGCAGATAAATGTCAGAGGCCCATCTATCTGCTAGTGTTTAAGTCAGCTAATGGAGATGACATATTAGAGGCCCAAATGACTGCCATAAAAACTCCCACCATGCCTTGCAGTGTTGCCTGGCCGCTGTGACTGCAAAGGCTTTAGCGTTGGCAAAGCGGCTAACTATCCAGAGGGAGGTGGGGAGGAACGAAGAGTGATGTCATATTTGTGGACATGTTTCTTTTAAACAAGTGGATTTAGTTTTCTCTAGCAGTGATGGAGTAAAGGATGAGGATGAAGCGAACTGTGGCTCTCCGTTTGCTGTGGATCTGACAAGATGAACACAAGAATACACCGAACGCCGAACAAAAACCTCTCTCACCGCCTTTTGTCTCAATCAGCTACAAAAAGAAAGTGGTGTAATAGTGATGACCTCTCACCTTTGACCTTTGGTAGAGTGGTTGGTTCAGAGATTATGAGATGAGAGAGTGTGTGTGTGTTTGTGCGTGTATGTGTGCAGGCACAATGTGCATAGCTTATGTTACAATCAATACTCTGCTCCATCGCTACTTGAAGATCTTATCTTCTACAGGTAAATTTTCACCTCCACTCCCTTCCTTCATCCCCTCTGCTTTCCATCTCTGTATTAATTACCCTTCTCTACCCATGCGTGTCTCTCTCTCTCTGAGCGAATGGAGCTGTTGTAATTGCTTCTCTCTGAAGCAGTTACAAGCAGCACAAAGGAACCGTATAGAAACCGCATTTGCATTCACGATGAGCTGAGATGAAGAGAGGGAGGGAAAGAGCACAAAAGAGAGAGCATGGCCCCCCTGCCCTGCACCGAGCAGCTCCACTAGTGCTCTCTCTCTCTCTAACTCTCTCTCTCCCTCCATCTCCTCCTCCGCTAACTCCTTTCCTCATCTATTGTCTTCCTCTCTCCATCCCTCCCTCTACCTTATCTATTTCCACCACCCCCCACCACCCCATACCTTTCGCAGCACGGCTCCCCTTGCATTGTCTTTCCAGAGAGTTCCAAGGTCGACGGGAGCTTGCTCATCAGAGCAGGGCATAGTACACTTAGCTCTGGCATGGAGGAGCTAATTTGAATAGGCATGCAAGTGTTTGTGAGTGCGTGCACGTCCCAGCATATATGTGCACGCCTGCTTCTGTATGTCTAGTTGTGTGTGGGTGTGCATGTTTCTGCAAGTGTCTGTGTGGTCGCAGGTAGCTTAATGTGTGTGCACGCGCGCGCGTGTGTGTGTGTGTGTGTGTGTGTATAGATATAAAACGGTTTATTTAATGGCTAGTATTAAGGGTAGAAGGAGGGGTGATGGCAATTAATAACTCAAAAGCTCAGAATTGCATTTTTAATCCACCAATATCCCACCACCTCCCATACTTGTGTCATCACTCCCATTCACCCCTGTAGGATGTGCACACTTACACGTGCGTGCACGCATGGAACTGCGCACACACACACACACACACACACAGATACACTCCTGAGGATTCTGCTTTTCTAGCTTGATAAGCATTTCTCGTTTGTCTCAGGGTTTTGATCAATACAGTTAAAACGCCAAATGAAGCATAATTAGGTCTAAGCTGGCCCCCACTGTGACTGAATAGGCTTCACACAGGGAGGCACTCGCCATTATCATCATCGCTGTGTGTATGTGTGTGCGTGTGTGTGTGTGCGTGTGTGCATGTGAGTGTGTGTGAGTGCGTGTGTGTCTATGTATACTGCCCAGTGAGAGCTAATACAATTGACAAAGTGCACATAGGGACACAGATTAAAGCAGAGCTCTGGGAGGGCTGCAGGTTGATTTGAGCAGATGATGGAGTCGCCCATTCGGCGAACCTTCATTCACCTCCATCTTCCTTCTCATAATCATTTAGACAACCTCCGCAATACATCTCTGCTTAATTTTAATACATTATAGTCCACCTCAGTCATCTCCCACTGGTTTATTCACTCAGGACGATACATAGATGGGGGCTACAAAGGCCATAAATTATCCATAATCTAGAGTGAAAACCTATATATAATCCTAGATGCTGTTGGAACGCAAATAAGTGCAGGTATCAGCATTGGCCTTATCCAGTGGGTGTTGCCCTTCAGATCCAGGCTATAATGGATTTGCCCTGTGACACTTTAAAACACTATAAATACTAGAATATGCCAAGGCTCACATCTTGTTGGCTCAACTAGCTAACCACGTGCCGTGTTAGCTCAGGCCTGATTCCAATGTCCAGGGTGCGAATCTGGCATTGGACCTTTGTTGCAGGTCTGTATCTCTCAACTCCCATTTTCTTATCAAATAAAAGCAACCAAAAAAAAAGAAAAAAAAGATCCAAAAGATAATAAAAAGCCAACTAAACAATTTTCCTGAGAGTCCAGAAGCGTGTCCAAGTCATAATGAGTCCATTACGAAAACTATAATCTCAAGTGAGCTGCTATATTTTGAGAGGTGTCACAACGTTTTGTTTTTGTGCTGTCAGCCCTTCTGTAAGAACAGATGCCACTTTTTTTTCATAAATATGACAGATATCGCCTCCATAATGCCTTCAACCATTCAACCATTCATCAGAGGAAACGGGAGGTGCACTTAGTTATGCGCTTTATTCGCCCTAACTCTGGACATCGGAGTCGATTGAAATAATGTGGTACCAGGCACTGAACGGTATTCCCGTTGCCAGTTATGCCCCCATTGTCTAGAGACTGAAGAGAGGTGAATGGGCTACGTGACACAGACAGGGTTACCTCAACACTGATGGTGAGTTTTTAGTGGATTTTTCCCTTTAAAGATAGTGTAGGGAGGTGATGTCTCAATTCTGATCACGGCCTACAAAGAGCTTAATATGATGTGTGGCATTGTGCATGCATGTGTGTGTGTGTGTGTGTGTCCTTTTTGGTGTGCGTGCGTGTCCTTGTGTGCATGTCTGTGTGTGTGTGAGACAGTGAGAGAGAGAGAGAAAAGGGACCCACAGTGGTACTATTTAGTGATGGGGAGGCCTGGAGAAGATGCGCCATTGGAGCTATAGTGTGGTTTGTGCAAGTTGTGTTTTTGCGTGTGCGTCTTAAATGTGTGTATCTGTGTGTGTGTGTGTGTGTGTGTCGGTGGGGGACACAAGGTGGGAGGAGGATTTAGACTCATCATAAAGGAATTCTCCCCCCCCCCCAGCCCGTAGCTCATCCCGACACTTTTATGCCTTTTTATTTTCAGGCCCATTGCAGCCAAGCCCAGAGATGTGATTTATACTGCCTGGCAGCATGGGCACTGCAGCAAGAAAGACAGATGGAGGCAGGGCTGAGAGAAGGAGAGAGGGAGGGATATGAAGAGATGGGGGAGGAAG
Organism: Lampris megalopsis; assembly: GCA_022114975.2. NCBI lineage: Eukaryota > Metazoa > Chordata > Actinopteri > Lampriformes > Lampridae > Lampris > Lampris megalopsis. The sequence continues at coordinate 55,599 of JAJHIY020001169.1, forward strand.
GAGAAGAAGGGTTAGTGGGAGTTGCTGAAGGAGAGAGGGGGATGGAAGACTGAGAGAGATAATAAAAAAGGAGAGAGAGAGAGAGAGAGAGAGAGAGCAAGGTGGGGTCAGAAGAGAGAGAGGGAAGAAGGCAAGGGAGAAATGGAGGAAAGAGAAATTCACCTCTACATCTCTCTCTCTCTTTTACCACCTCTCTCACTGTTCCTCTGTCTGTCTGTCTGTCTGTCTGTCTCAGTGTCTCTTTCTCTCTCCATCTTTCTCCCCCTCTCTCTAATGAGTTATTGGCCCTGTCTGCCTCAGGAAGAGAAGCCCCATCTCCCCACCACACTGGCGCCCTGACAGCCTAAATCACTAGGACCCCCCCCCCCACACACACACACACATCCCTCCTCCCACCCAGGCGTCCAGGACACTCCTTCCTTCCTACATCCCCCATCTTCCTCCTCCTGCTTGTCTCATGCCTGCCTGAGGTGTGTGAAATATTCATGGGGCTCCATTGATTGGGGGCAGGAGGCATTAGGAGGGGCGGGGGGGAAGGGGGGGGGTTGCAGGGGCTAAGGTCTCAGCTCAACTCTGCAAGAAGACAAGGAGGCCGCCGCTCGGCAAGCACCGACAGCTCACTTACAGCATGGGGGCTGGACAAGGAGTGGGGGCCTGAAAGAAGAAGTAGTAGAGACGGCTGAGGGGTGGGTGGGTGGAGAGACATGAGGGCAGAGGTGCGATGAGGTGATCAGGGTCGTGAAGTGGGAGGTAGTATGGGGTGAGGGGATGGGGGGGCAGCGTTTGTGTGTCTCCATTTTGCACGCGGCAGGTGCAGTGCTTTGTGCATGTGCACTGGTGTGGTCATGGTGTACGAGTTTGCAAGAAACCAATGTTCTCACACATGTTTTGTTGTACATGCGCGTGTGTATCTGAGTGTGTATCCGTGTGTGCGTGTGTGTCTGACACCTGCCTGCCAGTGTGGCGGTTGTGCTGCTGTCTCTGCGCTGTAACATCTCTCTCTGTCACCCAGCCGCCTGAGAGGAGATGAGCTGCCATGCCTACTGTCATTCATCCATCACACAAGACACCACATGCACATGCACACGCACACGCACACGCACACGCACACACACACACACACACACACACACACACACACACACACACACACACACACACACACACACACACACACACACACACAAATACATACAGAGAGAGAAATATTGAAGCATGCATGCACACACACATGTGCACACAAATGCCCATGGACACAGAATCACACAAACGCCTACATAACAAACGTGATTTGTGACATATGAACCACAAATGCAGTGATGACGGCAGCGATCTGTGCTGTCCAATATGGGGACAATAAAGTTTCTTTTCTACTCAAGTTAACCTTACATTCAGACTTGGGTGACATGATGGCATTTTTGCATGTTTCTGGTCTGGAACCACATATTGTGGCCTGGCCAAAGCAGCATAAACCGGCAGTGAAAAGTCGTGTTTTTGTTTGACTTTTTTACACTTGTGTGTGTGTGTGCGTGCGGGCGTGCATGGTCACACCTGGTCACATGTCTAAAAAGAGGCGTGAAGTTGCTCTCCCATAACAGAGATCACCTTTACTGGTTCAATAAAATGGCCCTTGCGCTAATACACAAACAATTGATTCCAAAAAGATATATTAATTTTCTTATAGTCATCTAATTAAGTCAGTAAGTTCAATGCGTTACAGCGGCTTTACATGCGTTTTAATAGTGGTTAGCTAAATACTCCAAATATTTACTTGTCTTTGCTCATGTTGCATTAATAACACTAGCTTGTGTGTGCTAGCCGACTGATGAGCTTGTGTTTGCTAGCCGACTGACTAGCTTGTGTTTGCTAGCCGTGGCTACTTTAAGGTGAGTTGACTCAAACTGAGTAAAAGTTATCATGGCTCATTATCAGGCGTTTTTAGGACTCACTGACTTTTTTTGTCTAGCTCCGATGTTTCAAAACAGCGTGTGTTCAACAATATCTGCTAAATATGTTAATACAGGATCATCATACATTGGACAATATGACTGTGTCTATCCTAAAGTAAAATTAAACTATTAAATCATTTAATATTTTTTACAGAACGTTAACCCCGCCGTTCAGAGGGGGGAATGTCTACATAATGGCCAGTTACAATTATTGTGATGATTGAAATGATTTGTTAAGGGAGTATATGCAAATAATCTGTTTTGAAACTACATCTGGGTTTTATAATGCAATGCTATAGGCTAGCGCTCAGCCGAGGCCTCTTAGCGTCACATACATTTTCAGTGTGATCTGTTTAATATAACCATAAACTAACCAGTCAACTAAAGGGTCCGACCCGTTAGCCAACGGGCTAGCGAGTCTTGTCGTTCGTGATCGTTACAATATGATAACAATCAACAACAACAACAAAAAGTATGCCAACCCACGACGCTGTCATACTCCTCCGTAGAGATGCTTGTCTCTGATTTCCCCCGTTCGCTCCAAATCCGCTGTAACAACGAATCCCAGCAGCGAGGGCGTAGAGCCGGTCCATCTCGTGCCTCTCTGCGAGGTGCCTCCGAATCACACTCTAGCTTTCACTCATAAAAGCCATTATACGTTAAAGCACTGGTGATGGTGATGGTGTCGATGAGGAGAAAGAAGGACAACAATCAGGTTGAAAACCCCAGTCAGGTTTATGGTGACGGTAATATCGACGAAAGTGCTTTCCACCGAAAACGACGATAAATGTATGCTCACGTTTTTTTTCTCCCCATGACGTCACCAGCCCACGAGCGTAGTATCTCCAGAATAATTGCTTTTTAACCATTCTAAGATTTCCTCACGGAAAGGGTTGACAACTCTTTTACTGCCTCTCGTCGTGTTTTATTTTTCATTTTATTTTTAATTCACATGAGACCAGGTCGACGCTTGGTTTTTATTTAACCATAGCAGTCGGTGGGTGCTGGTGTGTGTTAGCCGGGCAGACTTTATGACCGCTCTAATTGCTGCCTGCTCCCATCTCGCCGCGCCTGTCTGTGAGCGGAGGAACATGTGCCGTGCTGTTTCTCCTAACCAGTCGTCGTAGGGCCAACAGCTTCGATGGCGCGATGAATTTGATAAATCCCCTTATCGCCCCGGGAGACAATTAAAGCGCATGTGACAGGGGTCCCTATCTCCGCTCTCCTCCTGTAGCGCTTCATTTAGAAGCCATTTGTCTCCGCTATGGATTTCCTATTTTTAATGGCGCTCGTATGCAGGGGTCGGAGCTGTGCTGAATAATAGATGCCTTTCACTCCCTCTTTTTCCTCTTTTTTGTCCCCCTCCCACCCTCATTTCCTCACGGGGGGTGTCGGTGTCACGCGTGAAGCCGAGGTGCAACGCTCCTGGTGCTCTTGAGAGTCTGGCAGGCGGCTATTCACTCCACTGGAGGGGCCCTCGGTGAGAGCCAGAGCAGACAGTTGGCTGATATCAACGGACTAACGTTAACCCTCAATCCTCCCACCCCACCCCACCCTACCCCACCCCACCCACTCTCTCTCTCCCAGCGAAGGACGTTTATCACAGAGAGCGGGGCCGGTGCGGGGCGAGGTGATATATCGCCCCGGCCGAGTGCGAATGAATAGACTAGTAATTATCCTGTTAAAAGGGTGGCCAGACAAAGAGGGAGCCTCGCTATAATTTAAATTGTTTTGTTTCCCCCACAGTCGAAAGCCTGGCCCACTGATTGACACCCCGGAATGGGAAAAGTGAAGCTATTTATAGCCTTGGACGTTTGGCTAATTGCGGAATTTAATAAGGTTTCTAGAAGAGTGGATTCTGTAAATGCAGGAGGCCCGCGCTGCTCCCCCTCCCTCCCCCCTTTCAACTCCCCTCCTATATCTGTTCCTCATCGTTCTTTGCCTTCGCCCGTGTCCGACTTCAATATTTCTCGCTGCTTCTTAGACCATCCTGTCTGCTCCAATCCTCCCCACTCCATGTCCCAGTCTTATCTCTTTGTATATCCTGACCCCACCATCCCCCACCTCGTCACCACCCTGCAACCCTTCACCCCCCCCCCGCTTATTTTCCTCCACTTATCTTCCATCACATAACATCTATCTTAGACTCGTGCTTATCTTAGCTTGCTCGTGTGAGTCCGAACTCTTCTCTTTTTTTTCGAACGCCTGTGTCAGAGCAGCTCGAGCCGTGCATAAACAGCATGTGTGTAGGCGAGTACGGGACGACTGCGTGTGTCTAAATTCACATGCATTCATTTGAGTTTATTTGTGTGTGCATGCATGTGTGAGCGTCTTTGTATGTGTGCGTGTATTTGTGTGTGTGTGTGTGTGTGTGTGTGTGTGTGTGTGTGTGTGTGTGTGTGTGTGTGTGTGTGTGTGTGTGGGTGCATGTGTGTGTGTGTGTGTGTGTGTGTGTGTGAGCATGGTCTCGTCCCTTCTTCCTCTGTGTGTGTGACAGGGGTAATTGAGCTCAGAGGGTTTTCTGTCTTTGGTGGCAGAGGGGAAATTGGAATCTTCAGAATCCATTAGACAGACCCTTGTGAGTCGTTCCTTTTGCACGTGTGTGTGTGTGTGTGTGTGTGTGTGTGTGTGTGTGTGTGAAGTGTGTGTGTGTGAAGTGTGTGTATTTGAGATGCATATACAGACAGATATATCGACATATATACAGACAGATAGAAAGGGAGAACGAGAGAGGGAGAAGGAGAGAGAGAGAGAGAGAGAGAGAGAGAGAGAGAGAGAGAGAGAGAGAGAGAGAGAGAGAGAGAGAGAGAGAGAGAGAGAGAGAGAGGAGACTTGTCTTTTTGTATTCACTTAGGCTGAGACAGAGGAATGGTGAAATCACTTTCTTAATGACATTGAGTGTGAAGTTTTTATTTCATTTAATGACAAGCATTACATGAAATTAAATGATCTGTGGCCAGTAATGAAAGAAAAGTTCAACGCTTCTCTGCCTCTCCCTCTCTCCCTCTTGTCCACCATATCGCTTTTCTCCCTGCATGTTTGCTTGACTGCATGTTGTATGATTTCGTGTACATAGTGTATGCATTTTTTTTTTTGCAGGTCTGAGCTTGTGTGTGCGTGTGCGTGCGTTGCATGTGTGTGTGTGTGCACGAGTGTGGGTCCCTACTGTGAAAGTCGACTCTCTGACACTAACTGACTGAGTACCTTCACAGGCTGCAGAGGAAGACAGAGAAAGACGAGAGGAAAAGGTGAGCAGGAAAAGAGGGAGGAACAGCAGGTAGCCAACAGCAGATGGTCTCACACTTCCTCCCCGTGGAGCTCTCGCTCTCCCCCTCCATCGCTCCCTCTCTCCATCCTTTGCGTTTGTTTCTGCCACATGCTCTTTTTCAGCTTCATATGTTAAATTTATCACATAAATTAGCTTCACATAATTGCTCCTCGGTGTCCTTGGTTGTGCGTTTACCTTCTCTTTTTTTTCCTCCCAATCACAGAGGTCACTCACAGTTGAAACGCTGTGCTGTTTTGCAGGTCGGGCTTTGCAGCTTAAACCTGCGGACGTGTTTGGCATTGGGTTTCATCAGTGGAGGCGAAAAGTTATTTCTAAATCCAATCCAGTGAATGCTATCAGTGATGGCTGTCAGCCTATATGAAACCCAGTCCACCCGAATGACGCACAACACTGTTAATGGACCGTCTACAAGCCGACCTGATAGGTGATCTTTTGAGACTGTCCAAGATAGTTGGTGCTGATTTGGCAAAAATGACCTTGGCCAAGGCCCGCATCCCCACTTAATGTGTTTTACATCTCATCATCTGAATGGCAAAGCATCAGCCCTGCACTATATATCTAATCTGCCATGATTCATTTCGCACTTTACTTTTTTTTTTTTTGCTTTTTAAATATGTGAACGTATAAGCCCATTTTGAAAGTGATTACATTAAATTTAAGACCTACCTATTTCAAAAAGCCACAAGATGGTGATTTGGGTGAGTCGAAAAACTCATGTTGATGCATTTACCGAGTGTAATTTACTCACTTGTCACGTAAAGTAATGTGAGAAGTGTTTTAGTGAAAGTGTAAAAGTGTGCTGTAGAGGGAAACCAGTTTGGATCGATACGGACATGATCACAAACGATGTTATCACGCTGCTCACAGCTTCTTTAATAGAGGACACGTTTTAGGGGCCTCGTGTGTCTGTGCAGAGGTGAGCCTGCACACCGTACATATGAATGCATGCATGTATATTTGCTTCGCTGAATGTGAATGAACTCCTCGGCCTGTAGGGAACGTATTTTTGTGAGTGTGCGCAGTCACGTGTGTGCATGTGTGTGTGTGTGTGTGTGTGTAATGATTAGCCTTCTCTTAATGGGAAAATAACGTCAGAGCCACTGGGATGTTTAATCCATCTGAGCTGATTCTGTTTCCATCACAGCTATTGATCAAGTCCACTGACAAATCAACGGGGGGGGGGGTACTGTGTGTATGCATGTCTGTGTGTGTATGTGTGTGTTTCTGGACACCTTACACAGCATTTTAGTATGTCACAAACCGAACAACTAACACAACGATAGACCCCGGTAAACGGGTGTTTTTTTTTTCCTTCCTCCATCTTTCCATCCTTCCATCCCACCATCTCTCCTTTTGCGCCTGCTCTCCTCCTCTACCTCGACTCTTTGCCTTCTCTAAACCATTGTAAGGTGCCCATTCCCCAGTTCACGGTCCTCCTCTCTCCCTCTCTCCCTCTCTCTCTCTCGCTCCCTCTCTCTCTCTCTCGCCCTCTCTGCCTCTCTCCCTCTCCAGTCTCTAAGTGGTATTGGCTTTAAAGGGGCAGCAAATCAGTTGCTGATTAATACTGAATTTTTGGGGCCATTTGTCTGCACCATCGCCCCTGTCTGAGAAACCCTCCCCCCCTCAGCTTCTCCCCTTCTTCCTTTTCTACCGCCCCGTCTTCTCCCTCTCTCCCCTCCCCTGGCGGTGATGAATGGCCGGCCCGTTGCAGAGGGATTAGAGTCGTCACGGTTACCTGTGCCTTGACAAAGCGGTTCTGATTGGTGACCAAGGCACTTCAGGGTGGGGTCACATCTCACCATGGGTAAGTGTGTGTGTGCGTGTGTGTGTGTGTGTTCATGCGTTGCATGTGTGTCCATGCATATGTGTGTGTGTGTGTGTGTGTGTGTTTATCACCCCTGGATGAAGTTTTGTGTGGCGTGTGAGTTCATGCGTGTGTGTGTGCAAAGTATATTGTGTTGTTCGGTGTGGGTCAGGGACAGATTCTGTTGCAAATGTGTTTATGAGTGCATTTGTGTGTGTGTGTGTGTGTGTGTGTGTGTGTGTGTGTGCGTGCGTGCGTGCGTGCATGCATGCATTTGGAGATATCATGCATGCATGTTTCAGACACTGATTTCATGGGACAGAGATTGGCGAGGTCCCGGCAGTGATGTGACCACACTGACACAAGAGAAACCGGTAAACGGGCGCTGGTGGACACTGATAAATTGACACGGCGGAGGATCGAACACTGGCCTAATCAGCCAATGGATTCCCCTGCAACAACATTTTTCAGTTTTGTCCTGGCCGATCAGGTCCAGGCCGTCAGCTGTGTCAGGTCCCACTGGTCCAGCCTCTCTGTCACTCTCACACTGCCATGATTAGGTGCATTACCAGATTATCAAACAGAGCCCAGGATTCCTGCAGGTGCTCCGGTTAGAGGAGCTGTTTGTGTGCATGTGTGCATGTTGAAGGCCAGTCATGCAATGGTGTTTCTATCCTGCCACCTGGGTCAAAGCAAGTGGCTCTAAATGTTTTTTTTTTTAAATATTAGTTATTATTGTTGAGGGCAAATGTAAAGGGTATGCCATAAAGGTCATGACCTGGATTTCAAGATGAAAAACACTATGAGCGGATACGCATTTTGCCACAGGCAACTACCAGCACATCACAGTGAAAGGAGTATATTACAACAAAATAGTGCTAGGTGATATGGGAAATATTATTATCACCGCAATCATATGGAATTTTACATTGCTATATACACAATATCCGCTTACATGTGCAAAAATACCTTGTTTAAGCAGGCCCGGTTCTAGACTGCTTTGATGGGGTCGGGGGAGGGGGGCAGTAATAGATGTTAGTTGGTCACCAACTACTAGTGTTAATATGAGTGTTCTTTAGGACTGTAAGCTAAAATGTACAGTTTTATTTTCTCCCCAACTGTACGTGGCCAATTATCCCACTCTCCCCCGAGCCGTCCACCCCCTCTGCCGATCCGGGGAGGGCTGCAGACTACCACATGCCTCCTCCGATACATGTGGAGTCGCCAGCCACTTCTCTTCACCTGACAGTGAGGCGTTTCGCCAGGGGGACGTAGCGCGTGGGAGGATCACGCTATTCCCCCCAGTTCCCCCTCCCTCCCAAACAGGTGCCCCGGCTGACCAGAGGAGGTGCTAGTCTAGTGACCAGGACACATACCCACATCTGGCTTCCCACCCGCAGACACAGCCAATTGGGCCTGTGGGGACGCCCAACCAAGCCGGAAGTAACACAGGGATTCGAACCGGATATCCCTGTGTTGGTAGGCAAAGGAAAAGACCGCTATGCTACCCGGACACCCCAATGTACACTGTTTTATGTTTTTATCTAAAACTAAAGCCATAGTAATTAATACATAAGCCTATAATTTCTTCAGTTTTAAACTCACCTTCAGCCCCCTTATGAATGGTAAATGAACTTCGTGTATTTCATGCTTTTCTAGCTGCAACAGCCGCTCAAAGTGCTTTACAATCAACGAACGCCTCACATTCACCCACGCACACTCATACACCGATGGTGGTGTCAGCCATGCAAAGTGCCAACCAGCAGTTAGGGGTTAGGTGTCTTGCTCAAGGACACCTTGACATTCTTTGCAAAGATGAGCCAAGGATCGAACTGGCAACCCTCCAGTTACTAGACGACCCGCTGTACCTCCTCAGCCGCTGTCACCCCCAAGGAGGACACATAGGAGGACAACTTTGTCTATGCTCAGTTATAGCTAATTATGATCTATACAAGGACTGGCATATGAAAGATTATCTACCTGCCCTCATCCAGTATAGTTTTCCAGTCTACTGTCAGTGCTATTTTCTGTTTTTATGTGAAGCTATACTGTAACTGGTTTATAATTTTCTTTTAAATTTTAAACCCACCTCTAACCCTCCCATAGGACAACTTTATCAATCCCAAATTATACTTAATTGTTATCTAAACTTACATTGAATCATACATAGTGTTTTGCTCATGTTACGTTTACTTAACTCTATCTACCACTACCATCTAAAAATCAAATCTCCCGAGAGAGAGAGAGAGAGAGAGAGAAACACTGGAGAGAGTATAGAAACATGCAACCATCATGCACTGCAGCTAGCTAACACACACACACACACACACACACACACACACACACACATACACGTGTGCATGCAGCCAGCTAACCAATGCCAGCAGGCAATTGCAAATGATTCAAATTATAATAATCCTAACGACCACTACGGGATGTAAATTGCAAGCAGTGTAATAAATCGTTCTAATACCAGTATTTAAAAATCAAATCTTCCCGACTGACTGATAGTCCCACCACTCGGCTATCCTCACTAGTTGCCTCACCAGAGGCCCTCAGCAAGCTAGGCTAATAACCATGGCGCTGTTCAGTAGTCAGATGACAGATACTACTGATCAGAGAAGTGACACCACCCTCTCGCTGCAGCTCCATCTGTTATTGGGCCAAACCAACCAATCAGATATTAGTAAAACATATTATTTCAGTGTGGCATTTTTATGATTGGCTGAATTGACGAGGACAAAATAAAATCAGAACCAGAATCATGTTGATTGGGCATGTAGATTTGCACAAACATGGAATTTGACTCCGGTTTTGTGGCTCTGTCAGTGTACTTAACATAGAATAACATCACTACAAAACAACAATCTTCAGATATATACAATAGGATTAACTTTAATATACAGGCGAAATAAGAGGTGATAATGTGCAGTTGTGCAGAGAATATATCAGAGATGCTGAGATAGATGTTAGCAGGTTACTTACATAAATGTCTGAGGTAGATGGACATGACAGAGCGTACCAGTATATGTACAATGTACAGTATATACAAAATGGTTGGATTTATTGACAGTGTTAAGTGTTCATTTGAATGACAGCCCGTGGAAAGACACTGTTTTTATTTCTGGTTGTTTTGGGGTACAGTGCTCTGTAGTGCCTACCAGAGGGGAGGAGGTGGAACAGGGTGTGATGGGTCTGCAGTGATGTTGGCTGCTCGTTTCCTGAGTCTGGAGGTGTAGAAGTCCTGAATGGAGGGGATGTTGGCACCAATGATTTTCTCTGCAGACTTAACTGTCCATTGTAGTCTGTCCCTGTCCTGTTTGGTGGCCGAACCAAACCAGACAGTGATGGATGTGCAGAGGACAGACTGGATTATTGCAGTGTAGAACTGAATTGACAGTTCCAAAGGCAGATTGAATTTCCTGAGCTGGCGGAGAAAGTACATCCTCTGCTGGGCTCTTTTGATGCTTGTGTCCATGTTGGATGCCATCTTAGGTCCTGGGAGATTATGGAACCCAGAAATCTGTAGGTTTTCACCATAGACACCATGCTGTTGAGTATGGTGGGGGGGCATTGTTGGGGGGGGGGCTCCTCCTGAAGTCCACTGTCATCTCCACTGTTTTGAACATGTTCAGCTCCAGGTTGTAATGGCCGCGCTAGTGGGCCAGCTGATCAACCTCCCATCTATATGAAGACTCGTTGCCATCCTGGATAAGGCCAATGATGGTCATCCACAAACTTCAGGAGTTTAACAGACGGGTCACCTGAGGTGCAATCATTTGTGTAGAGGGAGAAGAGTAGAGGGGAGAGCACACATCCCTGGGGGGCGCCACTGCTGATTGTTCGGTTGCTGGATGTGATTTTCCCCAGCCTCACCAGCTGCCTCCTGTCTGTCAGGAAGTTTTGAATCCACTGGCAGATGGGGGCTGGTACAATGAGCTGGGTAAGTTTGGAGTTGAGGATATCTGGGATGATGGAGTTGAATGCTGAGCTGAAATCCACAAACAGGACCCTTGTGTGTGTTCCTGGGGAGTCGAGGTGTTGGAAGATGTAGCGCAATCCCATGTAGACTGCATCATCCACTGACCTGTTTGCTCAGTAGGCAAACTGCAGGGGGTTGAGCAGGGGGCCTGTGATTTCCTTTAGATGGGCCAACACCAGTCTCTCAAAGGATTCATGACCACAGACGTTAGGGCAATGGGGCCTGTAGTCATTTAATCCTGTGATATGGGGTTTCTTGGGGACTGGGATGATAGTAGAGCTCTTGAAGCAGGATATACTTTCAGAAGCAGAAATACTTTCTATTTTTGCAGCTTGGGATGAAGGGGGGGCACTTGGCATTAGGGGGGCAGGTGGAGCATTTGGTGGAGCACCCCCCCCCGTGCCCATGCTTAGAACTGGCCCCATGTTTAAGGATCCAAATGAAGTTTATATCACATTCAACTGTTGGGCAATGTAAAGTACAATATTAAATTAAAACTACTTGATAATACTACCGCAAATATTTCAGACAATTCATGGGAAATTTTTCTCATTAATTTGAACAGTAAAATTGTGCATCACAAAATAACAAGATATGCATATCGTTCTTATAAAATACCTAAAAAGACAACAAATTGTTTAGGCTGGTGGCACGGTGGCGCAGTGGTTAGTGCGGTCACCTCACAGCAAGAAGGTCCTGGGTTCGAGCCCCAGGGTAGTCCAACCTTGGGGGTCGTCCGCTGTGTGGAGTTCTCCCCATGTCTGCGTGGGTTTCCTCCGGGTGCTCTGGTTTCCTCCCACAGTCCAAAGACATGTAAGTCACGTGAATTGGCCATACCAAATTTTCCTTAGGTGTGTGTGTGTGTGTGTGTGTGTGTGTGTGTGTGTGTGTGTGTGTGTGTGTGTGTGTGTGTGTGTGTGTCTGTGTGTGTGTGTGTGTGTGTGTGTGTGTGTGTGTGTGTGTGTGTGTGATGGACTGGCGGCCTGTCCAGGGTGTCTCCCTGCCTGCTGCCCAATGACTGCTAGGATAGGTTCCAGCATCCCCGTGACCCTGAGCAGGATAAGTGGTTTATATAATGGATGGATGTTTAAGCCTTCTAGAAAATGAAGCAACTTTTCAAAAGAAGGGAGAATATTGGAGGGGCAGTTAGTTTATACCATGTTATCAATTTGTTCAAAATACATTTAGATCAATTAGAAGGCAGTACGGCAAGTAGAAGGCAGTAAGCAGTTCAGCTAATGGATGGATGGATGGATAGAAGGCAGTAACAATGAAAAATCAGCTCAAAATAGTATCAGATTGCCACAGTCATTGAATACCATCACGTGCCTCAGTCATTTAATGCTTTGTATCTGCAACAGAGGCCTATTTCTCTTCTGGACAACCAAGGCGTGACTGGAACTCTGTGTCAAAAACACAGATACTGTCTTTGAAAGTAACCAGGTCAAAAACTGAGCATCATTTAAGACTTTCACAAAAAAAAAAAGAAAGAAAAAAAATCAAGAGCTGAGCGCTGCTAGAAGACAAAAGGACTGGACATTTCTCCTGGGGTCTTCTCAGGGAGGCCAGGAGACCCTAGAGCTCCTTCACCCAAGTGGAGGAGCGGTAGATCCTTCTTGTCCCTCAAGGCTACAAGGAGATGAGGAATGGATAGATGGAGGGGTAGAGGGATGTGTAGTTTGGCTAGAAGATGATTATGTCAAGGCGGCAGAGGCTGAGGAAGAGCCTTGACTAATTATAGTCATCTATTACAGACACAATTAAAAACCTAGCTAATTTACTGCACCTCGATGCTCACACACCCAGCTGATTTATACTGGGCCTCAATGACACCCAGAGGACATACCCAGGCACACACAGGCATGTGCACTTGCGAACACATACACATACACTCACAATTTCAGCGATGCATTATTTATTAGTGATTTAATCATCAGAATGAGAGAAACATTCCTTTTATTGAAGATATGTCTGACTGTTTTAAAGCACATTGAATGAGGCACTTCACTGGACTACTGCTGTGTTGACGTATGTTAATATGAACAAATGTCCCACAGCCATCAGGGTAAAATTGGCTTTGAAATTGTAGTGAATATACACCAATCAACCAAAACATTAAAACTACCTGCCTAATATTTAGGTCGCCGTAAACAGCTCTGACCCGTCGAGGCATGGACTCCACAAAACCTCTGTAGGACGTAAGCATCCGGTTGTACCGGAAGTTCTTATGCAAACATACGCACCCGGAAGTTCCGCCGTGCGACATTAATGCACCGAGCCTGTTGTGTCTGTAGGGACGCCCGACCAAGCCGGAGGTAACATGGGGATTCGAACCACCAATCCCCGTGTTGGTAGGCAACGTAATAGACCGCTACACTACCCGGATGCCCCAGCTTTGGTTAACTTTGACCGGAGAATCCGCAGCCTCAGCTAATAGCAAAGAAGTGTGGGTGGTTGACTCCACTCGGCTGTGATTGGCTGTAGTTGTCTCAGTGAGCCAGGATGGAGGAGACTGATTGTTGCTTTGTCTAACCAGCTGGTATTGTACGACATTGCCCATGAAAACAACAAACTGCCCTACAAGAGAGATCCTGCCTGGCTGGCAGTGAGTGGGGAGACAGGCATTGAACGTAAATAAATGGAAAATGTATCTATAACATAAATTCATGTTTTGCAGTATTTGTTAACTAGCTTAACTTGGCTAAGCTAGCTAACAAATATAATTTGTACACCAATGCTGTTCCTCCATATTTGTCCATGAAACTATGATAATGTGTTCAAGTGAGACAGTTAAGTGAAAACATGTATCTTTCTCTGCATCTATGAACACAGCAGGAGACCTTACATAGTTGTGATCATGGATCAATTAGCCTAGGCAATAAGTTTGCCCTTTCAGGCTGAATGAGATTAATTGAAATATTGAAATTTCCATCACCTTGTTGTTTTCCATGCATAATGGCGTACATTGACTGTTTTATGCTGGAAGACAATGATACACTTGCAGATATTTTGTTTTGTGGTTAAAAAGGTTCAGGACAGTAGTCATTAGTTAAACTGTTCATGAAATAGGCCAACATAACATACACAAGTGTTGTGCGTGATTGTGGATAAATCTATGCTTAGTGCACCTTTGCCTAAAGCCCGGAAACTACCACACAATGCCTGCATCTGCACAAAGATGTGGTCTGACCAGGCGGCGATGCGAGCGTAATATTTGGTTTGATTTGACACAAACTAGCACTGCGCCACCTGAATTTGACTGACACACCTTCTACTGTGCCCCAAAGCCCATTTTGGCGCAAACGATGTCATGGCAAGCCTGGAAATTAGCAAATGGCCCAGGTGCTTTTTCTGCGGAGAGTTTTTCTGCAGAGATCC